>CM042442.1:14124290-14556790 GCA_023631565.1 Gymnocephalus cernua | reverse complement strand
TTCATTTCATTGCACACACGCTGGTAATACCGTTTTCAGGGGAATAGCATCAACCGAATGGGAAGGGAGAGGGAGCTAAAGAGAAAGAGGGGGAAGAAAGCAACAAAGGAGCATTTGAGTCATCATTTACACAGAGAGAAGTAGATGGGAAACAAGTGGGGAAGAAGAGGAAGATAACAAAACATACAGACATCCTCATGAGAACAACAACAGCAGCTAATCAAATCTTAACCACAGACTTAACCGCTGAAAATAAGTCACGTCATAAGTCATATTAATTATTAACAAAATACTCGTATCGCGAAGTAGCTTTTTTTCCGAGCTTTCAACATCATCTGACAGTCTTCATCAGTGGATGGAGTTCATCGAGCAAAGTAGCAAGTGGACCTTGAGTTAAGATTATTTTGTCAAACTAATCTTTCCAATGTAAAGACACTCCGGTCATATCAATGTGGGTTTTTTTTTTGTCAATGATCATATGAATTTTGGATGACACAATGGACAATGTCGTCCTTGCTAAAACAGGTGCCGGGTCAGAAAACGCTCGTGTTGTGTTGGAAGGAAACGACAAAGGACATTTTTTGTCGTTCCAAGTTGGAGGCATTGTCGGTGCTAAGAAGGAAAGATAATTGCATCGTATGCATCTTTATCATGGATCAGAAATAACTGGATCGGATTACAAGTTAAGTGTATCATTTCTGATCCCTTTGGGGAAACCTGGATGGAAAGGTGAATGAAGTTGAAGTATACAAAAGTGTTATTATTTGTATTATTATCATGATAATTTGATATCTTCCTTTGATTCAAGTATTTTTTTACAATTTATTTTGCATTCATACGAGGTCGATGTGGAACAGAGAATGCAAAACAAAAGAAAGTGCTGAAGTGATTTGGGAGAGAGGCAGAGAGGATCGCAGTCAACCCCTAAGCAAACTTCCTTTTCTTTTCTTTTCTTTGTCAAGGAAAGTAACACTCATGTTTTTAAGGACACCCCTCACTACATAAGAACCCCCCTCCCTCAAACCTTTACTGTAGAGAGCAAACAAGTTTGTTTGGTGACTGGAGAGCCATTCAGCTGTTGTTTTGGGGCCGTGCCCAGCGCTCACGGCACACACCACTCTAATGCCACACTCTTTATGCACTGTGTTGCCATACAGGCCAAATCACCAGGGCACTTAGTGTGTGTGTGTAAATGTATCTTGGCTGTGTGTGTGTGTGTGTGTGTGTGTGTGTGTGTGTGTGTGTGTGTGTGTGTGTGTGTGTGTGTGTGTGTGTGTGTGTGTGTGTGTGTGTGTGTGTGTCTGAAACCTATTACCACATCAGCATCAAGAGATCACAGCTGTTTCGCCTCCAAACTTTCTGACGGCAAAAAAAGAGAAACTACAAAAAGCTATGAGAGTGGGAAAAAAAAGAGAAAAAGCCGAGGGAGAAAGAACTCAGCTCTGAGGCCTAATTTCACTGACATTGTCTCTCGCCTAATTGCAAATATCCCTCCGTCTCTCTTTCCCTCCCTGTCGTGGCGGCTCTGTGGCGCTCCAAGGTAAAAAAAAAAAAAAAAAAGAAGCCGGGTTCTAATTTCATTTGGGTTTGTCTTAGGACAACTCTTAGATGTTTAATTCTATCCCAATTTCATGTAATCAGGCAAAAGACTTCCCTAGAGGGAGGGCAATGCAGGCCAGGGCCAGGCGTGTGCTATTTGCAAATGTAATTGGTCCACCTTAATTCTGCTCCCCCCCTGATGTTCAGGCTGTCTTTTCCCTTTTCTCTCATTTATCCTCCATTATCTGCACATCCTTCTTTCCATCTTTTCCAGTAGCCCCACATTCTCCTTTTCTTCCCATCTCCTTCCTTTCCTCCTCCCCTGTCCCTCCCCTCCCCTCTAGGCGAAGCCAGCGTGGTTGTTATTGTGATTTCATATTTTCTTCTCATCCCTGCCTTTGCAGCCTCTGGACATTGACTACAAAATCCATTATCATTTGTATATTTTAATTATGCAAATGAGGATAGCTCAGCTGGCCTGTTGGAGGCTGCAGGGGAGGAAGCAGGAACTCCATTGTGGGTGATTACAATTCATCCGCTCGTCTCGCTTTAATTGTAACAAGCTAATTACCTTGTTTCCATTTAGTTTGAACAATGCCAAAAAGAAAAGGGAACAGTGATAGCTTTGGCTAAGTCACGTGGCGAAGCTAGCTGACAGGCATGGAGAGGAGAGGGAGGGTGGATGAGGGAGGAGTGAGAAATTAAGGAAAGAAGGAAGGAGGAAATGGAAGGTGACATGACGGAAGCAAGATATTTGTCATCCCACTGAGACAGGAGTTTACAACTATGATTATGAAGTTATCACTGCAAACGGACAAGAATGCAAATGGTAAACATTACCAGGAATGTATTTGAGTGGTCAATGCATTGCCAGATAATCATTGCGGCTGAGTCTGGTTCATGTTTTTTGCTGGATAACCCTGTGTTTTTATGGTCGTAGCCCTCAGCGACGCCTCCCTCAGTAGTCTCATTAAAATGAATGAGGCGGCTGGTCTGAACACAGCCACATTTGGCGTGCATGAAGTGTTGTCTGATAACAAAAAGAAAAATCTAAATATTGGTTACATAACTGGCTGTGAACTATGTGAACACCTTTGTTAAACTAGTGCCTTTATCTGGAAATAATTATTTGCGTGCATGTAAGCATGCTGGTGTTAATGGTGTTGATGTCAATAGATTGACCTCTTGCCTAATGTTGGTGGTTAAGTGCATGCACCTGACTGGACAACAGTTTAATCAAAGAGGGGTTAACCTGAATTTACAGCAATGGAATGTGTCTCTCTCTGAGGGCTTTGAGGCTCATAAAACTATTTTTACATACCCAAAGTAATCACTGTTGTCGAACCCTTTCCATTACAGTCATACCCCTGGTCTCTTTTGAAGCTACTGTTTGTAGTTTACTATTAAAAATTGGAGTTATGCCTAATGATTCTGAACCACATGTGCATACGTACGCTTAACATGTACAGTTGTTTTAATGTTACTGTTGTGTTTAAATGCACTCCTGTTACAAATAATGCGCAAACGTGTTGCAGCGGTATTGAGAGCTTGAAATGGTTTACACAGATTGAATAATAAAGCTTTTGCACTTTCAAAAGATGTATAGTTTGTCAGTTGAGTCAGGGTCAACTACGCTCTCTCAAATAACGTGACGAGGGTACACCAATTATTGGTCGTGAGGGGGGGCCTCACGACCAACAATTGGTGTACCCCGTCAGCAGTGTTGGTCATCTTACTTTAAAAAAGTAATTAGTTACAGTTACAAATTACTTACATACGTTACATAAACATTCTTGCCTTTAATTTCAATGAGCGAGAAGTAGTGCCGGTACTTCCAGTTCGATAACGCTACCTTTGAATTTCCCTGGCTCGTCGCCATTGTCGCTGTCTTGTGTTTAGCGGTAGTCAGAGCGTGCAGTGAGACGGCGTGAGCAGGTCATCTGCCCACCCAGCCAATCATCATCACATTTGCAATGGTGTCATCATCCCCCCCCCCCTGCTCTCTCCAGGCAGCTGATGTGTAGCCAAAGCCTGACACCTCGCGCTTCATTCAACCAAATTGTAGTAACGCGCCACTTTACATTCTCAGTAACGATAACGGCGTTGCAGCGATGGGAAAAGTAATTAATTAGATTACTCCGTTACTGAAAAAATAACTGCGTTAGTAACGCCGTTATACTTAAAGGCCGTTACTCCCAGCACTGCCCGTCAGGCGGAGGTAAAAGAAAAGGTGGTTTCTCTTTAGACACAAAGAAAAGCCCTGCAGACTCTAGAAAGCAGCTGAGCTGAGTAAAGTGGGGTGGAAGTGAAGGGGAAAAAGCTGATAATTGTATTCCTTGAAAAAAGGAAATTGAGGAATAATGTAAAAAAAAAGAAGTTATCCCTTCAAAAAGGAACAATGGCTATTATCCTGGACTTATACAGGCTTATAGTGCATAACAGGCTCATAGTCTGCTTGGATCCCTCTACGTGAGACCAGGTTTGTGTTTCTGCCAGAGGTGTTCAGTCTCATATTCACTCTGTTCAGAGGTTTCTCACTGAAATGAGTCCAGGGCTTCTGGGGATCAAGACCAGGCCTCAGCTGAACAAGATCTCATTATCTCTCCCTCACATAGACCCATGCACACACATACATAGACACACACTGTTCATAGACACACCGATATGTATTCACACATGCACACGCCCTGGCATGTCACAATGAGGGACCCTTTATGTATGTCACCGTGGACAAGTCACTCCTGTGTGAAGTATATCACAGATTTAAAGGAGAGGATTTGTTTTGCTACGGGAGCTCAAAAGGCCAAACGTGTTGTTTTACTGCTTCACGCACGCACGCACACACACACACACACTCACACACACACACACACACACACACACACACACACACACACACACACACACACACACACACACACACACACACAGTCAAATATTTACCTTCTCTCCTGTCTATTCTATACTCATTTGCATACAGTATAAAGTTGCAAATGCACACTGATGTACTCATACCGTGCAAACACACCAGCAGTCATTCCTCAAACTTTCATGCACACATTGCATATAAACTCATGTACAAACAAATTACACACTCACCCCTTCCACTCTACACACAGTCACCCACATGCACACATCAGTACACACACAGTCAAATATTTACCTTCTCTCCTGTCTCTACCAGGCAGTGCGGCATGCTTCCTGTTGCCAGCTCCCACCTTCTCCATGCCCACCTACTTTGCAGTGCCATCAGGGAGAGACTTGAAAGGTATTTGAAACTGTCTTCCTTAATCATTTCCCGGATCCCGCAGGACAACGCTGTGTGACGTGACGGAGGAAGGACTGAGGGGGGGGAGGCAGAGAAAGAGGAGGAGGAACAGGGGGAAGAGAAAGCGATGTCACACATCAGTCATGTCCTCTCCAAGGGTTCAGGAAGAACGCCCAGTGACACAGATTGAAGGAGTGAAAGACTAGAAACCGAAATATGGCCCTGAATTGTTTTGCAGATTTTCTTTAAGGTTGCAGTATAATAAATGGAGTTTGGGGTTTTTATAATGGAGTGGCAGGAATTAGTCAAATTCACCGTGAAATGCATTACAAGAACATATTTTTTGTAACTAATCTTTTTGCATTGAGATCAAAACTGGGTCATGGGCCTCTTTCTGCCACCACCTCCATCCCCTCCCCATCTGTGACATAACTAGTGGTATTTTGTAATGGCATTACATCCCATGATGAGAGGCTGGATTTACTCCCGGTGTTGCATGACCGTTAAAAGTTTAATAATCCATGCTTTTGCTTCTTATCCTATATTATACCCCATATCTCTTTATTCTTCTACAGGCACATTTTAACCAAACACTCCAATTACTCCAATTAAATTTGTCCTCACTCTGCGAGCCAGCGACGATACGCTTGTATTATTTAGGTTTGAAAATACTCTGGCCAGGGCTAAAGCATTTGTTTCTGGCCTGGAAACGGTGTTGTCAGGAGCAACGGCTCTAGGTTGGGGTCCCAAATGGGTGCCAGGTAAGTGGCTAGACTAAATGATTCACCTTCATGAAAGAGCATCCTTGTCCAAACTAGGATGTCTGGTGGGCTGGCCACCTACGGTGTTCGGTGTCAGAGTCTGGATCATAGCCAAATGGGTGGCAAGGGGACGTAGAGTGCTGACCCCCTGTTTTAAAAATGTTTCTTGGCATGTGGAATGGCAGCTCCCTGGCAAAGAGCTGGAGCTAGTGAGAGAGAGCAGTTCTATAGCTCGGTATAGTTGAGCTCATCTGTCTGGAGCGCACTGCCTCTGGAACTAAACTTCTGACTAGGGACTGACCTAGGCAGTGGGCAGTGGGCTGGATTGAGATCTGGAATGGCAGTGAAGGTTATTGAATAAGTCCAGTTTGTTGTGGGTGGGTGTTGGGACATGGCAAGGTTGCCCCTCCAAGGACAGAATCTCTATTCACAGCTGAGGATTGAATTGCTGAATTTTACTGTTGATGTAGTTTTATAGTAAAGGCCTTGCCTAAAATAACGAGCACATAACTAACATACACCTAACAGCAGAAGAGATTATGACATGTTCATGAAATATAATATTACACTAAGCTTCAGGGGGTAACGAGCAGTGTTGCTACTGAGTGAGACATCTGTTTAAACCAGCGTCTAGTAACTCGATTGATAATAAAATTAGATGCATCGGGACCTTTTTGATTCAGCTCAGCTGCTTGATCAATTTGATTCAAGTTCACTCGCGGTGATTAATTAGAGCAGCAGGTCGCAATGTCGGGAAATGGAAAACCTTCTGAATGTTTGCAAGTTGGGAAAATGATTATAGACAAACCGCCCGAGCCGTCAAAATCTGGTTCTGATTAGAGAGAATAAAACTCACCTCTGCACTACAGATCAGACAGCAGGCTGAACTTAGTTTAGAGTCCATTGATATTGACCAGCTGGACTTTATTATTAACGGCTCACCACATTTACTAACCAATTCACTGGGGGGAACCCTGAGACTCTTACCTCCTAGTGGACTGGGAATGTTGGGCAGCTGATGTTGAAGAGGTTTTTGAATCAGAGTCAGCACCTCCAAGTCTGAGGCCTTGGTACTCTATTGGTACTTGGGAATGAGTTCAAGTATCTTGGGGTCTCGTTCACTAATGAGGGTAAGATGCATGAGACTGACAGGTGGATCAATGCGTGTTTACCAGACAGTCTAGTGAAGATGGAGCTGAGCCTCACAAATATATTTTGTCTCAGAGCTCCTTACTATGTCTCTGTCCATGGTGCTGAAGTACAAAAATCAAAGCCTTGCCAGAACAATTCATTTAGTTTTTGTACTTTTTAAAATTGAATACCAGTGATCCAGTGTTTGTAGTTTTTAAACTGCTGTACTCCCTGCTTTGAACATTAAGAATAGCATTGAATTAAATAATATACACATAGAATGTTAAACTAGAAAGGGAAAATAATTCATTTTTTGTCCTTCAATGTTTGAAAAACTGCAGTCATAGGATTTCAGCACATGAACAGGTTTTAAATCCTAATCATGAAAACCTATGTCACACAACAATAAGACCATAATGGAAACATCTGGGGCCGATAACTCCCGTCACTTTACATCTTTACATCTACTTACATTTGCAGAATTGACTTACATTCTTAAGATGTGGAGACACATTAATGTATACATTAATGCATCCTTGCATGTTAATAAGAATGGTAAATATCCAGTACTTGCTGTCCAAATTATCCATACTTGTGTTACTTTAACATGTACAATCAAACACCACAGAACAAAGTTGCTTTTTCCGGTTTCACCTAGAGGAGGGACAACCATACCATATACTGCTACAATTTATTTGTTTTAATTTGTTTCTAGTACTACTTTCTATACATTTATGAAATAATTCATTCAACCAAGACTCAAATTGCAAAATAAGGTGTCCGCCAGAACGGAAAATATGTTATACTGAGATTATTTTTTTCAGCTTACAAAGTCAAGGAAACTTTAACCTAAACCCTTTGCAACGAAATCCGCCGCAGGCAAAACCCCTGATCCTATTTTACGTCAATATGCAGATGTCACGCTGTATGTTAAAGCTGCTTTAAATACCAGAAAGTCTTAATGTACAGAGACAGAAAGAGAGTGATTTGATATGTGCAGTAAATATGCAGAGATCACAGCTCACACAGTACAGCAGCTAAGTGACTTGATGCCTATTTGACCTATATGAACGGTATTATTGCAACATGCCATGTGTCTCCATTTACCTCTTCTCTTGCTGAAAACCTTGTAACTCCAACATTTTTCATACATCATTACTTATAGACATAATATAGACTTGAATAACGCATGACCTTTAAAGTGTTAAGCAGTTTGTGGCTAATGTTGCACACTTTTCTTACACACAAATAACCTGTCTTTATGTAACTCTGACATTTAATCTTGACAATGTCCATATGTTTGTAGCCATATGTCATCTAAATGTGTCTGTGTATGTGTGTGTGCGTGTGTTTTCTTGTCTGTGTGTGTGAGTGTGTTGATTGGCGGATGTCTTGACCTCGGCTGCATGGTCCACACACCCTGCAACTCTAAACAAAGCTAGTAGGCTCCTGAATGTAGGGGTACTTGTGGCCAAAAAAAGTAATCACATTACTGTAATGGGTTACTAAATAATACTCTTGCCCAACACTGCCTGTATACTGTTTAAACCAATATGATGGCAAACCTATTTTCTCTGCTAATAGAATTTGATTAGGTTATGAGGTGTGTGTGTGTGTGTGTGTGTGTGTGTGTGTGTGTGTGTGTGTGTGTGTGTGTGTGTGTGGGTGTTCATAAACTGGGGGTTTGTAATTGGGGGCATAGCATTGAGGGAAACATACGTATTAATTAGTCAATATTTCACTCTCAGATATATTAATCAACTAAGAAACAATCCGGAATGAAATCTTTGTCATTTAATTAATAAAGTTCTGATTAATGCAATAAACAAGACATCAACTTGATTCAATATTTCATAAAGTGTGATATTTAATGTCCACACCACACATACTGTATACTGTGCATGATGTACAGTAGTACGCAAAAAATATAGGTGCAAATGTTAAATAAAGCTCAGCTATTTTTAGAATATGTTTGGCCTTTGGCCAAGGATGAACTTTATATTTCAAATACATCTCAGAGGCTTATAAAACTGTGATCTGCATCAGCCATATGTGACTAATCCCACATCTCTGGAATTAAGGATTCAAAGAACTGGCAGTCTGACATCCCACCTAAAAGTTTTATTACTTATTTTAATTACTTGTGTTTAAAATATTCATTGGAATCTTCATGTTGTCCAGTTTGTTCAAGTGATTAAAAACTCATGTAGGTATACATGTGCCAAAGGAAGGATTTGTCTTTAAATCACAGTGTTAAAGCTAGCAGGCTGTTCTCATCCACATATCTTACTTAAGTAATGCACTATTTAATTTGTATATAACACATAATCATGAGACAGACGTGCAGGGCTGCCTCTAAGGAGGAAGTCAGGTGACGTAGTATAAAGAGCAACAAAGTTTACACAGGGAGGATGTCGGGATGAATGGATGGGTCAAACAAACACAGGACTATTGCCCAATAGGTCGCTGTCTGTGTCCTGTGTGAAAGTGAACGTTGACTTATTTTACCAGACTTTTGTTAAATAACTTACGTACTTAGCACCACGTATGTAAGACATACATACATAAAAAAACGTAACCCAAACCACGATTTTTTCCTAAACCTAACCAAGTAGTTTTGTTGCCTAAACAGGATCTGCACTGCGGGGGCTTGCCCAGGCGCACTGATCGCTCTTTGTGCTGGACAATCGTAGGAAAAAGCACAAAACAATGTGCACACTTTTTCTTAGGATATCAGGAGAACCGTTGTATGTGGATACGTTGACGCCAGTAACACACCAACAAATGTGCCTGCCTGTCTGTTAACTGTCTATGTAATATTTTATTTTCTGTAGGCTGTTAATTGATCTCTTGTGCCAACGTCTGCTTAACTAGACCACTTTTTCTTCTACAGTTGCTTATTCAGAACAGCACTGCAAAGACTCCATCAGCATCCTTTGTGTTTCAAATACAACTCAGATGTTTATTATGCTACCACTGTGGGTCAAATGCCAGGATGAGACTAAGCATAATCGTTATACTTGCATACTAGAAATCCAAGGTAAGAGCCTTCGTGGTTCCTGTAGAAATCACTTATCAATGGAAAAGATTTGTTGAAACAACCTGCCGTGCTGTTAAAGTACTGGAGTGTTAGAACATAAACCTTAGAGAAAAAGACAATGACAGGTTTTAAAATTCTCTTTAATTATCTGCTACTTTCCTTTGCAGCTTCAAATCTGTTAGCATACATTACCAAATGCATAAGAAGGCCAGCAGACAACACATTTAAAGATCTACTTTCGCTTAAATCTCTTGTTGGTGGCCTCTGGATTTCAAATACAACTCAGAGGTTTACCAGCAGTTTGGGATCAGAGAGAGGGATGCGAAAAAGGAGAGAGAGAGAGAGAGAGAGAGAGAGAGAGAGAGAGAGAGAGAGAGAGAGAGAATTAAACATTAGTGTTCATTTAGAGAGATACTCAGAGGATCATCTTAAAACTGTATCTGAAAAATAACCATTTTAAATCGTCTAAAGATTATTTTGCACCACACGACCTTGCATTTCTCTCCTGTACTAGTGTTTGAGTATGTGGCATGTATGTGTACGTATGTGCAAGCAAGCATCTATAGTGTACACACAAACATATACTACATGGACAAAAGTACCCATATGTAATAGTTTAACATATCATTCCAAAACCATGGGTGCTATTAGCCTCCTTCTTTCTGGGGAGGCTTTCCGCCATATTTTGAGGCTTGGCTGCTGGTATTTGCTCCCATTTATCTTCAAGAGCATTAGTGAGGTCAGGCACTGATGTTGGACATGTTGTAGAGGACTGGATCAAAGGTTTTGTTGTTTCCCCATTTATAAGCAATCCAGGTATGTAACATGTAATCTAGATGGGATGAAATAAAACTGAGTAATTGTATCCATCTCCAAACAGACTAGGCCCCAGGACAGAACCTTGGGGAACACCAAAATAGAGTATCAGATAAGGAGGTGTAGTTATCACCAGCAACTGAAACACTATCTTCTATCAGAGAGAGGAACTTCTCCAGGGCTTGCCCCAGAGATACCCTCCAACTGCCTTGCATCACTTTGCATTAAGATGTCTTCGGAGAGTCTGATTAGAAACTTTAAGATTTTCGCTAATAAACATGACTTGAATTTTTGGGCAGAAGTGGTTGAACAATACCTTGTTTGAAATAAGCAGGGACATGACCAGGTTGTTGATTATAGAGAGCACACAATGACCAGTAGGTAACAGCCACAGAGCAAAAGTACACAGAAATATACACCTTTCATACTTTTGGCCATATAGTGTATACAGTATCCTATGTTGATCTATACCACTTTTTATGTTTAAATCTGTTTTGTTTTTTTAAAGATCTGTATTTAAGTGTTGCACTTCCTGTTCCTAGCACACAGAGCATTTTCATTGTTTCTAATGCTCTACATTAACGTTCTCATGATTACACTTCTGGGCCAATCAGAATGGCAGAAGGCCTGGGATTACCGCCACAACATCTGGACTATGCTAATGGATCGCATATGTTTTTAATGTTCAGATTTGGAAGTCAACATGTTGTTCTTAATTTCTTTGCACAGAGGAAGAGAGGGTGAGTGAGAGTGGTGAGGGGGGAGGGCGGGGGTTGATAACACTCTCTTTTAAAATAAGTAAATCTTGACTGATGACAAGAGACCCACCCAAAGTGTTGAGTGTCCCTGAGCACTTAAGGAGACCCAAATAGCCCCATCTGTCAATTTTACATTCTGTGATTCTTAGCCCCTGTAAGTGTAATATGCAGTGGGGATTTAATAAAAACCAAATACACACTCCGGATACACAAACATATTTATGCTCTCAGCTATATTTAATCCATGTTTTAGAGTGAAATTCAGGGCAGCAGGGCCATTTCAGGATAACTGGAAGTAAAATTAACATGTTGCCGTTTTTTCTCTCTGTGTTGCACAGAAATATCAGTTCTTCCTAACAATCCATTCAGATGTGATGATGAGGAAATTATCCTTTACTGGTAATGGTTTGAACATGAGAAACTGTGTTTGCTTTTCCACATCTGATGTTAAGCAGTTCTTGGTTCTAGACCAGCAAAGTGTTGGTGCCACTCTGGAACCAGTTTTCCTGGCCGAGAGCCAGTTTTTTGGCTTTCACAACACAAAGAACTGGTTTTAGATAAGGCACCGGCTCACAACCGGCTGTGGAACTGCCTTGGTGGAAAAGTTGTAGGCCTAAGAGAGATTCACCATTTTACAGCCAATTTCAGAGATTGACCTCTTGTTCAGTAGTACACTTTACAGAGTGTGCTGCTTTTTATGTTCAGACAACAAGCAGCAATAATGTCGTAGTCAAGTTTTTTACAGTTGACTTGGACTTTACAATCTCTCTGGCATTTTGTAGGGAACAAGAGTCTACAGCCATGCTAGTGGCTCTGTGAGTCTGTATTTAGACACAGCTGTGCTTTGAACTAATTACTAACATGCTCACAGTGACAGTGTTAACATGCAGAAGTCCATTCTCCCTTGTGCTCGGAGGGGCTTACGAGACCGTTTTGGGCTTTAGCGGAAAGGGGGGAGGGACTGAGAAGTTGCCGATGTTCAAATGTTTTGGCTATGTCCTGGATCTTCGCAATCCTACCTATGGCACCTTTACGGCTGATGGTAATATCTGTAGTTTAGTTTACTGGACAGTTGAAACATCAATATCTGTACCAAAGTTCATGGAAACCCCATCCAATAGTTGTTAAAAATGTTACTCTTTGTGCCAATCTATCTGGTAGATGCCAAGCTGTTTCATTGAATAAGTGAAGACTTTAAGAAAAAGTCAGAGGATCACCAAAGTTATAAGGATTTATCCTCTGGACCATGAATATTTGGACAAAATGTCATAACAATCTATCCAACAGTTGTTGAGATATCTCAATCCATACCAAAGTGGTGGACCAATTAGCTAACAGACCGATATTGCCGAAGCCAGGGCCACGCCACTATATGTTGTACAGGTTGTGATTTATGATTTTGGGCTAAATGGATAAATTCATTTGACATTAGGTCACAGAGCGTTATATATTGCGATCGTATGTGTCAACTTGTAGAAACTATTTGGCAAGACGTTTTACTGTGTAATGTGGCTGATGAACTGATGAAACTCTAAATTTAAATTCAACACCAATATGACACAGCTTTACAACTAAATCCATTCCGATATATGGTAATGTATAAAAATGTTTAACTGCCCTGATTATCACTCTCAAATGTAATCAAAGTCAAAAATGAGTCATGCTATTATATAACGATAATGAACTATATATGAATGAACCTCAGTAGGTGTCCAATGTTGGTATTAAAAAAAATTATTTATGACAGCTGTCATTGGCTTGTGAAAAATAGATAACATTAATGTTGAGAGAAAGATAATCCACCAAAATGAGACAGAAAAACATCTTGTAGCATATACTGTTTGTGGATGTATTAAAAAGGCACAGTGTGTTTTGTATGTACTTATGTGTGTGTTTATTGCACATGTGATACAAGCTTGTTTGGATATCCCCATCAAAAACAATAAAGACTCACATTTCTGTCATCATAGCGCTGTCAGATCAGTGTCACATATCCCATATGTCTCTGTCAGCCCTGTTGTTAATCCTTTAGTTCACACACTGTGGTAGAGGGGTGTTTACGCATTGATGGATCAGCAGTAATTTAGCGAGAGATCAGGCAGAGTAATGATAACAATAATAATGATAAATGCTGTTTTGATGCTGAGTTTTAATGTGGGGGATTAGTACATCAAAAACAATACAGATGTAAAATCCACCCATATGTGGTGCGTGTGATCCTGTTTGGAAGAGCAAAAGTTGAAAGAAGAAAGAAAAAAGGTATGTTTTGGTTTGATTAGTTCAGTGGAATAAATGACAGTTTTACAAAAAATGAAAAAAAAATAATAATTTAAAGCCTTTTAAAACTATCTAAAACGTCCATTATCTGACACATCTGTCATGTGTCCAATACTTTCATTCCATAAAAATATAGTAAACTAGTTAGAAAGTAACTAAAAGTAATCCAAATATTTAAATACTGAGTTTGAGCATTCCTTTGGTCAATAAAAAGTTGAACATTATTATATATATATAAAATAATATGCTGTATTTGTTATCTGCAAAAACCTTCTGTGTTTTAATCTCCAGCTGCATGTGTGCGTGTTTCATTGTGTTTGCCTCTTGTGTGCGCCTGTGTCCTGCATATGTGATTCAACTTAAGCCGCACGCAGGCACGCACACACACACACACACACACACACACACACACACACACACACACACACACACACACACACACACACACACACACACACACACACACACACACACACACACACACACACACACACACACAGTTGTCTCACAGAAAAGAAGAAAAAAAAAAGACAGCCAATATGTGTTGTTATTTAAGCACCAGCGCAGATAGGCAGCTGAACAATAATTATTTTCTGGAACAATAATTATTACCATTTAATTCTGTTGTTTACCATTTTGCCCGGTGGCCCCTCTTTGAAAGCCAACCTCTATCTATAATGGCGAGCCCTTGAGCAGAACTGCATTTAGCACAAATATCAAATAATTAAAAATCAAATAATTGAAAAATAAAAGTGCTGCTTTTTTTTGTGTTTGAACATTAATTGCCAGTGAAACGTGTGAGATGGTCCTTCTCAGGAGACTGCTATTCAACCGGTTTGGTGTCAGATTTCACCTTTCCATATTTTGTTTTTTAATTCATGTTTTGCAATGTCATGGAGTGAGCATGGAGTGATTACTTGGAGTTATTTTCAAGCAGAAGCATATTAACATTGATGATTATTTGTCAAAAAGATATGACCAAACTAAATGTACCAAATTTCACAATCCTAATGCATAGTATGGCTGGCATCCTACTTGTATTTGTAGATATTAAGTTGTGTCAGTCAACTGATGTTGACCAATGAATTTGATTTTTCTCTGACTATTTTTTCAACACCACATAAACAATACATAGAGATCAACTGTATAATCCGGCAGATATCTAAGATATTGTACTGTATGTTTGTAGGGATTACAAGCCGGATCACAGGATTACACAATTAAAGCTTGTCTGGTGCGGGGGGGGGGGGCTCACTAATGTGACACTGTGATGACACAAACACCAGGTACGCACACACACAAACACACGCACACACACATAAATGCTGGGACTCAAGAATGTTTTTCTTGACATAGTGGGGAAAAAAAAACATGCTGACACAGACAGATAAACTGCCACTCACCTTTCTCGTCTTTCACCTATTATTTTAAAATGAGCAATGTTTACCTCTGCAAACTCACAGGCGGTAGATACTATACTCTATGTGCTTGTTGTCTCTGGTAGTATCGGGGGTTTGCAAGCAACAAAAGGACCCCACAATGGGCTTCCATGTCTCACAGTGGGCACAGACCTCCAGTCACAACCTCTCGAACTCTACCCCTGTCTACCCCTACCCCTGTGGGGAAGGAAACATTTTCTCTCCACTCCATAACTTTAAAACTGAAGAAAACTATACTTTAACTATCCCGTTTTGAATGACCGTTATGTAAAAAGGAACAACAAAAAACAACCGTCATAATGGGACTGAAAAGTCATGGTGCATTTGCAAACATATGTTTTTGTAGGATGAAGAAGTTTGCCTTAGCAGGACATCTGAAAAAATATAATATATATTTTCAGGGAAGAGTTTCCAGTTTTCAGTTACTGTATGAACCCGGGCATCTATAACCACAGGATTGGACAGCAGCAGTGCACTAATGGCTAATGGGATGATCTCATGTTTTAACTAATCGTCACAGGGACGATTACAGAGGTTTTTACACGTCCACATTTGCGGACAAACACATGCTAATTGATATCATCGTTGATGAGGTCGATGCCTCTCTTCCTCCTCTCTCTTTCACTTCCGTTGTTTGATTTTCTGTGGAAAATCAACTCACTCCCTTTTATTCACAACCTCTATCCTTGTGTCTCTGCATTACTCTCTATGTTGCCTGGTGATTAAGCGGTAGATTAACCTGCTGTCCTCATTAATAATAGACGAATAGAAAAAGCCCTGGTTGTTCCGCTTCCTGTCTGCAGCACTAATAGAGCCCTTAACGTTCACATTAACATAGCTCTTGTTTACTCGGGCAGATGGACTGACAAGTCAGAAACATGGGAAAGCGGAAAGCCGAGACACGTAAATGCATCACATGTGTAGTGTAATGCATATAAACTACATGGCCAAAAGTACATGGACACATGAACCTTGAAAAACGGCCCCATAAGTTGTATGTTACAGTAACCACTGTAACTCATATTTACGTTAACAGTGTCGGCGCCCTGTAGTGGCCGTAGTAATTATGACAGGAGCAAAGCAGGAAGTAAGGTAATGAACTAGACTGGGTAAACCGCGCCCGATCTGCCGGCGATTTGATTTCTCCCTGCAGCTCAGGCTGGAAACCTGTACGTTTATCTATTCTGCTTCCGTTACAATTTCGCGGGGACCAATCACAAACTGGCTTATCCACCTGGTGCGCTATTGCCGAGTTTAACACGATGATGATAGAGAAGCGACCAAGCAGCTTTTTGTTTACATTCAACAAGCCGGCCACCAAAGCGCAGCAACCCGTTGATGCCGCTGTCCAGGGCCGGATTGGGACTCATTTTCAGCCCTGGAGTTTCATGCCTTAGACCGGCCCACTTTAGTTCACGACTAAAGGCTTAAAGGTCCTATGACATGGTGCTCTTTGGATGCTTTTATATAGACCTTAGTGGTCCCCTAATACTATATCTGAAGTCTCTTTCCCAAAATTCAGCCTTGGTGCAGAATTCCAGCCACTAGAGCCAGTCCCACAATGAGCTTTACTCAGGACATGCCATTTCTGTGTCTGTAGCTATTGAGGAGGAGAGAGGGGGGGGCAAGGTGGAGAGTGGGGGTGTGGCCTTGACCAACTGCCACTTTGCTCGTTTGAAAGCCATGATGTCTCTCTCTCATGGGTTGGCCAAATTCTCTGGGCGGGCAAAGCAGAGAAAGGGGAGGTAACCTTCCTCCTTATGACCTCATAAAGAGGAGATTCCAGAACGGCTCATCTGAGTTTACTTTTTCTCAAAGGCAGAGCAGGATACCCAGGGCTCGGTTTACACATATCACCATTTCAAGCCAATTGGGGACCATAGGCAGGCTGGGGGAACTCATATTAATGTTAAAAAACCTCATAAAGTGAAATTTTCATGCCATGGGACCTTTAATTCATATTACTTTTATCCTATTCTCTTTCAATCGTGGGCTTTGTATATTCACTATTGTTTGATTAAAAACGTAATGGGTCACTAGTAACATCTGGGCATAGAAAGTTGTTATATTGTAACTAATGTGATCACTGCAAAGTAGTATTTTTGTCTTGTTTCCAGTCCAAATATCTAAAAAAAATCTTACATCAAGATGCATTTACTAAACAAGTATGAAAAAACACCTCAAAATTAAGTGATTTTTGCTTAAAACAAGGCACATTATCTGTCAAAAATAATTGTTTAAGATTTAGCTTGTTTTAAGCAACAAGAAAAAAACAAAATCACTTAATTTTAAGTTTTTTTTTCAGAAAACAAGACATCATTTCTTATGCCATTTCACTTGTCTAGTAAATGTATCTTGAATTAAGAATATTTAGATATTTGAACTGGAAACAAGTAAGATACTAAGTAAGAAACAGTGCTCGAAGTGGGCCGGTACGCACCGGTACTCAGTACCGGCACTTCTACATTTTACTCTTAAGCGTACCTGCACCTTTTCTTGCGTACCGCTACTTCTCGCATGCAGCCGGTACTCTACCACTGACAGAGAAAGCGTCAGTGTCAGAGAGACGACCCTAACGTTACATAAACTACACTACCCAGAGGGCACTACGTGTTTACATTTTAGATCTTGACGAATCACGTAAAGGCAAGCAGTCCGCCCACCCTATCAGAAGTTAGCTTTTCCACGGACGCTAGTTTGAAAAAGCTGTCAGCCTGACCGTAACAGATGTTTCACTGCTGATAACCTAGAAACTAAAAATAAGTGTCTAGTTTATAAGTCGTTATGTTAGCCGCCTGGCTTCAGAAAGGTACTAAAAGAATGCGTGAGCCAGAGCCAGACACGTCAACAGAGGTCCAAGACCAACCAGAAACATCAGGAGGTAGCTAGTACGATTCATGAGCTTCAAGCTAACGTTGATGTGAGCGGAACAGCTGGTGTTAATGAGGAGTCTGCCGCTACCGACCTTAACGTTACACCGACGTCAACAGTAACGTGAGTAACGAAACACACGGACGGCCTGACTGTTGGTCAAAGGACCAAATGATGGATTTTTGCTCCACGAACAGCTGGCTTGTTTTTAATGATAACAAACTGGGCTGCAAAACATGATGTAGCAGCATCCCGTCACTAGCTGCCCAGACAGAGAGGGGACTGAAGCTGTTCCCCCTGTCTCTGTCACACACGCACACACACACTGAGAGTGACTGTTTTGCATCTGTTTGAGCACCAAATTATTGTTAAAATGAATAGTTTTGATGAATGAATGAATTTTTTTTCTTAACATGACTCCAACATATTAGCAAATATAAATCAGCTTATTTGTGGAAAAAATAAACAATATTGATACCAGCCTATATGTAAATTAGTCGCTTAGGCCATCCATAGATAGTTAATAAGGATTCACTGTGCCACATGTATGTTTAAAACATGATTTTTTGAATAGCGTACGCACTAAAGTTATGTAAAGTTGTTTAAATAAATCCATACATTTATATTGTTAATAAATGACAATAAATTGTTGTTGTACCAGCAATATCTCCAAGTTTTGTTTTTCACTACAGAAATCTCAAATGTCATAATGATCTGCCAATGCAAGAGAGTACCGGCACCTTTTTTTTCCCACTTCAAGCACTGGTAAGAAAACCTTTTTTTTTCAGTGATAACGTTTGGTTATTCACACATTATGGTACATCAGCAGCTTACCTGTGTCTCACAGTGAGAGCATTAGTCTCTTCACACCTGGCTCTGTGTCTGACACTAAATTAAATGTTTTACATTTATTTCTCACCACAAATATCCCCTTTTTACAAAGCTTTCAAATCAAGTCAAGTTAGTTTCATTAATGATTCATTGTTATTAATGTATAATAATCTCAGGACATGTTTCATTGAGCAGGGCTCTGGTGTGGTGGGCTCCTGACTGGAGCTCGGTAACGTTACCGGGCCTCGCTGCTCGTCACTGTTAGCAGCAAACCGGACTAGAGGCGGCTGCTGCTGAACAGCTACGAGAAAAACGTTTGATACATGAACGGTGGTTTGCAGACAACGTTGTTTTGCACGGTCGCGAGCATCTTGCACTGCTCCTATACCTTAACGTTAGCTTACTTACCGGACTCGTCGTCTTCATTTGTTTTTTTGAGGAAAAATGTGCTCAGCTTAGAAGATTCGGCCGCGTCACTTTCCAAAGCTTTCTTCTTTTTTATTCTGGCCTTTTCAGCGCCGCCTTTGCGCTTCCTGTTATCTATTTTTATCTGACTTTTTTATTTTGAGCAACTTAAGGTGCCGTGTCGGGGGGTATATCACGTCATCATTAACCTGCAGGCTGCACTCTGCGAGAAAATATTAAATAAAAAAGAGTGAGACTGCGATAAAATAATGAATAAAAAGAGTGGGGCTGCTGTGAGTGCAGGCAGCCATAGGGACAGCATCCATATTTCGACCCAGTGCCATGACAACAACGGCCCTCGCGGCCAAAAAAACAGACCGGCCCACCGGGAATTTTCCCGGTGCTCCCGATTAGCCAATCCGGGCCTGCCGCTGTCGCTGCTACGTCACCCGGATCGTTGGTCTAATTGGTTGAAGGACTATCCAAATGCGTATAGAGTCATTTCAACTATGTCCGTTGATCACGCCTTTTGTGCAGTAGAATAAGACTAAAGATTGAGCTTGGTTTGGTGATTGCCTGGTTGGGGAAAACTTTCACCCAGGTTCAAGTCCTGTTTGAAAATAAACTTAGACAGTTTTTTTCTTTTTTACTAAACGGAACTACGTCACATTCTGCGTCACATCTGTAACCGGAAGTAAAGTCCATGATTTTAACCCAAACCACACTATGCTTAACTAGTTTTTGTGCCTAAGCCTAATCAAACTTTGACATTAATGACGTGTTTAAAACCATGAGCGTTACATTCTGTGGTTAAGATATGAGGATGTAAAATGCTCCTGTGGGTCGTATTTCCTGCGACCATAGGGTCGCTAATTTTAGAGGGTAGGAATAAACGACCTATATCGTTGTTTGGTTTGTAGGACTTGTTGGTGATTGTTCTTCTGGAAATTCTTCCACACCAAACTCTGTAAACCATCTGATATAAGGACCTTGCTTTGTGCAGCGGGTCACTGTCATCTTGAAACAGTAGAAGACCTTCCCCCAAAAGCTGAGAGTGCACTAAAATAACATTAGATGCTGAAGCAGTAATATTTTTCTTAATTGAAACAATGGGGCGTAATGAAAAGCACCTCCAGACCAAAAGCACATTTATGTGAACACGGGGTGTGTACATATACAGTACTTCTGGCCATGAATTGTACATTGGTCAGATTCATGCTGCTTTTTTTTTTTTTTTTTTGCAAAGGCTGATACTGAGGCCATTCCGTTACGTGTGCTGCTGCTGCTGATGTACCCTTGAGCACCACACTCAACCCCTATCTTTCAGTTGCTGCACATGAGCTCCAATAAAATGTGAATGTGCAAACACAAGAAAAACATAATTGCTTTCATGCCATTAATCATGCCTTTTCTTTTTTAAATGTGCGAATATCATTTCGGAATTAAGCTCCTTACATATGTGTACAAGGTTAATAACAGTGAGTAATTGAAGTTTTGTTGCAAAACAAGCTTCCACACAAACACACGCACACACATAGAAAGTGAGAAAATACTGAGTACAGGCCTTATGGGACGACATTTGTGGTAATTCATTCAGAATCCATTTTAACGCATTGTGCAGGCCTAAGTGCCAATCTTCCTTTTTGGTGAGTTTCCATGATTTTATGTCCCATATAAAACGATGCAGTTTGCTCCACAATGGCCTATTTAAGTTACATTACTGCCGAATATTCCCCAGTAAAGAAAATTAAGCCGCGATACTGTGAGATCATCTCCGTTAGTCTTCTCCCCGCCGAGATGTGTCGCTTTGACACCCCGCGGAGAACTGAATGATTCTCTTGGACGAGAGATAATAGTCTTATACAGTGTTGTTGCTTGCCTGTGATCTCTGTCTCTTTTCCTCCCTTTACCAAACCTGATAAAAGAAATAGTGTTTTAGAATGCTGTTAAGCATAATTAGGCGTACAAGGGTTGACACGAGAAACAGGAATGTATGAGTGAGACGGTTGTACAGTAACTTTTTCCAAGTGTGTGTCACATACACACTCATAAAGCAGTCGACGCAGTGGAAACGTTTTTAAGGGTTTTAATAGATTTCCCGGCTAAGATTGAAGCCAGAGGTTTCCCACAAGCACTTGAACATAGAAAGAAGAAAGTGTTGAAAATGCTCTCGACTCTCCAGTCCATTAGAGATGATAATGAATCTTTGACCACGAAATAAAGCCAAACAAGTACTCACTGGAACGGGGTTGCCATGTCAATCTACTTTTAAAGCTGGTATCAGTAATGCTTTTGTAGGCAAAGGTACACTGTGTAGTGTTTTAAGTATTTTATTAGCTAAAATCAATGTCTTCATTCATAAATATGTCCTCATTGGTGTAAAATGACCTCTGCCAATGATCTGACTTATCCTTGTAGGGGAAGAATTTCTTATGTTATTTACATTGGACGGGCAAGTCCAAGGAGGCTTCCATGTCGTTCCGCCATTTTGAAAAACTATAATCGCTGAGAGGAACATAAAGCGCTAGCCTACCCGTCTAGCTAATCCACAATGCGTTTTCGTTCGGAGCCAGCGTCACGTGACTGAAACCAGCGTCACGTGACTGAAACCAGCTGAAACGGAGAAGGAGATCAGTGAGAGGCGCTTGTCACTGCCCCGGCAAATTTGAAAGCCTGCACCGCACTTTTGTTCATAATGGAGGCTCATACTTATGCCGAGCCACAGGAGAAGGAATCCTCGTCGCCAAAAAATGCAAAAATTGGAAGACATGTTGTCATAGCTTCTTGCTACATAACAGCTGCCGTACTTGCAACACGCATTTGAAAAAGCGAGGCGCTATTCATTTGAATGCAAAATACAATTTCACCGCTAGATGGGAGAAATTCCTACACAGTGTACCTTTTAAATTGTTTATCTGTAGTGGAAATTGGGAAACTCGTGGGTGGATCAGCTTGCTGGTCCCGGTATGTAATAACACATGTAGCTAAATTAGATAAACAAGCTTCACATCGTGCCCATATACTCGCACATCAAAATGAAGCAAATAAATGCAGTAGCTATAAAAAAAAACAACAACAACGTATGAATAAAAAACACAGCCTTCACTTCTACTCACTTTTGTAGGACATGCTTTAAAAAAACGTGTTTGGAAGGGTTTTGTAAGGAACACAGTGAACACAATATTACTTTCTCATATTTCATTAAAACATTTTAAAAAGCCTTCATTATGTTGAAAGTTGTTGTGTGTTATCCTCACACACACACACACACACACACACACAAGCATGCACGGACGGACGGATGGATAGACGGACGGAGACATACAAACAGACAGACAGACAGACAGACAGACAGACAGACAGACAGACAGATACACAGACACACACACACACACACACACACACACACACACACACTGTACCCGGCCCCCTCTGACCTTGTAGGCACTCTGCTTGCCTTTAAAGCGCACTGTAGCGCCCAGCAGTCTGTCTGCACTGGAGCTAATTGGCTTCAGCTCAGTGTTCACTGTTAACGTCTCATTCCTCATTCCACTTAGAATAACTTCCACAAGTTTGCTTGTGTTCAGGGGTCATTAAAAGTCAAGCAAGCCTTTAATTACGAAAGCGGATCGTTCAGTAAGTAAAGTTGCATCTCCCAGCAGCTCTGAATGTACAGATATATCCTTACTCAGTCCTGTACAAAGCCACGCATGAAATGCAACCACAGTGATCCCACGGTGAACGGGTAAAGGGTCCAAATACCACAGCAAAATCAAAGTGATACCATGGGATATAAAAACAATACTGTAAAAACATAATATTGATTGTGTATTATAGGAATATCAAAGGAATCGTAGGAGATAAAAACTACCACAGAGTACAACAAGGTCCCCATAAACTCACTAAATGTATGATATTCGCACTCTTAACTTCCTAAAGCCATATTATATGGTTATACTGGTGGTTTTTGACCTTTGACCCCTCTGATTGCATCTGTGTGTCTTAGGGTGAAATGCTGAATACTCAAATAGTATGACCAAAATATTAATCAACATGAGGATTTACAGGTCTGCATATGAGCGAACATAATGTTGTTTATTTTGGATTATGTTTCAACACAATGTACTGTATTTTACTGGTCTGCTCTGTTTACACTGTGTGCAGAGACATAGACTACCAGTTGCTGTCTCAGAGGAAGATTTGTCTGTATTAAAGTGGAATCAAGTTAATTAAATTGAGGAAGATGGGGTTTTTTTCAAAGGGATATTTTGTTGCAGAAAGGCTTCGATACCCAAAGCCAAACATCTCTGGAGTTACAGATCTGGTTGTCGAGTTGTTAACATGCTCTCACATTAACTTGCAATCAGTCTGTACATGTCTGGCCAATGATGCAGTATCATGATAGGATTTCTGTAATATTCCTATAGGGACTTACAGTTAACTGTTATCGATATATATTTCTTTTACATTACTGTGGTGATTTTGTGTCTTTCTAAGCTGATAAACATCTTCAGTTTTATGATTTTAGGTTTTGTTTCTCTGGTTGTCACAGCAAGTTTTTACTTATTTTGTCTTGTATGGTGTCATTATGCAACACCTAGACACCATTTTTTATATATAGTTGGAGAGGAAACAGCAACACTCACACCCCTGCATCAACAGCTCACACCAAACACAAATCTAATCTGCTGTCTGGAAGCTGAAGTCATTAGAAGGATTAAAAAACAAAAGGTGCTTAAATATTTGGCCTCCCAGTTACATTCATCACATTATGGTCAAATTAATTATTATGCAGAAACTTGAGGGGGGGAAAAATATGATTTTCTCTTGAATAAAAAAAGCAATAAAAACAAATGAATGAACTCCTATGGGGCCTATGCATTCAATTACAAAGAGTTAAGGCCTTTAATCCATTCATGGTTGATAAAGACACTGTAGCCTACGATTCTCTGAGCACGTCATCGCGTGTTTGTTTTTGTACAAAAAAAAAAATTCAATAATTCACTTTGGCTAATGTTCCAGATCTTCTATGAAATATGGGAATCTTTAGTGGTTGGTCTGCCGTGCTAATTGGTACAACCGCCTCAGGCGAGCTCCCATCTAACAAACTGAGCATCGTTCACAGGGCTGCGTCTCTCTTGCTATGGGAACACTGTTAAAAATAGAAACATGACAAATAAAAGCTTAATTAGACCGGAAGGCTCTACGTGTTACTGGTGATATGGATATATGCTGGTGACATTAAAACATAATATTAGAAATACAAGGAAGATTGAGCAAAAATGTTATAATACGTTTGTAGACGTCTTGATTTCATAGAGCGGCCCGTTGCCTTAAATAGGCTATAGGTTGTCAACGTAGCCTCATAATAATCTGTTATACGCCTACATGTGTGCATTTAATAAAGCGTAATAGTGTGAATAGAACAAAAAGGAGACTTTTATTTGTGCATAATTTGTGTATAACCTACTGCAATAAAACACATAGCCTATAACGTAACAGGGGAGAGTGACGCGTGCATGATGGCACAGCGGAGCGCGCACACGCACGCGCACACACACTGTGCCCTGTTCAAATCCACAATCCTTTTTTTTTTTTTTTACCTCATCAAGGGGAATGGGCGGACTTAAAAACAACGTCAATAATCGCCATTATTATTATCTTTTTTGCACAATTAATTTAAGATGCGTGTTAATTGTAATGCACAGTAAATCTTTGCCGCAGATGAACAGAAGACTCCCATTCAGTAAAAGACGTGCGGCATTAAGTAAGGATTAAAAATGGGGCATGCGGGGCCACTGTGCACCATACTGTAGCCTACATCTGCCTTTAAATCCACAATAAATTAATACAAGCACTGGTGGGTTTGGCTGGAATATGTTGGCACATGGTTAAATACCGATTTGTGATTTTCTTTTTTTTTATTGTCTCACTTTTAAATGTAAAAAAAAAACAAAAAACAATCAGAACAATTTGGAGTGAGGCCGTAAAGACAGCAGCAGTAGCCTAGTAGTAGTATTAGTAAAATACACTTTTTTTGTTTTAACAAAGCAATCACAAGATTAAACTGTTCAATCAAATTATTTATTTTTTTTGGGAAAATAGTGCTAAGAAATGAGACCGGTGCTTTGGTGATCCCGGCTGGCTCCAGTGCGTTTTGAGAAAAGGTGGTGATGCATTTCAATATGGTAATCACTCACCCGGGGCATGTTTCATTTATTGACAGATTTGATGTTAAATGTCTCAAGCTCACTTAGTGTTGTAGCTCTTAATTTATTATGTTTGGAGCTATCCCTCTCTCTCTCTCTCTCTCTCTCTCTCCCTCTCTCGCTCTCCCTCCCTCCCTCCCTCCCTCTCTCTCCCTGCTTTGACCCTTCGAGGTCACACAAGCAATTCTTTTTTTTAAACGCATGATTAATTTCTCAGTAGGGCGACGGGCTAATGCATTATGAAGAAGAAGAAAAAAAAAAGTGAAATGTATTCCAAAGGGGCTAATAGCGCTATTGTATTCCAATAAGGCTTTCCCTCCTGCTTCACACGGTTTAGACATGCTCCGCTTTTGATAACATGTCAGAGGCATCGTTCTCAGGGAGAGGGAATGCATCATTACGCTGTTTCCAAAAAGAATGTTTCATTATTGTCGTTTAAAGACACGGGGAATTACATTTCATAAGAGGTGTCAGTGTAGCCATAAACCTAGTTCATTAGGTTTTTATTATGACAATGGAGCCGAGAGAGTATCAACGTTTTCCTGCAAACAAATGAATAAAACACATACACCAACAATATTTTACACATATACTGTATAGCCTACAACATAACTCTGCAGCAAATTTCCATATAGACCTATGCTTAAAAACGTTTTTTGTTTTTTTTAAATCGGCTTAAAGGTCGAACTTTACTAACCCTTAAGTTTACCTTTACTGATAACATGGGAGATAGAAACACTAAGAAAGTCATATAGGCTATAAAGTCAACACTAAAGTTTGTATATGATATTAGGCCAACATTGTATAAATATCTGCCGACAGGGGATTTTTCGTTCAGAAAATGATTAGCTTTTAAAATACTCTACCTGGTTTTTAATACCCTATCGTGCCCTCTCATCTCTCTATTGTGACGTCACCCGATTCAATCGCTGCGGCCCGTGCTTGGCTCGCGGTCCCCTTCTTGTCCCGTCGCGGCTTGGTCCCGTGGCGTCCGTCCGCGAGACAAAAGCACGCGCGCTGACAACCTAAATTGGTTTGAAAAGGAGCAGATGGGGCTCGTGCGCTCTGCTGTGTCGCATATATGCACGTGTGTGAAGCCCGCGTGTGTGTGTGTATGTATGTGTGTATGTGTGTGTGTGTGTGTGTGTGTACACACACGACACGAGCTTCACGCACACACGCACGGATTTAGGACTGAGCCTAAAGAGTGACCCTGTCATGTTTATCAAGATGCTATTGAGAAAAGATTGGGCGAGCATAAATTACAGCAGTCTCAACATCCAACAGCCTTTTTAACCAGACTGAGAATCAATTAGACATATAGAATTTTATAACCATTAGATAAAACAAGTTGGATCAAATAGCCTTCTCTTTCCTTTAGGTCTCACTGTTTTTTTGTGACTTTAGGCTATAGCTTTTATAAATAATTTAGAAAAACATTTAGAAAATGAGGTTCTGACGATCTTAAATGAAAGTGTAAGCAAATTACTCCCAAAAGTGTGAAAAATGGAAACTTGGCAAAGTGTGGTAACGATGCAACTTTGACTGCGGCTTTGTGAAGAAATCCTTTAATTTTTATGAAGTGCTATCTGAAATACACTTATTAGCCAGGCCAGCTGCCATATTGCATCCCTGCTTGTTTTCTGCCCCATGGCAATTGTCTATTTCACCTTTTAATGTGAATGCATACAGACATATTCCTCAATAACAACAATATGCGTCATGCATCAACACAAGAGCACAAATAGCCCACACCTGTTTACTGTAATGTGTGACATGCATGCATTTATGAAACTGGCGTATTTGATCAGCAATTGCAGGTGTCAAGCTTTTTTGTTTTAGTTATTTTTTACTTATTTTTTTACATCCCATTAAATATGGGCCACAGAAGAATTTGTCCTAAAAACAACTTCATTAAGTTGTTTTAATTAACGAGGACAATCAGTATTTGGGACAACACTTCCCTGCATCCCCATGCAGAGTTAAATGAGATCCTGTCTCGCATCCTTCAGACATTTGCAGCTCACATCTGGGTTATAGACTTCATATTTAGGTCTACGCCTTCATATCTGTAATTTGCCTGCATATTTTTAGTGGAAGAAGTAATTCAACATGCCTGATTTAAGAGCTTGGAGCAGGGGTGTAGTTAGGTATTCCTCGGGCCCTCTGAGCCGGACCCCCCCCCCTCATTTCGTTAAATCAAACAATCTTACACTGCAATTTGTGAGGGCCATCTTCAGGTGAATTGTCACTGCCTCTTATAGCACTATTCGCTAACTGGGAGCTCATCTGACCCTAAATTACAACAGATAATATAGGCTACATGCTTCCTGCTGCCTTCTATCTCCTGTGGGATCAACCTGCACATGCATCCCGAGTCCTATTTCAAAAAGCCTCCTCAGCGTTGAATGTGAGAATCCGCTGTACTGACAGACAATATTCCGATCCCCTGACTGGCTGCCTCTCTGTCTGCTGTCTCAGCCTTTATTTTCTCTTTCTTCGGCCCCGTGATCAGGCTAATGTTCTACTCCACACACTGTGTCTGTGTTTAAAAGCCACATCTCCGATGCCAAGCTCTTCTGCCGGTTGTGTCTGACTGCCAGCAGTTTGTTGGCAATTAATTTGCATCCCAGGGGTTGTGTATCAAAAGTCACACTCCTTACTTGTTTATTCTAGGGTTTCCCAAACTATTGAATGTCAACGAGCATGTGCAGTGGACCAGCAGACAGCCATCTGATGGCGACAGCTTGTACTGTAGTTATGACTGGTTGTAGAGCTGCGTGCACTGTCAAATTCATTTAAAATTAATATTCATTAAGTCACGAATACAGCGAGTAAATTGGCTAAAATTATGCTAATCTTAAATGTTCTGTTGGTCTGCTGTGTTGTCGTTATAGTGAAGGGGACTAGGATACGTAGCCTATATTGTTTTATCCTCTGAGACTTCAGGGGGGGGGTCATATCCTACACGCGCGAAATATAAGCGCATAGTTCGGGCTCGTGCGTCTCGCCGTAGCCTACGTGCCATTAGTTTGACTTTTCCAGCGTTTGAGTGGCAGTTAGCAGGACGTCATTTTGGCTGTTCACGGGGCAGCACCGCGCGTGAAGGAGAGGAGGAATAAAGTGTGTGCGGGTGTGTGTGTGTGTGTGTGTGTGTATCCTGGATGGTGGGCTGAGCTCGCGCTACACGCCAATCAAACAGAGGCAGGTGCGTGGTCCAGAGAGAGAGAGAGAGAGAGAGAGAGAGAGAGAGAGAGAGAGAGGAGGGCGGGAGGGAGGGGGGGAGTGGGAGAGAGGGGGGGGGGGGGGGGGGGATTAAGACCGCGCGTGGTGAAAAGCGAATAAAGCCGGCGCGAGCGTCGCAGTTTACTCACATCTCACGAGCAGCTCACTCGACAGTTGAGACGACGGCGGGTACCGATTCCATGTGTTTCCCGGATATAACTCAGTCAAATCTGTTAGTTTGCTTGATAAAAAAATGAGTTTTTTAAAGCTGTGTAGGATGCATCGATTTGTCTCGTGACGGGGATATTTTTTTGTTGACTCCGTGACCGATTTGGGAGTATTCTTGGGAGTCAGAGGTAAGGACTGCAGCTCTGCTTCTCCTGTAAAGTTGGCTAAAATGTTAGTAGTAAAAAAACTAACAAAATGTACCCAAACTGTGTGGGACAAAAAAAAAAAAAAAAGCTTCAAAAATGATTAGAAGAAGAAAATGCTTGAGGAGATGTGTGTGTGGATTTTTCACATTCCGTTGCATTAACCATAGTTTAAAATGACTGTGGGCCAGTGACCGTATTCTATTATTATAATTCATGTTTTGTTATTGTTATCATCGCATTTCTGTTACTAAATAAGCAAACCTCTGCCTTTAATATTGTTCCATGGATAGACATGATGCCTAACTAGCGTGCTACTATAATAAAGGCCTAACGGTACAAATCAAATTTGGGCATAACTGACATTATGCAAATTTAAATATTTCAGTAGCCTATATTGTGTAATTTGACGCCAAACTCTGAACTATTGAGTTCGTGTTAATTTTTTAATTGCTTTATTGGTTCTTGCGTACTGATCCTCCTCAGCCAAACAGTTTGTTGTTTCGGCCCACACTATTCCACCATATTAGTTCATATTGCGCTGTAATAAATTGTTCCCATTCAAAACGACACCTATTTAATATAGCCCGAACACTTTACAATTCTGTATTATATTTTGCTATTATAGAAATGTTTTCTTGAATGCAACGTGCAAAAAATTGGTCATAAATGTATTAGCAATGTATTTGTTAAAACAAGCATTTTCTGAAATTATTGGAGAAAAAAAAACTGAAAGCAATTTCATTTTTTTTGTAGTTGTTTGTGTTTTTTGTTCTTAAATCATATCATAAATGTGATACACAAAAAAATATTGTGTGCTGTAAGATAAGAATTTCTAAAAAATTAAATTCAGAAGTTGTCAACTGACTAAAGCTTATTTCCAACGTAGGCTATTCACCGCTAAGCATGGCTTTTACTATGAAGTTAAAAATTGTGCTTTGTATTCCTGCATTTCAAACATTACAGTAGGCTCTTATTTGTTCAAATAATAGCATAATACATGTTTATGTCACGCAGCACATGATGATTTCCAGCCTTCTCTTCACAGTAAATTCCCTGCTATTTCAAATATATCTAAATAAATCGGAAGACTTCTAAATGTGAAGGAATATTTGGACTAAACAGTGTGCAGCTGAATGTGACACCAGATCAAAGGGCCACAGCCAACTTTGATACAGGAAAATGAGGTTGACATAATCGTTTAACAATACTGTAGTCTGAAAAAAATTCCACCTAAACATGCCTTAAAATTCTGTCTGTATGTTGTGTGTGTTTCTTTTTATCTAACACTGAGATGAATTATTTAGGTTACACCATTTTCTAGATATAAAGGATTATTTATGTTTGATATTCAAGTCGAAACCCAACATTTAAACATTAATTTGTGCCGATGTGTTCGTGGACATGGACAATATTGTACTTTCATTGTAACCGTCAGAAGAGTGTGTTATCCTCTTTCATTGTTTGTTCACTGGCCAAAGCAGGCAGACACACTCATTACTTTAAAGCTATAAACGGAGAGCTGTAAAATGCTACAGAGGCTATACTTTATGGGCAAAAACATCTAATAAATAAAGACTTTTTTTTAATAAATGCAGAGGTACTACATGAAAAATAACTTGCATTTGTATTTGCTGTCAACCAAACACTTCACTTAGTATCACAGAGAAATGTTAATTCAGTATCCCAGTTTTATAATTTCTTCTTATAATTTATCTATGCACTCAATAATTTTAAAAGAATGCTTGTAGATGACAAATCAATTTTTTATTATTTTTGAAGTGATTTTGAAGTAGGATATTTAAAGAAATTAGCCCGTTTCTGAAGAAAGAAAAGATAAAAACAGTTAGTTTTTTGTCTATAAAATTGTGCAAGACATATACATTTAATTTAAATGCATTACATTTAAAATACTATTCAATATGTTAATATGAACTTCTTTTTTATTTTTTATTTTTTACAAATTCCACACATCAAAGTATTTCTGGGAACACCTACATGTATATTATAAGTAATTAACTAGCTATTTCATATTGTATGTATTAGGCCTACAGGAACACAGGATATGTGTAAACAAGAGGAATTTTTTATGGTAAAAAAAATCAACTCATGGATCTTTATTTCTTCCTTTCTTTTCATGCAGGTCTTTCTACAAACAGTTTTCCTCCAAGTATGGACAAGACCCATCTCTCAGGCCCTAATGATATCATAATGACAAGCTCAACAGGCCCCTACCAGCAGGAACCCCTGACACCACCCAGACCCGCCCATCTCCACTCCTCATCCTCTTCCTTATCCTCACCCTCTCCGTCCTCTTCCTCCTCGCCCATGAAGCCGAACCAGGTCGGCCAGGTCATCCTATACGGCGTGCCCATTGTATCGCTGGTCATTGATCACAATGAGAGACTTTGCCTTGCACAGATTTCCAACACGCTCCTCAAGAACTACAGTTATAATGAGATTCATAATCGTCGCGTGGCGCTGGGCATCACCTGTGTCCAGTGCACTCCGGTTCAGCTGGAGATTCTTCGCCGGGCCGGTGCCATGCCCATCTCGTCACGCCGTTGTGGCATGATCACCAAGCGCGAAGCCGAGCGCCTCTGCAAGTCCTTCCTGGGAGAGAACGCACCGCCGAAACTGCCCGACAACTTTGCCTTCGATGTGACACACGAGTGCGCCTGGGGTTGCCGTGGTAACTTCATCCCGGCACGCTACAACAGCTCCAGGGCCAAATGCATCAAGTGCTCCTTGTGCAACATGTACTTCTCCCCAAATAAGTTCATTTTCCATTCCCACCGCACATCAGACGCCAAGTACACCCAGCCCGACGCCGCCAACTTTAACTCCTGGCGACGACACCTCAAACTCTCTGACAAACACCCAGCTGATGAGATGGTCTTTGCATGGGAAGACGTCAAAGCTATGTTCAATGGAGGTAGCCGGAAGAGAGCGCTGCCCTCCTCAGCCCATTGTTCCTCCATCGGTTCTATGAAGACTCTCCCAGGTTCGGTGCCTCACATGATGGGTGACTTGGGTGCTCAGAAAAGAGCCCGCTTTGAAGACGACGATGATCTGGATGGAGGCAGTCTGTCTCCCCGTAAGACACAGCGTAGCTACCCTGTCATCCCTGTCCCAAGCAAAGGCTTCGGCATGCTGCAGAAGTTCCCTCCCACGTCGCTCTTTCCCTCGCCTTACCCCTTCCCAGCATTCGGCCTCTGCCAGCAGAAAAAAGATGACAGTGATGTTTCCGGTGGGCAGAAAGGAGCAGGGTTGTCAGGTCTTTTATGGCCTGGCCGCAAAGACACTTTTTATCCTCCTTTCTGCATGTTTTGGCCACCAAGAGCGGCAGGAGGCATCCCTGTCCCCACCTACCTCCAGCCTCAGCCCAGTGCCCTCTCCTCTCTGGCAGACAACCCCTCTCTGAGGCAGGCCTTTTTGGATCTCTCAGAACCCAGCGAGCCTGTAGCTGTAACCGGCAACGAAAATAGCGTCAGCGCAACCATGGCCCCCGGCAGCGCGACCACCACACCCAGATCATCCGGGCTGTTTGACCCAGAATGCACCACAGTAACACCTGACCTTCGCCCTGTGACGTCAGAGGGCTGGCTCAAACTCCTGGACACCCCGACCTTCCAAGCCAGGAAGCCGAGCTACGGCTCAGCCTTCCGACCTGTGATCAAGGATGCCGAGAGCATGGCCAAGCTCCACAGCAACGGTGGAGCAGTGACTGGGGCAACAGACGAGGACTTTGGGGTCGTGGTCGCCCGGTCAGACCGCCAACAGCGGCTATCGCCCAGCAGCAGCTGTAGTTACGGGAGTGAAAGTGGAGGCGATGGAGAGGTGGAGGGAGTGGAGAGTGAGGAGGAGGGGGAGGTGGATGTGGAGTCGTCGAAGCAGGAGGACGAGGAGGAGGAGGGGAGCTTCACAAACAGGCCGCCACAGACTCAAAGCAACCTGTACCTCCCTGCGTTGAGCGACGCTCATGGAGAGGAGAGGGGGAAGGAGAGAGGGAGTGGCGCTGTGTATACCAGCACCTCCCCTCCCTCCTCCTCGGACCCCATCCAGCGGGAGTCCCCCAGCCTGCCTGCCTCCCCTACTGCCAGCCTGCCTCTCTCCAGCTCCACCCCGCCTCACCGAGATGACCCAGCTTACAAAAACGTAAATATCCCCCCAGGCCACTTTAGCTAATTATTATTTAAATGGTGCTGCAGTCAGGCAGTGATACGATCTGCATAAGCAGATTGATAGGCTGGTTTCTCCCTGTAGAAATTGAAACAGTCACCCCACTCTGATCCTGGCTAATAGGCCCAGGTGTGGATTGTTTAATGGCCACGGTGTGTTTGTTCTCCCTCTGTCACCCCAGCCTGTTAGGGCAACTCTAATCTTTAACCTGTCGACTCCCACATTAACCAGGCCTCCGAGAGAAAGAGAGGAGGAGGAGAGGGGCGTTATAAACCAGAGCAGAGTTGAATCGTCCATTGAGTAACATGCTGCAAATACATCTGACTGATATTAGAGACGGAGAGGAAAGAAAGGCCATATACGCTAAATTGGATAATTACAGATGAATTTTACCATTGGCTGATAAAAAGCAGAGCCCCAACCAGGGAGATTTGCCCAGTAATGCATTAAATTTTACACAAAAAAATCAATATTGATTGATATAAACAATAACCATCATGTCAAAGAGTCAAAAAGAGCCTTTACTCTGCCTTATAAGACTTATGTTCTGCTCTGTTGTAATTTAACTATACGATGCATAACAACTATATGAAATTCTAACAGTCTATTTATTTATTTTCAGGTTCACAAAAATAGAGACGAAGGACTACCTGTGTACGCAACCAAAGACAACTCCAGCATTTCTGGTGAGCACAGATATTTCAATCTTGTTTTTCTTCAATCTGTTTCTAAACCTTTTCTTTTCATATCTTCTGATGCACGGGTAAAAAAAAAGTCTATAACGGTAGAATACACAATAAACACAAGATTAAAAAGTCTTCTTGGAAGCATAGTTTTACATGATAATGCTGCTCGCAAGTATAATGAAAATATCAGTTGTGTGCAATTCTTTTTTTTTTAAACTGTAAAATACTGCTCTCTTAAAAGTTACAAGACATACACTATTAAGCATTTGCAAAACCAAAATGCAGTTTCTCTGTCATATTCAGTATAATCTACAACAAACACTTTGCTGGCGCTGCTTGCGTGACACTACATCTTTCACCCTTAAGTTGTTTTACAATGTGTTGGTTTCATCAAACGTTTGAACAGGTTTTTACACTGTTTCATCAAATAGCATTACACAATCTATTTCAGCAAACTGTTACACACTATCTGTTTCATCAGACGTCCGAGTCAGTTGTATTATAGCATCTTTATTTCATTTAGTGTCTGAGTGAGTGATTTTATAGTGCCTCTGTGTCCCTGCGAGGCTCATATTCCTGTGACGTTTCATTTGCTCCTCTCATCTCCCACTCTGACCCTTTCACTGAAGAAAATGTCTTGTGTGTGTTTTGTGGTGGTGTGCTCTCATGGCCCACATACACACAAAAGGACACACACCATGCGCACACTTAGTTATCTCCATGTGTCCGGATAACCAGCTCGACCAATGGGCCTTACTGAAACTCTCTTCCTGTCTTTCTCTGTCTCATTTTCTCCTCAGATGAAAACAAAGAGCAGCATAGTTTCTTTGTATCAGACAGTGAAACGTCAGCGCCCGACTACTGGAGGGAAAGCTCAGGTAGGAATACTCACTTATGTGTTTTTGTTTTTTCAGAACAGCTGGAGATGGTAAAACAACTCCAATCAAAGAAGAAAATACAAAAGCATTTTAAAATGACATGTTAGGTACTCCTAAAAGTATAATTATTAGGATGGCAAGGTTAATTTAAATTCTGCATTTGGCTTTACTCTAGTGTAATTTGAGTCTCACATCGCAGAGCAACTCTGAGGTCTTTATGAAGCTTCAGATTAAATCATGATCAAACATTTACATTAGAAAATAAAAAAAGAATAATGAATATTTGCAAGGGCAGCTTGAGACTATACAGTTAGCAAATTAGAACTACAATCTCAAATAACTTATATACAAAGCAGAAATATAATTATTAGCAGTCTGACATAAAAACAAAATCTATTTTGATTGTTTTAGATAGATCGATTTGTATTACATAATGGCATCAAAAGCTAAAGCCCTGTTTTAGTTCAGCACACACCATGTGGATGGATATGCACCGTGTAAAAATGTCCATACATAAAACATACAATGCTGATTAAAAAACTCTCGCTTGGAAAAACATAAGACTTCATGTACAGTGCATAAGTTAAAATGTCTACTTATTACGCAAATGAGACTCAGAATACTGAAGAATAAAGCAGTGAGAGAAAGCTATTCAGTCTTCAGCTTCATCCACCTTAATCTCCTCCTCCTCTCAGACATGAGATTCATATAAATACACAGAGATGAAACAGCAGTGGAAAGCTGCTTCTGCCGCCGCTCCGCCACGGCTGCTCTCTTTAGCGCCATTGTCGCCAGGGCTGTTGCTCTTAGGGGGGCCGTTATAGTTCAACAAGAAAACATCAGCTCAGAGATAAGCAGCCGCGCTGGCAATCTCCATCCTAGACCCATATCGCCGCCGCCATAATTGCCTTTTTTCCCTTCTCAGTGCAAAAACCCTTTCCTGTTTGAAAAAGATCACAGTTTATTGCCTTTTTATATCTGTCAGGAAGACATTAAAAGTGCTTTATGACATCTGTGCCAACATTTATATCTACCCCCCCACCCCCCGACCCCCACCCCCACTCCCTTGAACCCTACACACACACATACACTGTAATGATCTCTGCACATAATGTATAATGTATTTCGAAAAATTACACGAAACAAATTAAATGAGACCACCTTTCCCCTGATTGCCAAATGTCTCCCTGGGCGGTGGGAAGCTCTACGTGATTAGAAGGCCTGATTCCTTCGAGTCCCACCACCCCCCCTCCACTGTCTTTAAACTCTCCCTCTGTTTCTAGGGAGAAAAAATAATCTAATTTTCCATTTATGTAATGCAAACCGCCTTGGCTTTGACTATTCACGGTTAATTGACTGTCAAACGAGGTTGTTATCCTCGGGCTCTGTCTGCAAATTTGCTTGTCAAATGAGACAGAGAGAGGAGAGGAAAGGAGAGAGAGGAGAGGAGGAGAGAGAGGAGAGGAGAGCTCTCTCTGCTCTAAATGAGAGAGAGAGAAGCATGGGGAGGCTTAAGGAGCCAGGATATGAAATGACTGGAGGGGAATATACATATCGAGTTTGCTGGATCGCTTCATTTAAGGTGCACAATGCCTCATTGTCACTATTCAGACGCAAACATACACGCAGAACAATATAGAAACTTTCAAACTGGTACATTTGAAAACAGCATGTGATGAAGATGTTTTTTTTTTTTTTTAAATGGCAAATGGAGAAGTTTTAAAGCAACAAGTAGGTTGCTTCCAGCAGTAACAAAGAGTACACAGACAAAATATACATCATTACGAAATGCTGCATAACTATAAATATACTGTTTTACATTATTTTACAGTTGCTCTATCCTCATGTAGTTTTCATGGTCAAAACAATTCCCCTGCCAAAAAATAACAGTTTGGAAGCACAGCACCTACGCTTCAGTTTTAACAGCTACAAAATCGATTTCATTTCTGAACGCAACGTAGTGTTCTTTTGTTGTCTTAATAGAAAGCCGTATGATCTGACAGCAAGAAGAGATTGAACATGTCAGGAAAGGTCTCCATCTACAGTGCTGTCAAAATTGTTACCACTATCTTATACTGACATCTAGAGGCCAACAAGTGAATTACAGTGCTCCACTAAAGACTGGCGGGGCAGTTAGAGAGAGGATGAGGGCGATGCAGAATGGTTTACACGGCAAAAAGAAAGACTGATGGGAAATCAGTCCATGACACGATTATGAACATGTGACTCAGATATGGTCTGATGTTGTGGTAGAATAGGATTGGAACTCTCAGTGCCAAATACAACTTATATACTGTAACTATGTCTGAAAATAAATATGGCACATGTGGAACAGAAATGAAGTATTTCTCGTGTTTTCAGGTGATCGAAGCCAAGGTGCTGCCTCTCCGGTGCCGCTAAAGAAGGACGTTGAGAACATGGAGAAAGGTAAAGACTGTTAATTTGATGAACACAGCTTGTTGCTTTTGGGGGAAATTGTTGGGTCTTTGTAAATTATAGTGTGATCTAGATCTACTCTATCTGTAAAGTGTCCTGCGATAACTCCTGTTATGATTTGACTCTATAAATGAAATTTAATTGAATTGAATTGATATGTAGGTAAACACCCCACTCTTCTGGTCGCTGGATTGACCATATCAATATATATATATATATATATATATATATAGGATCTATATTACTGAAATGATTTCTAACAGACAATTCCCTTTTCTCTTTGTACCTCTCATACTTTCACTTCTCCTCCTGCAGAGGAGCTCCAGAAGGTTCTGCTGGAGCAGATTGACTTCAGGAGGAGACTGGAGCAGGAGTTCCACGCTCTGAAGGGCACCTCGCCATTTCCTGTCTTCCGTAAGTCATTTTGTTTCACTCAAGTCGCTTTTCATTTTCATACTCTGAAGGGCAACTTCTCCTTCTCTGTCTTTCTGAAGTTCTTTGCCATTTTGTCTCCCCCCCCCCCTTACTTTTCTCTTCCCTCTGTTTGACTCCTCCATCAGCTGTATTATTAAAACTGTACTTGATCAGTTATTCAAATGATAATACTGCTCAGTCTAATCATAGATTATTGCACTAATTTCAGATAATTTCCAAGACCAGATGAAACGAGAGCTCGCCTACAGAGAAGAGATGGTCCAACAGTTACAGATGGTAAGATTACTAATGATACAATCAGGGCTGAACCCTGATGGAAAATAAATAGCATTGCTACGCCTTTAAACGGCAAATAAAACACCCTTTTATAGATACATGAATTTAAAAAAGGCCTCACTGTTCGCTTTGAAAACCAATCTTCATAATGATTTTCAGAAGGAATATAATTAAGACTAATTATGATGCACAGTAAAATATAGTTACACAGTTTGAGCAGGAAAAGACAAAATTAAAAAAAGCATTAGGAGATGTGACAATAACAGCCCAATTAACACTTCAACTACGGTAGACTGTAGATGTACATATGAAATCCTAACCCATGTCTTAAACTAAAACAGAAATGAATCGAAGAATAAATAAAGCCACCAGGACTCAACCAGACACTTCTCCTATTGCTTATCTGTCCATCAAACGACAGAGCCAATCATCTAGTTTGTCTTTCATGGGTGAGAAGTTCCTCTGCAGCCGTCTGAGTGTTTCCGTCCGCATCAATCACCGGAGTAGCTGGCAGACAGGCTGACAGACGGTGTTTGTCTTTGCTTTCTGACACATGCAACAACTGTACACGCTCGTGTGCACATGATCGCAAACCCCGCACGTCCACCGAAACACAAAAGAGCACGCTGCATTCATGGAACCACGTAGGCAGACGACTGAACAGGCATACGAGCTCATTTATAAGCGTAAAAACGCAAAAAAAAAAAAACATTCAAAATTGACTAATGTGTCTAGAACCAGCAGATGGATCTGTCTGAGAGTAATGACATATTCATTTCACCCAGACATTCATATGTCAACAAAATTTTAGATTTATGTTGTTGCATTATATTTTGATTGATTGAATTTGAATATCACACCCAAACTTTACACCTCTTGCCCAGCCTTTTTTTTATCTACCCTTTAAAGTGTAATGGAATATTAATATTATTTAATAAGAAAATGCGTTTTTTTTAACAAAATATTGTTATTAACCCTCACATAATGCATTATTTTGAAACTAAAAAGCCGTTTTTCATGGAATCTCATTTGTCTGTTGTTTCTTTCAGATTCCCTACGCAAACATCCTCAGAAAAGAAAAGATCAGCTCCCATCTCAACAAGTAGCTATAAGGTGACTGTGTTTTTCAATTATTTGATAATGCAGCGTGTTAATAGAACAATATCAACAGGGTAGATGTCAGATGAGGACACAAAGCAGCGAGATTAGGTTCAGCAAAGTTTAATTGCCTTTGAAATGGTTCTAATAGTTTACTGGAAGCTAGAGCATTTCTTTTGAATGAATGGCAAATAGTGAAATTCAATTACTTTTCTGTGTTTAAGTTGCTTGACTATAGGCCATCCTGGTCCAGCAAACTTCAGCCATCTGATAGCTACAGTGTAAAGCATGTTCAATTTCATTTCACAGTGGCGCACTAGCTAACTCTTAACACCTGCCTCTGGCCCCATTTTAACAGACTATAAGTGTACCTACAAGTCTTTGAAAAACACTCAACCAGGACATGACACTAATGCTGGGATTTTATTTCTTCATTGTCTTCACAGGCTGAGTCAAGAAAATCCCATGTGAGAGGAAGAAGCTGACTGGATTTCTGTAAATTTACCAAGAAAGAAAAAAAAAACATAAAAACCGACAGAGAAATATAGGAGAGAGGAAAGAGACACGGACAGAAAGAAATATGACACTATAGTATATAAATATGTTTTCCTTGGACAGTGTTTTATTTGTTATTCTGCACTACAACCTCTGTTAATAGCCCTGCACTTAAACTCTGTCTTATAAAAAAAAACATTTGGACCAGTTTGTACTGCTATGGGGTGGCACACTGGTCAACGTTCCATCCCTGTCTCCTTTGCCCTGGGGCCACTTTATTTCCCAAACCGTCTGAACTGAAATGGGCACAAACCGACGGCATCAGGGAAACAGAATGACTCCTGCTCTTTCCTCATTGCTGCACTGGCAGTCAGACTCAAAGCTTTACCCAGCCAGGACCAAAGCAACCACAACCTTTCTCATCTTTCGTGAATTTTAGGGCTGTTAAAGACCACCAGAAAGGCAATTGGCGACTTTGTCAAAAACAACTCTGAAATGTTACGAGCTCAGATGAAGAGCAAGAAGAAAGAGTCCTAGATACAGTAAGAATGGGTGTTACTGTCCATGACTCTGACTGCTGCTGGCCCAACTGTACATACACCAGACTGTGGATGAGGATGGACTTCACACTAAGATTGTTGCTGTTGTTGTTATTGTTGATGTTGCCGTGGTATCACCAAATGGGGACCCTAAAGAGAAACAAACATTCCAAGCAACATTGGATCCTAAAGGGATTCTCCGTCCAGTTGTGTTTAATGACCAAAACAAGTCATTATTTCCACTGATTATCAACATGGTCAATCATCACTGAAGAGGTCAGATGTTAGTGGTGATGCATCAGGTCTAGTCTGCTAGATGACCCGAACTTGAATATGCCAGATGAAGAACAAAATAAAGGGGGGGGGGGGGGGGGGGGGGAATGAATGGAGTATTGGTGTTTGGGGTTTTCAACCTAAAGATGCAATGAGACCATTATTAATAGAGGGTGGTATCGTAAAAAGGGTTCACGCTTTAAGCAAACTGTACACTGGCATTGGCAGAACAGTTTGTACTCATAGTTTTAGTATTTGGGAGTGATTTCTGAGTGTATAAAAACATAATTAAGTATTATGTTCAATGCAGATGTTGCTGCACTGATTACACATGTTTCACCTTTTATTCATACAGGAAGAGTTACCTCAAAACAACATCCGGTGTCACATCTACAGTACATAGTTAAGAAGCAGTGTTCTTCTGTTAATCATATCGAACATCTGAATCCTTCACTCAAAGGCACCCTGAAAGTATTGTTTACCCTTCACCCAAATGTTCTAACCATCTACCCACAGGCTTTACCTCCAGCCAGAGGGGAAGGTAATATTGCCGTCATCGGCTACATGTGTGGGCTGTGATCAAAAGGGGGTATTGACATTTAAAGGCCAATTCTGTTTACTTGTTTGCCAACCAAATGCGTGTCCAGGCAACGAGGAGAAAAAGACTTGTCAGTGTTGTATATCTACCTGTAAATTATGTTTGCCTGACTGTATAAAATGTCATAGTGAGAATACTGAACCTCACAGTCAGTCTATCTATATGTGTTTGTTTGTTTATTTATTTGAGTATCAGGGCCTAAGACCCCGATTGTGAAAATATTATTTATTATGTTAAAGAAAAAGAAAGCAACATGATGATGATGATGATGATGATGATGATGATGGTGCAGTCAAGTGTATGTCAGAGAGAATAAAAATGAGAAGTCACCCATCTTGTTTATAAAATGAAATGAATGAATGGATACAGTTGTCATTTACTGAGAGCAATGTTATCATTATAAACTGTTAATGCAGATGTATTTAAATATGTTCTTGTAGTTTCTCTACTATTTATGTGTAAATTAAAAGTCTATACAATAACCAGAATGTGGTTTGATGATTAGGCCTACTTGCTGTTTATGGAGTTGAAATCCCTTTAGCCTCATGCTAATGAGTCGGATTAGAAGGTGAACACTTACCAACCTAAGACAAGAAATAAATAAGAGACTTGAGATTTGGTATTGGTAAAATATAGATACATGTACAGTACATACAAACAAAGGAACAGAAGAGACAGTATACAGTGTAAGATAATGTGAAAACTTTAGATCATCTTTTTTATTATTGCTTTATTAGTTGATGTTCAAAAAAAAAAAAGGGAAACATATTTAATGAATTTAAATCTAATTTAAAATGTTCACATAATTTCCTTTTTTTATAATCTTACTTTTAGGGAAGATAATTATTCTGATTCTTGCACAAATACATTCTTTAAATAAATCAATCAAAAAAGAAAAGTTCCCTTGTTTAGCTCATGCGCTTTCACCATGCATGCGTGGCTTCCACGAGTCCACTTTGAAATGAACGTAATGACGTCTTTTACTTCTGTTGCACGACCTCCGCTGACTGATTACGGCATCTACATTTTTGAGGAAGTGGTGCTGTGGACGAAGGAGAAGAAGTTGCCAGCATGGCGTTTACACTGTACTCTCTCATCCAGACTGCTATTCTGTGCACTAATGCAATCGCTGTGTTGCACGAAGAAAGGTTTCTAAGCAAGTGTAAGTACTCTGCCATGTTTTATACAACGCACAGCATACATTTAATATAAATAACGGCGTGTACCATGCTAAAAGAAGCTAGCTAACGTTAGGTGTGTAACGTTACTAACGTACACTATTAGCTGCCAGTGTAACTTACTAACGTTATACTGACTCATGTTGAGATTTCCAGGGAGAAAACAGGTGTGTTAATTAAAGAGAAACGTTCATGTGTGGAATAAGATGTATTTTTTTTTCTCTATTCTTAGAGGTATTGAAAAATTTAAAGGGAAAACTGACTGTTAAAATAACATACTGTACGTTTGCTGTCATGCTTTCTTTTCTCCTCTAACCAATTGCTGCCTCCTGCTGTTTGCTTTGTCCTTACTATATTTTACCTCCTTTTCCTCCTTTCTACTTGCACCTAATCATCTGTCTCCAGTTGGCTGGGGTGTTGACCATGGAGTTGGAGGTTTTGGGGATGATCCAGGAATCAAAGCCCAGATTCTCACCCTCATTCGCTCGGTCCGGACTGTCATGAGAGGTTGGAAACCAAGTTTTCCCTATTTCCCTTAGAAGAAAACAAAATAAAACCGATTCCAGTAAATGTTGAGTGAATGTTATATTTGGCTGGGTGTCCTTTGAAATGTTCAGACACTGATTTCAATGAATGCCTGACTTCCTTTGTACATATACCATAACGGTACTTTTTCGAGTCCTCACAGTGGGTAAACAAGTTTTTCTTTAAAAACCTTTTCTATTTAACAAAATAAACCACACTTCTCACATGCATCAGTGTTTGGATTTTGTTTTTAAGAACTTTCATAAGTAAAAAAATCAGCAAAATGATTGTTTTAAATCAGGAAGTATCTAATCTTTGAATTAACCAAACTTTCGGTACTTGACAGTTTTTGATACTCTGCAACAGATACATTTCGCTCAGTACTCAAAGGTAGAGTACTTCAGAGGTAGAGAAGTTTGCTAACTTTTTTTGTTTGTTTTGTTTTCACAGTGCCTTTGATAATAGTGAATTCGGCCTGCATTGTCCTGTTGTTACTGTTCGGTTGACAGCGGGACACCGAGTGCCAGCGTGGAAAAAAAACGAAGCCAGAGGACTAGACGTGCCAAGGAAAAACCACAAACACACCCAGTAATATCCGTCATTCAGAGACTTCTGCCTTTGCCCGTCATCAGCAGCGTGGAGATGTTCGCCCATGATGCTGGCATGGAAAGAGAGAAACTTCAAAATCAACATGCAGGTGCTCGCATCCAAAGAGAAGGAGAGTCAGAGGAGTCAGTGTGACACAAAAAGGACAACATGAAAATCATTCTTTGTCGTAACACTACACAAAACCCTTTGTGTTGTGCTTGCGTTTTTGTCCTCGTTTTCACACATTGAGACACAAGGATTTGATGATGCGTGTCAGTATTATCGTGTTACAAATGAGAAACTTGTTAAAGAATGTTGACGCCAGTAGGGCTGGACAATATGGAAGTATTTATGATATGCTATTACATTTCTATCCAGGGGTATAGTTTTAGTTTAGTTTCATTATATTTCTGTGTCATGCCAAACATTTTGGCCCATCCCACATAGGATTACAAGACACCACAAACACCTTTTTATATATTTATATATATATATATATCTTTTTATATATACATCTGGGAGTTTCCTAAACCAGGTAAACATACGCAATGTGTTTTTAAGGCTGTTAATTTGTATTTTAGACTTCAGTGTGATTGTGTAATACACAATCACACTGAAGTCTAAAATACAAATTGCATACACACACACACACATTACATTAATATATATAAATAATGTAATGTGTGTGTGTGTGTGTGTATGTTACATTTACAGAAAATGTAATCAAATTGTTAAATTAACGAAATGTAATAAAGTCCATTTCCATAACTGCAGTTTAATATGATGAACAGCTAAATTGCTAACCTGGGATTGGGTCAGATGTGTGTAATTTAGATTTTAAGCAGTATTGCTGAACAGCTCAAAACAATGCACCTTTTTACCGTTTACACACCAATACCCTCTCAATGCCACACACATCACTGTAATGGTATTGGGATGGGTTTTTTCGTCTTGAAATAAATTTATTAGTCAATAATATTCTTTGTATTGTCTCTCTTTTTACAAATGTGGATTTTTTATATATATATATATATATATATATATATATATATATATATATATATATATATATATAAAGTAACTATTACTAGAATACATTTCAAACAAGCCCCTTCATCCTGTTATAGGAATTCATTTTGCAGCAGTACATTAACTTTCACTTGGCTAAATAACTGCTTTATCTTGTATACGATACTGCAATATGCCTTCATTTCTGCTTTGTGTAAATATTAACATATTTCTCTTGATTCCATGGTCGTCCATCTATCTCTGCTCCACTACATTAATAATCCCCATATGTTGTGAATTATCACCATTTTCTCCCCCGCTAAGCTCCGCAAACATTATTATTAACACTACTGTAGTTGTGCTTCTAAATATGTGAGTGGGGAAAGGGGATCTGCTGGAATTAGAAGCATATGTTTATCAGGGGGATTTGCACTGTAAAGCCACTTTGATCTGTGATTAGTCCGAGTTTAGCTGTGGGTTCACAGTAAACTCTGTAAGCGATCACACACATGTGCACTTCACAGCTCAGGGTGTGTGGTGTATGGCTTCTGATTGATAAATCATTAGAATGTGTTTTGACCGGTTACTTTTTAAGGGACTTAAAGAAGTACAATTTTTCATTTGTTTGAGTTTAACAAGATTTAATTCCAAAAAGACAAGTTCAACATTTGAAAACTAGGTGTCACCCCTATTTTTAAAATAGCTATGATGGAATACATCTCCAATTTAAAGGGACAAATAAATAAACTAATGGTTTGAGACGTTATGTCCGTCAGAACAACAGAGATGGCTGCTTCAAATTCCGAATAAATATTGAAATGAAAATTTCCAGTGCATTTTGATGTTATTTACTAACACCCAATTGTGGAAAGATACAAAGAGAAGTGCCTGTTATGACTGCCATTTTAGTTTTTGTAACCAGCTAAGTTGCAGGTTTGTTCCCAACAACAGCAAGGACCAACGAAAGCACCAACAGAGAGAAACTAATATAAACTAAAAATAAAAGAGGTTGGTAAAAGAAGAAAAAAAAACAGAAATGAAATCCAAAACATTACATTAAAGCAATAGTGTTTTTAATCAGAAGGGAATTTTAAAAAATGGTACTGATTTAGATAGTTTCTCTGAACAAAGACATGTATAGTGTGAGATTAATTTTCCAACGCCATGTTTATTTTTTTATTTTTCACAGTCGACGAGCTGCACAATATTTGTGCCAAAACTGAAAACAAAAAAACAATATTGGGAAACTGTTATTCACTGGAGGTAGCCTATGTTGAAAGAGGATTTGATCAGTGTTGTCTGGCATCCTGCAGAGAGAAGGTTTTTATCATTTTGATAATACCTCCCCTCATATTAAATCTATCTGAATGCCCTGAAAGACCCACTAATGCGATACATCTGTTGGTTGTTAGTGGGATGGGATGCATATGTTTTTTTTATTATTCTAATGAGTGATTAAGTTGTTAAGGTTAACCCTCTTATCTGATTACAACATAATAATAATAATAATAATAATAATAATAATAATAATAATAATAATAATAATAATAATAATAATAATAATAATAATAGAGAGAGAAGAGACATTTATCATAAAAGAGAGAGTGTTATTAAAAAAAATTCATGTAAGAAAAAAATAATACGGCTTTTTCTTTTTCGAGCTGCAGGTGGGAGTACTGAGCTCCTGGAGACTAAAAAAAACCTACTTTACACCAGCGAAGAAGAAAATGTCAACAGGAAGCAAGACAAGCATCTGCTGCTGCTAAAGGTTAGCTGTGTGCAGTGCGCTAACTAACTTTCTAAACATGTGCACTTGATTCAGTTATTGTGCCGTTTGCGCAGTTAAAACCGCAACATGTTGTATCAGCAATGAAGTCGCTCAGTGTGCGGAAATGAAAAGGTTTTAGTTCCCAGCTAAATGAACGCCACTTTAGCTTTTGCCATTCATGCAGGTGCAACAGTGATAGTACAGCTTTTTAGACTAACGTCACTGCCCTGCAGTGGTTTCATTTATACATGTAGTAGCGTCTGAAGTGTTAGCTAGTAATCTCACTGTAATTAGTTTGAGATGTGTTTGGCCAGTAAATATCAACAGAAGTTGATAAATACGGAAGCCGAGAACGGCCATTGATTTATTTAATTTTTTTTGTAGGGATTTTTTTATTCCATGCACTGTTATCTTGTGATAACGACTTATTTATTCGTTATCTCGATATAACAAAGTTTGTTTTCTCGAGATGTTTTTTTTTTTAATGGATTTCTTTTTTTTTTTTTTTGCCTAAGACACCCTTCCATTTAACCCGGGGAATGGGGATTCATAAGTGGATAGAAATCTGCCGTTTCTCCCTCTACTTCTCTGGTCAAATACTTGGGAAAAATCCCACCACGACACCCTTCCATTTAACCCGAGGAAGGAGCATTTGACCGGAGAAGAGGAGGGAGAAACGGCAGATTTCTATCCGCTTATGGAGCCCCATTCCCCGGGTTAAATGGAAGGGTGTCTTGGGCAAAAAAAAAAAGACATCTCGAGAAAACAAACTTTGTTATATCGAGATAACATTTAATAAGTCGTTATCACGAGATAACAGTGCATGAAAAAAAAAATCAATGGCCGTTCTCGGCTTCCGTAGATAAAAAAAAACTAACAAACATTTAAAACAAGAACCAATGAATAAGGACTATAAAAGTAATACCATGATATTGTAAGGTTAGTGACGCTATCAGAGGCTTATACTTTGCCCCCTTCATTTTAATCTTAAAATCCTTAAAACCACCAACAACAACCCATTTATCTTTACAGCATTTAAAACATCTTCTGTATCTGCGTGTTCCAACTTTTCACTGAAGCTCTACATTGCTTACACTGGGCAAAATATTCATTTTCCACAGTGGCTGCACCTCAGGCATGCTGGGTAACTAGCATGGCTTACTGGGTTACTTATAGTACGTGGAATGTAGCCGTCGTTAATGTCTTGGTTACACCTGTGCTCATGCTGCTGTGTGACCATTGTGTTGTGAAAGGGCCTATAACATAAGATTTCCTATTTTTATGGCTTCACCAGTACATCAAATAGAAATAAATGTATGTTTTTTTATACGCGTTTCCCTTAAAATCCACCATTGGAAATCTTTGAGAATTTTGTGATCTCCAGCTTAATATCAGGTTCTGTGTATTTGAATGTTCATTTACACAACATGGGGTCACTGTAAACTATTGTATTGAGAACGTAGTGTGCCCTTTCTCTTTCTACATGGGTTTTTATTGGAATGTTACAGGGATGCTCTCAGCCCGAGGGCCTGGATATCACTTGTGGAGCAAGAAAAAAAAAATCAACTAGGCCTATATGAATTAGGCTTCATGTGAATAATATCCTTATCTTTTCTGTTCCCTTTTCCAAATTGTTCTTGCTGTTTGCCTCCTCAGGTCACAATTTAACGAAACAACCTAAATAAACCCTTAACTGTGGTTATTAATAAATACAAAAATCATATAAAGTACAATAAAGTCACATAAAAAAACTAAATACTACAGACACAACAGAGGTCAGTGTTTAAGAATTGTGAAGCTTGTATAGTTACAGCCCAGATTTCCCTTTAAAAACTGCACACAACACACACACGCACGCACGTACGTGTGTGTGTGTGTGTGTGTATTTTGGAGGGGTATTAAGAGCATTAATTGTACCATCACATTGATAACTACATGACAGAAATCCAAGCATGTCTAAATAATTGGGGATCACACAGTCAAATACCAGTAAAATACAATCCCAAAATATGCGGTGTAGGCAGGAAGCCATCAATTCTGGCGACAAACCGGTCAATAATCCTCTCATTTTGTCTTGATGTAGGTTTAAACAACACAGTAATCTGATCAATTCTGCCACTACCTATGTGAATTATGATTACGAATCTCTAATCTCGAAAATAATACATTTTTATGAAAGAATAAGCTTTTTTTAAACTGACTAAAGCTCCATTTACAGCGGACCTTGGTCATATTTAGCAGTTTGGAAAATCCTAATCGGAGGCTGCACTCCAAGCAGCTCTATTCTAACCGCATGCTTGGTGGCCGCAGGTTTTGGGCTGTTTTATGTTCATTCAATGGAAGTGAAAGTAAAATGACACCAACCAAATGGAAGGGAGGGTTATTATTACTCTTTTCATATGAGTGGATTTCTGTAAACAGTGTAGCAAAATCTATTACGTTGTGGATTGTAAGTGTCCAACGCTGTTTTTAAGAGTGCCAGAAGAAATTAGGGCCCAAAGCAGGACATCTGTGTCATCATGCCAACATGCCGCTGCATCTCTACAAGCTGCAAAACATTTTCCAAGCCTTGGGTCACGTTCACCATTTCCTCCTCTGCAGGCCTCCAGCATGGCGGGCAGACGGACTCTGAAGGCCGTGCTCATCGACCTGAGTGGAACTTTACATATAGAAGACACAGCGGTGCCCGGGGCGCAGGACGCCCTGGACAGGTAGGGGACAGCCCCCAATCCAGAATGGAGGGTCTAGAGTCGCTGCACGAATGAAATTGAAATGAACAATGTTGCTGCACGTCTTCTGACGCAAACGCGTCTTCTGGGATCATTGCATCATTCATTTAGTTATTCTAGATTGATATGAATCCTGAATGTGCTTTTGATTGCAAGATGTTTGCTTTTGTGTTCTGGTGCTGTCAGGTTACGGAAGGCGCCTGTAGCTGTGAAGTTTGTGACCAACACAACTAAGGAGAGTAAGAGGAGCTTACTGGAACGACTGCAACGTCTCAACTTTGACCTCCAGGTGAAAACATCCAAAGCCATATTTAATTCAGTGCATGCCTTACTGTAATGTTTAAGTTTTAATTTCCCATGAGGCGATTTTGTAAAAAAAAAGATCAACACAAAAGTGATTATTTTGCTGTTTTTGACCTATGGAGGGCTACTTTTTTTTTTCCTGAATCTAGGAAAAAGAGATCTTCACTTCTCTGAGTGCAGCGAGGAGTTTGTTGGAGCAGAAACAACACAGACCGCTGCTGTTGGTGGAGGACAGCGCACTGGAAGATTTCACTGGTACGGAGGAGTGTGTGTGCGCGTGCGTGCCTGTGTGTGTGTGTGTGTGTGTGTGCGTGCATGCCTGCCTGCCTGTGTGTGTGTGTGTGTGTGTGTGTGTGTGTGTGTGTGTGTGTGTGTGTGTGTGTTTCTTTATTCTATTTTTATTTCTTTGGAAACTCATTTGTTTCAGCAACCATAGCAAACAACCTTCCAATAAAATAAAAAAATAAAAAAAATAACTTTTTACATTTTGTTACCTCTAGATATTGTCATTATTGTTTGTCAACATTGTTGTTGAATTATTGTTTATTACTCTGCTAACCAGTGCTGTCAGCTGATATTCCTTGTATTTCCATTCCAATCTGTCTATTCTTCAGTGGCAACAAAAACCTACCTCTTAAACAATGTTGGATACGTGAATCTGTAGTTATTAGTACTTAGTAAAATGACTTGCTCAATGACAAAAACAAACATAGCAACACAGCAAGGTTAAAAGTACTGTATGTACGTCTTTCCATGTCCAGGTATTGACACGTCAGAGCCAAACGCTGTTGTCATCGGACTCGCTCCTAATCACTTCAACTACCAAACGCTCAACCAAGCTTTCAGGTGGTTAACTCATTCATAAGACACATTCTTCAGCGAATCACAGAACATTTGAGTTCCAATTATTGTGAGGTTTTCCTGACAGGTTACGTAACAGGTCAGATTATGTTACAGTCTAGTTGTTCTCACTGTTATGACAAACCAAAATCAATTTTCTAATTTCCCTTCCATTTTTTTTCCTACTGTGCTATTTCCTTAAAGAGTGAGTCAGCATCATCTATGCCTTGCGTTTCTGCCAGTTTAAAATGCAGAGTCTAGGATAGAACAGTGTTAAAGTCAGTAACTCTGTAAAAAATGGCATCTAAACTTTGTAGTACTTCCCTTCTTTATGCTTTTTATTATTTTTGATAAAGACAGTGAAGCCTGTTAATCAAGTGTATTTCTCCCCAAGGATGATTCTGGATGGAGCTCCTCTCATCGCCATCCATAAGGCCCGGTACTACAAACGTGAGGATGGTTTGGCCCTCGGCCCCGGGCCCTTTGTAACGGGACTTGAGTACGCCACAGACTGCAAAGCTACTGTGGTGGGGAAGCCGGAACAGACGTTTTTCACACAGGTTAGAAATTTATACTTGTTCGTGTTTCCACCTTTTTACTCAAGGAAGAAAAGAGAAGAGGCTTTTGTATTCATAACAAACATTTTAAAACACATTGTTACTTGAAATCCAACTCTAGATATAATTCTGTAATAAGTTTTTGTTGACCAACTGTAGCGTTCATTTTTAGCAAGTCAGATTTCTGTATTTCTTGTGCGAGTTTTTGTTTTTAGTATTGTCTGAACATATTTCATGGTTATGAAACTTGAATAACCTCTAAACAAGACCTCTCTTCTCATTTTATTTTGGTTGTTTCCTTCAAATAGGCTCTGTCTGATTTAGGATGTAGCCCCAATGAAGCTGTCATGATAGGCGATGTAAGTATATTGTCAATTGTGATTAATTAAGAGCAATTGAGTTCATTTAAACATTTAGTGGAGAGACTTAATTTTCAATACTCGATAACAATATTGATACGCTTGTAAAAAAAGTGATATTAGGTAGTAAATCTACAAACAACTTATATCCATTTGCACAGCAGCCTGTGAACATGAGTGTAGTAACGTGTACACTTTATTGAAAGTTGTTTGCTGTGGTTTGTGACTCGTTGCTGTTATAGGATGCCCGAGATGATGTGGGCGGGGCTCAGAACGCAGGAATGATGGGAATTCTGGTCAGAACCGGTAGGAAAAACATCCTCTTCCAGTTTATTCTCATTCCTCAGCAGTTTCTGTTGTTTCTCTTATCCTTCCACTTCTTCCTTTTCCTGTCTCTACCTTGACTTCCCTGACAGCAGCACATTGACCAGAAATTGTGGTTCTTTTTTTTTGTCTTTTCCTCATCTCTCATCTTCTTCTTCCACTGTAATGTCTTCATTCATGTCATTGCATTTTCCCTTGGATCTCATTAGCTTCAGTAAATACTGATCCAGTTAGTACCGGGTATATGCAGGAAGCCTACATTTATTTTGAATTAGAGCCTTTACATATGCCAAGACGTCTTAGAGTTATAACCGCTGACATAAGCAACACACATTTACTTGCATTTACTATACATTGATTGTAAGCTAGCACAACAACAACAGTCTTAGTTTATGATAATTCCTTGGAGCATTGTATCAGTACAACATAATTCAGATAGATGGGGTGCATAAGCATAAGAGAATGCATTATGTGAGCAACCCAATGCAAGGTTTAGTAGCAAGAGTATTATCAGTAATACACAACAGCTAGAAACACAATCTGTTTTTTTTTTTAGGTTGTAAATCAATTTCAATGATTGATTATTTTAGCATCTACAGAGCCTTCTATTAAATCGTAATCAAAGGTGCACTTATGAACTTAATTTAAAATTATTTATGCCAATATTTTCCTGTAAAGCAGTGTGTTCGCAGAGTCTTATAAAGTATTAAATGCCATTATTCGAGGTATTCAATTGTGTTGCTTGTTTTCAATCTGTTTATTTGTCAAAAGTAGTTTAATATATGCTATATAAGCAATATGCTAAAATGTATGTAGATTTAATCACTGTGTAGGCGTGTAGTGGGATTCTCTGTAAAATATTTCGAGATTTGACGTCATTTGAAAAGGACATACATTGCACACTCACTGGCATAATATATTATGAAATATATTTATAGCATGCTATACTATGACTTTTTATTATGCCTTTGTATTTCTTACATTCTATGCAATGATTAAATTCACACAAACGTAAGCATACAACCTCCTTGGCAAATATTGAAAAGAAACCTGCAAAATGTTCTACCTCCCGAAATGGTGTTTAAGACTTTCAGTACTTTCTAAGGGCCCAAATTGTCACTAAATTAAATTTAGCAACTTTTAAAGACTCTGTGGTCATCCTCTATTATAATTATTATTGTTTTGTGGTTGATGGGATTTCACTTTCTCTCCTGTCAGGTAAATACAGAGAAGGAGATGAGAATAAAATCAACCCTCCTCCCCACCTGACATGTGGCAGTTTCCCCGAAGCTGTGGAACACATCCTGAAGAACCTGCTTTAAGATGGAAGGAACAACACAAGTCTACAGTTTCATTTTCTTATAGAATTGCCAGTTATCAATGTTATAGCCTATTGGTGTGTTAACAATGGAGGGAAGGAAGTTATTGAATAATTCCCCTCATCCTAGACATCCAAAAATGTTCCCCTCAGCACGATTAAGGAAAAATAACCATCCTGTAATCTTCCGAAATGTCCGTAATGTGAAATGAAAAAGCATGCATTTCAAAAGTGCCCACCATCTGTTGCCACAAGAACATGTTTTGTCATGTTATCATAATGTATGAATATAAGTTTGAATAAATAAATATAGATGAATATAATATTGATATATGAGAGTGTGTAATGTGTGTGAGCAAAAAAAATAAGTTATTTAGGAAAGCCATAATGAAGATAATTGCTCTTTATTCTGATTTCCTGACATACTCTACAATGGCCTTTTGATGACTTTTTTAGACATGTTATACTATGACTTTTTAGAGATGTGTATGTTCAAGAGTTGTTTTAGTCGTGCAACAGAAAACTCAGATTGGACAGATAGTCTAGCTAGCTGTCTGGATTTACATGGCAGAGATCTGAGAAAAGTTTAACCATATTCTACATAAATCGACCAGAGTTTAAAATGGAAACACAAAGGAAGCCCAAGGCAACGGATATCCCGTCTAAATTAGTCAGCAACGGAGCAATACATTTTTTTCTCTTCTTATTGGTTTGATGTGATTTGTGTTGCCTTATTTCATTATGTGGTTTTAAAGGTATATAAATCTGTTTGTACATAGGTTGTGTATATGTATTTTCACTGTGATGCTAATAACTGTGATGTGTGTTGTGGTAAGTGAATACATATGTTGGAGAATTCCATAAAAAGATTTAAAAAAATGAATAATGTTTGACTACTGTATACTGACTTTTGTATGATTTTAATTTACTTAATTTCGATAAACTATAGTATGACTTTTTTATGACTTTAAACTGTTATTTTTTCTGACATAGTATAATTTGACTTTTTTTTGTATGTCGAAAAAGTGATAAAAACATTGCATAGTATAGTATGTCGAAAAAAGTCATAAGTCATAGTATAGTATGTCGAAAAAGGATAACAAAAAAGTAATAGTATAGCATGTCGAAAAAGTGATAAAAAGTGATAGTATAGTATGTTGAAAAAAGTGATAGTATAGTACAGCAGAAAAGTCATAGTATGATGAAAAAGGTTATAGCAAACTATGTTGATGAAAGTAATAAAGAAGGCAGTATAGTATGTTGAAAACATGCTAAAAAAGGTCATAGCATAGTATGTCAAAAAGTCAGCATATGCTGAAAAAGTGATGAAAAAGTCATAGTATATTATGTCGAAAAAAGTCAGTATAGTATGTTGAAAAAGGTGATAAAAAAATCATACTATAGTATGTCGAAAAAAAGTGATTAAAAAGTAATAGTATAATATGTTGAAAAATGAAAAAAGTGATACAAAAGTCATAGTATAGCATGACGAAAAAAATATATAAAAAAGGCATAGTATAGTATATCTAAAGAAGGGATGAAAAATCAGTATATAATGTCGAAAAAAGTCATAAAAGGTCATAGTATAGTATGTCGAAAAAGGGATAAAAAAGTCATAGTTTTGTATAACGAAAAAACTAATAGTATAGCATGTAGAAAAAAGTCATAGTATAGTATGGCAGAAAAGTCATCGTATAGTATATAGTATAGTCATAGTATAGTGTAGTGTGTCGAAAAAAGTGATAAAAAAGTCATAGTACAGTACCACTTTTACCACTGTTTTCGACATACTATACTATGACTTTTTTATAACTTTTTTCGACATACTATACTATGACTTTTCTGCCATACTATACTATGACTTTTTTCAAAACACAATACTAAAACTTTTTATCACTTTTTTCTACATACAACAATTTGACTGTATTCAACATAATATAGTATGCTTTTTTCATAATTCTTTTTGTCAAACTATGCCATTTTCATCAAATTTTTCGACTTTTTCGATACTATGCTATGGCTTTTTATCAATCTTTGTGACATACTATACTATGGCTTTTTTATCACTTTTTCAACATACTATACTATGGTTTTTTAATCACTTTTTACGACATACTATACTCTGACCTTTTTCGACCTTTTTCGACATACTATACTATTGCGTTTTTATCAATTTTTTTGACATACTATAATGTGACTATTTTTGACATACTATAATATGGCTTTTTATTAAAAGAATTTGACATACTATACTATGACCTTTTTCAACCTTTTTTGACATAGTATACTATGGCTTTTTTATCACTTTTTTGGACATACTATACTATGGCGTTTTTATCACTTTTTTCGACATACTATACTGTGGCTTTTTATCACTCTTTTGACATACTATACTGAGAGTTTTTTTGACATGATATACTATGGCGTTTTCATCACTTTTTTCAACATACTATACTATGGCGTTTTTATAAATTTTTTCGACATACTATACTTTTGCTTTTTTATCATTTCTTACGACATACCATACTATGAACTTTTCGACCTTTTTTACATACTATTCTATGGCGTTTTTATCACTTTTTTCGACATACTATACTATGGCTTTTTTATCAATTTTTTCGACATAATATACTATGGCTTTTTATCACTTTTTTGACATACTATACTATGACCTTTTTCGACATACTATACTATGGCTTTTTTATCACTTTTCTCGACATGCTATACTATGGCTTTTTATCACTTTTTTCAACATACTATACTATGTTTTTTTAACACTTTTTCAACATACTATACTATGGCTTTTTTCGACATACTATACTATGGCTTTTTATCACTTTTTTCGACATAGTATACTGTGGCGTTTTTATCAACTCTTTCGATGTACTATACTATGGCTTTTTTATAAATTTTTTTCGACATACTATACTATGACCTTTTTCAACCTTCTTCTGACATACCATACTATGGCTTTTTTTTCCATTTTTTTCAAAATACTATACTATGGCTTTTTTATCAATTTTTTCGACATAATATACTATGGCTTTTTATCACTTTTTTGACATACTATACTATGACCTTTTTCGACATACTATACTATGGCTTTTTTATCACTTTTCTCGACATGCTATACTATGGCTTTTTATCACTTTTTTCGACATACTATACTATGTTTTTTTAACACTTTTTCAACATACTATACTATGGCTTTTTTCGACATACTATACTATGGCTTTTTATCACTTTTTTCGACATAGTATACTGTGGCGTTTTTATCAACTCTTTCGATGTACTATACTATGGCTTTTTTATAAAAAATTTTCGACATACTATACTATGACCTTTTTCAACCTTCTTCTGACATACCATACTATGGCTTTTTTTTCCATTTTTTTCAAAATACTATACTATGGCTTTTTTATCATTTTTTCGACATAGTATACTGTGACTTTTTCGACATAGTATACTATGACTTTTTATCAATTTTTACGACATACTAACTATACTATGGCTTTCATCACTTTTTCGACATACTATACTATGACCTATTTCGACCTTTTTTGACAAACTATACTATGGCTTTTTTATCACTTTTTCGACATACTATGCTATGGCTCTTTTGTTATTTTTTACGACATACTATACTATGACATTTTTCGACCTTTTTTGACATACTATACTATGACCTTTTTCGACATACTATACTATGGCTTTTTTATCACTTTTTTTGACATGTATACTATGACCTTTTTCGACATACTATACTATGGCGTTTTTATCAATTTTTTCTACATACTATACTATGACCTTTTTCGACATACTATACTATGTCTTTTTTATCACTTTTCTTGACATGCTATACTATGGCTTTTTATCACTTTTTTTGACCTACTATACCATGGCTTTTTTATCACTTTTTTTCGACATACTATACTTTGGCTTTTTTATCATTTTTTACGACATACTATACTATGACCTTTGTCGCCCTTTTTTGACATACTATATTATGGCATTTTTATCACTTTTTTCGACTTACTATACTATCACTTTTTTATCACTTTTCTTGACATTATACAATGACCTTTTTCGACATACTATACTATGGCTTTTTCATCACTCTTTTTGACATACTGTACTATGGCTTCTTTATCACTTTCTTCGACATTCTGTACTATGGCGTTTTTTTCACTATTTTAGACATGCTATACTATGACTTTTTTCGACATTCTATACTATGACCTTTTTCAACCTTTTTTTGACATACCATACTTTGGCTTTTTTGTCACTTTTTTGACATGCTATACTATGGCTTTTTTCGACATACTATACTATGGCGTTTTTATCAATTTTTTCTACATACTATACTATGACCTTTTTCGACATACTATACTATGTCTTTTTTATCACTTTTCTTGACATGCTATACTATGGCTTTTTATCACTTTTTTTGACCTACTATACCATGGCTTTTTTATCACTTTTTTTCGACATACTGTACTATGGCTTCTTTATCACTTTCTTCGACATTCTGTACTATGGCGTTTTTTTCACTATTTTAGACATGCTATACTATGACTTTTTTCGACATTCTATACTATGACCTTTTTCAACCTTTTTTTGACATACAATACTTTGGCTTTTTTGTCACTTTTTTGACATGCTATACTATGGCTTTTTTATTATTTTTTCGACATACTATACTATGACCTTTTTCAACCTTTTTTTTAACATACCATACTATGGCTTTTTTATCACTCTTTCGACATACTATACTCTGACCTTTTTCGACCTTCTTTTGACATACTATACTATGTCTTCTTTATCACGTTTTCCGACATACTATACTATGGCTTTTTTCATCACTTTTTCCGACATACTATACTATGGCGTTTTCATCACTTTTTTTGACATGCTATACTATGTATTTTTATAACTTTTTTGAACATACTATACTTTCGCGTTTTTATCAATTTTTTCGACATACTATACTATGGCTTTTTATCACTTATTTCGACATACTATACTATGGCGTTTTTATCACTTTTTTGACATACTATACTATGACCTTTTTTGACATACTATACTATGACCTTTTTTGACATACTATACTATGGCTTTATTATCACTTTTTTCAACATACTATACTGTGGCTTTTTTATCAATTTTTTCGACATACTATACTATGGATTATTTATCACTTTTTTCGACATACTATACTATTGATTATTTATCACCTTTTTCAACATACTATACTATGGCTTTTTATCAATTTTTTCGACATACTATACTATGGATTTTTTTTCATTTTTTACGACATACTATACTATGGCTTTTATCACTTTTTTCAACATACTATACTGTGGCTTTTTTATCACTTTTTTCGACATTCTATACTATGGCTTTTTATCTTTTTTTTCAACTTACTATACTATGGCGTTTTTATCATTTTTTTCGACATATTATACTATGGCTTTTTTATAAATATTTTTGACATACTATACTGTGAGTTTTTTCGACATACTATACTATGGCTTTTTGTCAATTTATTTCGACATACTATACTATGGCTTTTTTATGATTTCTTACGACATACTATACTGTGACTTTTTTCGACATACTATGGCGTTTTCATCACTTTTTTTGACATGCTATACTATGTATTTTTATCACTTTTTTTGACATACTATACTATAGCTTTTTATCACTTTTTTGAACATACTATACTTTCGCGTTTTTATCAATTTTTTTCGACATACTATATTATGGCTTTTTATCACTTATTTCGACATACTATACTATGACTTTTTTATCATTTTTTGACATAGTATACTATGGCATTTTCATAACCTTTTTGACATATTATACTATGGCTTTTTTATCATTTTTTCTATATACTATAATACGACCTTTTTCAACCTTTTTTTGAGATACCATACTCTGGCTTTTTTATCATTTTTTTTTCAAAATACTATACTATGGCGTTTTCATCACTTTTTCCGACATACTATACTATGGCTTTTTTATAATTTTTTCGACATACTATACTATGACCTTTTTCAACCTTCTTCTGACATACCATACTATGGCTTTTTTATCATTTTTTTCAAAATACTATACTATGGCTTTTTTATCATTTTTTCGACATACTATACTATGACCTATTTTGACATACTATACTATGACCTTTTTCGACATACTATACTATGGCTTCTTTATCACTTTCTTCGACATACTATACTATGGTGTTTTTATCACTTTGTTCGACATACTATATTAGGACTTTTTTCAACATACTATACTATGGCGTATTTGCCACTTTTTTCGATATACTATACTATGGCGTTTTTCCAAATACTGTATTATGGCTTCTTTATCAATTTCTTCGACATACTATTCTATGACCTTTTTCGAGATAGTATACTATGGCTTTTTTTATCCCTCTTTTCGACATGCTGTACCATGGCGCTTTTATCACCTTTTTCGACATAAATTACTATGCCGTTTTTATCACTTTTTTGACATACTGTACTATGGCTTTTTTATCACTTTTTTCGACATACCATACTATGACCTTTTTTGACCTTTTTTTGACATACTATACTGTGACTTTTTTCGACATACTATACTATGGCTTTTTTATCACTTTTTTCCGACATACATACTATGACATTTTTTGACATACTACACTGTGGCTTTTTCATCACTTTTTTCGACATACTATACTATGGCGTTTTTATCACTTTTTTTCTACATACTATACAGTTTTTTATGACTTTTATTTTGAAATGGCATACTTTAACCTTTTTGTGACTTTTATTTCAAAATTGAATTCGACTTTTTATGATTTTTTTCTATATGCTACAATATGACGTTTTTTTAACATACTATGACTTTTTTATCACTTTTGTTCGACATCCTATACTATGACTATTACTTTTTTGTAATGTGAAGGACATAGCCTTTTTGGACATACAATACTATGTCTTTTTCATGACTTTTATTTTAAAATAGTATACTATGACTTTTTAATGTTTTTTTCATCTTTTTTTTTCACTGACTTTTTTCAAAAAAAATTTCAACATATTATACTATGACTTTCATATGATTTTTTTCGACATGCTATGCTATGACTTTGTTTCGCGCCATACTAAGACGTATTCATGATTTTTCTCGACAAGTAATAATAATAATTCTAACCTTTTTGAACAAATGACCACAGTACCTCCAGGTTCCCTATTTCTTTTAAGTGTGGCAGTCTGCAGTTTTAAGAATTCATCCTACATCCATTTGCATTAAACATGGTTATTACAGTTCAAGTTGATACATAGATTACACTTACTCCTGGATTTTTGATAAAACTTGTTCCCGCTGCCATAAAGATGAAGACACTCCGTACCATTTGTTTTGTAGTTGGCCAAGTGTTTTGATAATCTGGTCGGCCAGTTTTGAAATAGTCCCTAAACTTTGTAGCAAGGAGAAACAACCGGACCTAGGAATTGTTTTATTCACTGGCTCTCATATCTTTTCTGTGATGTGTGTTGTCTTATTTCATTACATGGTTGTATATGTATATGAATCTGTTTCAACAAAAAATTCAACAATTCGACTTTTAGATTTTTTTGAAATACTATAAAATGATTTTCATGATTACTGTTGCCATACTTATACTGACGTTTTTTTTAATGATTTTTACAACATACTATGACTTTCATGATTTTGTTTTACAAATACCATAAGATGACTTTTTCATGATTTTTTCCCACCATCCTTATAGTGACTTTTTATGATTTATCAGCATCATACAATTACATTTTTACAATTTTTTCCAACATACTTATACTGACTTTTTATTGTTTTTTTCGACATACCATACTATGATTTTTTCTTTTTTCGACACTATACAATGACTTATTTTCAACATACTATACTATGACCTTTTTTTTCGACATATGACTTTTTTTTCGTGATACTATAGTATTACTTTTTTTTCGTGATACTATAGTATTACTTTTTTTTCCGGACACACTATTCTATAACTCTTTTCTCCGACATACTATACAATTACTTTTTATTAAATACTATACAATGACTTAATGCCATTGTACTATACCATGACTTTTTATGATGAACAATACTGTGACAGTTATGGCATGCTATTCAATGCTTTTATATTTCTTACAGTCTACACAGTGATTTAATTCATGCACACTTTACCATACAACCTCTCTGGACAAATACATGTATTGAAAAAGTGCATCATTTTATACCTTGCAAAATGACTTTTAAGACTTTTTATTACATTTTAAAGGCCCCAATTGTTAATTGATTCATTCAATTTTAATACTTTTTAAGACCCTGACGACACCCTGTTTAATGATTATTGTTTTTGTGGTTCTATGGGATTTCACTTTCTCTCCTGTCAGGTAAATACAGAGAAGTAGATGAGAATAAAATCAACCCTCCTCCCCACCTGACATGTGGCAGTTTCCCAGAAGCTGTGGAACACATCCTGAAGAACCTGCTTTAAGATGGAAGGAACAACACAAGTCTACAGTTTCATTTTCTTATAGAACCGCCAGGTACCAATGTTATAGCCTACTAGTGTTTTAACAATGGAGGGAAGGAAGTTATTGAATTATTCCCCTCATCCTAGACATGTTAAAATTATCCCCTTATACCCTCAGCACGATTAAGGAAAAATAACCATCCTGTAATCTTCATTGATCATGCCAAAATCAAAAAGATTAATTTACATAAAAATGTGTATTTCAGTGTAATCCAGAATGTTAAACAGTAAAAGAAAATCATGCATTGCAGAAGTATCTGCCATTTGTTGTCACAATAACATGTTTTGTCATATCATAATGTATAAATATAAGTTTAAATCAGCTGATATTGGTTATTATTTCATTGTGCTCATGATCATTGTACAGATAAACTAAATTAAGAAAGACTGCATAAAATATAGTAGCATTGGCTTGTATTCACACCCATGTCAAAAGATTGATACTGAAACATTCATTTGAGAGGCAAAAACAATGCTGAAGAAATTTGAGATGTGAGAAGATCTTTAATTGTCAAATATTTCAACAGACATTATATCATGGGGACACATTGAGTTAATAAAATGATGTTAAACTCACTAAAGTAATGATGTTTTTGTATGACTATTTACACATCAGGGTGTGTAATGTGTGTGAGCTTAAAATAAGTTATTTAGGAAAGCCCTGATAAAGAGCAATCTTGTCATGGCTTCCACCAAGTGTAACAGCATTAGGTCAGTTTGTATACAAAACCTTCTCCGTCACATATGCAGTAGCGTTCGTTTTCTCATGTTAAAATGTGCCTGTGTGTCAGACAGACTCGTACTCTCTCTCCCAGGCTGTGTATTTGTCCATCAGGTTTCGAGCCGAGGGTTTGGTGTGCGTGATGACTTCCAGGAAGTCAGCTGTTGTCACAGTTTCCAGCTGGATGGCAGGCACGTCAGTGTCTCCTGTGAAGGACAATCCCAGTGAGGCTACAGTGTTTTATTCAGGGGCACTTGACAGAAAACATGGCTGTTAGTGGGGTTGATCTTCTCATGTGGTAGTAGGTTGTTAAACCACTAGAACTGTGTGTGTGTGTGTGTGTCGTCCTACCATCCTGATGGGACTCCAGAGCATCAAAGATCTTGCGGACTGGTCTCATGGCAGCCTCCTTACACACCAGTCGTATATCAGAGCCAGAGTAACCCTCCATCCCCTGAAACAGAAACAGACACACAGACACAGACACAGACACACACACACCAGTCAGATGAAGATGAACATTAATGACACATGAGTGAGAACACATTTTTTCCAGAAAACAAAACAGATTTTATTTAATCCCAAACAAGGCAATTATTAATACTTGACAAAGAAAAAACGAAATAGATAAAGGATAAATAACACTTGTTAAATTGCCTCAAAGCTATAGTGCGTAGTTTGTGTTGCCCCCATGGGGAATTATAAGTAATGACAACAACACTGTCAGAGCAGCCACGTGACGCAACAACCCTACCCCTCCTCCACGCAGTTGCCAGTAGCGTTTATTCCGTCAAATCAAGGAGGACACGGAGGATTAAAAAAAAACATGATGGACTCTTGAGAAGAGGTAATCACCTTGTAGTTTTTATGTCCTCTTCATCTCCAAAGCTGAACACTGCTGTTGTTTTTTCTCAGCGATGACGTAAAACACATCACTCGCGCTTCTGCGCGCAAAGTCGTCGGACGATGCCATTTTGTAAACATAGCCATATTGAGAAATACAGAGAGTTTTGTGGAGCTGATAGGGTTAATTAGCTTTGTACCCCAATGGCTTGAATGTGAACGAAACGCGAATTACGGAACGGACATTCATTAATATAAAATAGTTGCGCACTATAGCTTTAACGAGTCGTACTGTAACACACCTTTGCCAGAGTTTCATAGTCCAGCTCAGTTCGTAGCTCCACCCCTCCTGTGGAGCTGAGAGGAGGCAGCCAATGAGAGATCATGGCTTGGCGAGCTGGCGAGGAGGGAAGACTAACTATAATCCTCTTTTCTAACCTCCTCAGCATGGCATGGTCCAGTTCCCTGAGCAAAGAGCCGGAACAGTTAGACAAACTGTAGACAGCATTTTATTTCTCGTTAACTTTTAGTCCAAATATCCTGACTAATTCATATATTTTTATTATTCAATTTCATTTCATTATCTACATAAGAAAATGCACCTTGTTTTGGTATAACTTGGTAAAAAAAACATTTTTTTATGCTGCAAGTTTTGCTAATTAGACATTTAATATTCTTTTAGGAAATCATCTCAACCCAACAAGCATCAAGTTGAACACGATAAATAAAAATAAATAAAGCATGAAGGAAAAGAGAAGAAAATGATGCATGTATGAATCTGCCATTCTCAAAACTGTCATCTCTATTTGTAGATGCTCTGGCAATACAAACACACTGATTTGTTGTCATTATCTTCACGAAAGAGAAAATACTGATGGCCATCGAGGTTTGTACTGAATTTGGTATGTGTCTATAGCCGCTTTCCGACCGGAGGGATTTTTGCAGTTCATAGAACATAACATTCCTAGAACCCTTTTTTTCTCGTGTTCCAACTGGACCAATTTGGGGATTATTAAGTTCCTCTGACTGCAGTTCCTGTAACTCTTTCAGCTCCTACTTCAGGGCAGGGTCTTGTCGCTGTTCCCTTTTCCGCATAGGAACCTAGGTCAACAAGGCGTTGGGTTTCCGGTACAGACAGACCAACAACGGGACAATTTTAACAATTTTCGCCATCTTATTCATCACTAAATTCACTTCTGAGAACGTTTTAGGTGAGAAACGAACTGTTTAGATTTCCAATATAGGCAGTCTTGAGACAATCGTTGCCGAATTGACAATTTGCTTCAAAGTTTTCAGAGTTGAGAAGCTCCATAAAGTGACGCGACAGCCAGCTAGTGCGTGCCGGGGCCGTTAGCTCATCGCTTGGCTAGTCATGCTCAGAGACCCCGCTGTGAGCTGGAGGTCTCTCAGACCGGTCTCGTAAATAAGAGTCTTTCATTTCGCCATTGACGGATCGTTTGTTTAAATATCACAACACATGTCTATCATAAGATTAATGGGAACCTATGGTTAGCTGCCTTATCGGAGTTAAACTCCACAAGCACCTGTGGACTTGACAAACTGCCGGCCGTCCGTCCGTCTCACTCACTCACTCACTCACTCACACACACACACACACACACACACACACACACACACACACACACACACACACACACACACACACACACACACACACACACACACACACACACACACACACACGGGGGAGGGAGAGATACCCGTTTCATTTCGGGAGAATTGTTTAAATTATGACATAGGCTAGGATACATTAGGATTTAGTATTTCGTTCATACTTTTTTTGGTGTTTTTGTTTTCTGATTTTAACGCTATGAAAACCGCTGTGCTTGCATCACTTACTCCTCCTACCAGTCCCTATGGCCATTTGGCCAGTGCGAATGCAAATGGAAAAAATGGTTTTGGGGGAGAGTAGCTAGTAGAACTGCTTAGAAGTGGACTTTTCCCATAACTACGTTCTTGTAACTACTTGGTCGGGAAGCGGCTCATGTTTAGGTATTACCAAGGCAGGTTGGAGGCAGCTAATACAAACACCAGGTCCTCTGATTTGGCCAGTCCGTCCATCTGAACCAGCAGCTCAGTCTTCATCCTGCGACTCCCCTCATGCTCTCCTCTGAAAACACACATCAGTCCGCTGGTACATCAAATGGGTATACATATATATCAAATTAAATGTCTGACATAATATGGCTGTAAGAAAAACATTTCTGGGTTCACAAATTACTGATGTCTCACAGTGCTTACTCAAGGACAATTTTACAGGAGACATGGCCTCAGGTGAACAGAAACATCATTGGTCATTTTCTACTCCCCTAAACTTCAGAACTGGGAAAAAGCAATCATTTAGCACATTTTGTGGTTCAGCTTACCCCATGCTCGTTCCTCTCTGGCTCATCACTGACTCCAGCTCGTCCAGGAAGATGGTGGATGGGGCGTGGTACCTGGCCAGTTCAAACAGAACCTGCAGACACAAGATACATACATTCACACAAATCCACAGCAAAACATGCAAAATATAGGAGACAAATGTATGTAACATTAAACATTTTTTTTTTTTTTTAAATGTTGCATTTGACCTGTTGTGTGTGTGTTGAAGAATAACCTACCCTGACCAGTTTCTCAGAGTCTCCTCTCCACTTGCTGACGATGCTGGAGGCTGAAATGTTGAAGAAGGTCGTCTTACACTCTGTAGCCACCGCCTTGGCCAGCAGCGTCTTACCCGTACCTGTATGCGAGTCAGATTGTCACAAGAGTACATGTCAGGACGAATTCCAAATTGTTGGACTTTTTGAACTGGAAGTGAGCAAACAACCACGTTTAGAGTTTAATTAGCAATCCTGATGAAGGTTTACCTGGGGGGCCATAGAGCAGCAAGCCCTTCCACGGAGACAGAATGCCTGTAAATAGCTGGGGGTACTGTAAAAAAAGAGAGTGGAGTAATCACATAATTTAAAATAAAAAAAACATATTTTATAGCTGCATAATACATAATCTTCCAGCAACAAAACATACATTTACATACACATCTTCTGCAGACCAATCAGAAGGTGAACTGTGTGCAAAGAAAACTGATTTGCTTGAGGTACAGCTGAGTCAGTACTGCAAATACCACAAATTAATCAAATTTTAGGTGGCAAATAGAGGCTAAGTCAAATCACCAAACTGACCTTATACCCTAGAGAATGACTACTAATGGAGACAGAAGTTGGGGATTGTGGGAAGGTGGAGGTATGGTCTTATTCAATAAAACAGGCCAGAATAAAGGATAGACACATCAGTCCTCATCTCCGTCTGTAAATGTCAAGAGGATGCAGACCTGATTTGTTGTCATCATATCCATGAGAGAGGTCTTGGTGATGATGATAGAAGTGTGTGTGTGTATTGTGTGTGTGTGCCATGTTTTATTTGTATGTGCAATATCTGTATGCAGCTGCAAAATTGGGTGAATGTGGCTGTGTATCGAAAGTCCACATGGCATTGCAGGTGTGTGTGTGTGTTTCTGCCTCCCTGCCTATCTATCAATCTGTGTATGTGTGCATGTTACCATATTATCCCAGATATAGATTTAATGTCAGCCTAACAGACTAGTCTGACCCGGCCGCCCTCCTTCTCTTTAAGCCCTTTAAAGGAGATGTATTCAGAATCGAAGACGGGCGACCGGTGCTGAAATACCAGCGTGCCCAGGCAGCGGCCGCACCTTAATGGGATAGACGACGGCCTCTTTGACTAATCGCTTTGCGTCCTCCAGGCCGATGATGTCCTCCCACCGCACGTTGGGGCTGTGCAAATAGATGTCCTTTAGGGGTGAACACACACACACAAACACACAGAGTGAGGGATGCATGTGGAAGACATCAGCTTGAAATAAACACAAACACACACACACACACACACACACACACACACACACACACACACACACACAATAGGTGTCCTTTAGAGTGTACAGTCACATAAGGGGAATAGATAGAACCTGGGCCTTCATTAATACATCACATCAATCCATTCCCAACAAAGCTCTTTACTTCTCTCTAGTGGACTTATTTGGTATCACTTAAAGCATATTTTGACCAGTAGGAAGCCACAAGTTGAGATCAAATCATCCTTTCTACATGTTTTGAGCATGTGTTTTCTTGTTTGTCAGTGTTTTCAATATAGTATTTGTTTGTGTGTGTGTGTGTGTGTGTGTGTGTGTGTGTGTGTGTGTGTGTGTGTGTGTGTGTGTGTGTGTGTGTGTGTGTGTGTGTGTGTGTGTGTGTGTGTGTGTGTGTGTGTGTGTGTGTGTGTGTGTGTGTGTGTGTGTGTGGTACCCTGCTGATGATTGCAGCAAGTTCTCTCATCTCGCCGCTCATTCCAGAAAAGCCACTGAGGGGCTTCAGCAGCCGTTCCTGCAACACAGCACAACATCATTAATATTGGTGATAGTGAAGTACTAATAGTAGCTTTACTATTTGATTTGTGCCATTCTAATATAATAAAAATGGCATGTGAAATATATATTTTTGCATGTTTTACACACTATAACTACCATGTGGTCTGAGTCACTGCCAGCTCCTTTGACAGCATCATGGATTGAAACTTTGCCGTCAGTCATCTGGCAAGACAAGATTTTAACTAATTTAGGCGAGCAAAGGCGTAAAAAAAAGCAGTGATTCAGTTTAATTTTTTATGAAAGGGTGTACATATCGGTGTACATATTTATCAGTTTGTGTATGCTTAAGTAAAAAGAAAAAAACACTCGAAAATGTTAAAGATCATTTCTGTAAAACCATCACAGATGACAGGGAATTCTAATTAGGATTTGCTGTTCATTTGTAGTCTTACTAGTAGTGAGGGTTGGTAATGCCTGAAATGTAAATTTGATCACCTTCATCCGTAAATAACATTTAATCCCCAGTACCTTTCTGTTATTGGCTGCCTCCCCAGCTGGTCCATTTCTGATGGAGGACACGTTAAGACCAAACTCTGACAACTCTGGAGGAACAGCAGAACCATTCTCCTGGAAACATAGTCGTCTGGATGTCAGAATAACCACCTTTGATTTTAATATTCTGATCTTGGTTGTTCTGTGGTTAATGCTATACATTTGTATGTGAACTGGCAGTTGTCCGCTTGGCTCCATTTCCAGACTTCGGGCTCTGCGACGGGTTGATTTTGGGAAGAGGCTTTGCAGCTGAACAGGGACTCCTGATGGACAAAGACACAGATAATATCCATGAATGGATGACGCAAACTATCATTGGTAGATTTTTCCATCTCAAATTAATCTATCATGCTTGCACTTCCAAGCACACCTAACCTTATTCAACATCACTGTCAAATCAGTGTAATGCTTCTTTAAATCAAGAATTACAATGTTGTTTTTGTTGTATTTTACTAATTTTGTTTATATGATTAGCATGTATGGGGACAGTGTAAACTCTGAACATGAAATGAAAGGTGCGAGAGATGGAGAGACTCACCTTTTTACACTACCACTTCTTGCACTCCTGTTCTCACCTTGACATAAAAATACAACAGCAAATATTCATAGAGTATATTTGAGATTTAATGACTACATCCCAATAATTCAGAAATTAGCAGCAAATTGATTGCATTAAGCATGAGATATGATTTCATATACCTGGTTCTGCTGTTCTTTTGATAAGTTTGGGATATTTCTGGAACTTGACGTAGTGATAACTCTCGTATTCCATCAGCACCATCTCCAGATCGATGTTATCACAGACCTCGAACCTCCTCACACCTCCATTAGTCTCCTGGTCCAAGGCCACTGCTGCAGACACGTAGCTGGTGAATGGACACACACAAGATCTCACACACATGCACGCATGATCCTTGGAAAGATGAAAAAGTAACACAAAAAAGGTCAAATATGTCCGCTGTCTTGTGCTGTGAGCCTGGGGAGTCCAACATGATTTAGTTTTAATGTGTTTTGTTGATGAGTTGCATGTAGCCTATAAAGTCAGACACTTTCTGTAAACACACGCACGCATGCATGCACGCACACACGCACGCACGCTCCCGATGCTGTGCCATCGGTGTGAATGTTTATCTGATGAGCAGGTGGCACCTTGTACGCCAGCCTCGGCCACTGTGTTTGAATGGTGAATGGTTCCTGTACTATGTAAAAGCGCTTTGAGTAGTCGTTAAGACTAGACAAGCGCTATATAAATCCAGTTCATTTACATTTATACACAACTTCATACTGACCCTTGCCCCAGCAGGTGGTGGTAAATGAGGATGAGGAGGCTCTTCCTCCTCATCTCAGTCCTCAGCTCATCCTGTTGGACAGCAACACAGAACACAGTTGTCATTACTGATATTAATTAATAACAAGATAAGTCAAGTCAAAATATGTGCTTTTAAAAAGGTCTAAAGTCCAGCAATAGTACTTGATAATTATATCCTAGTACCCTTTTCTCCCCTGTGGTTGACACCATAGACTGTTAAAATAAGTCTATGGTTGACACATGTGGAGAGCATCATAGAGGGTAGTGCACTGAGATCATGGGTGTATAATAAAACCTGGATACAGCGTTCATTCATTCCTATGAGTTTCTCAGTGGCTGGGATGGAGAGAGACAAAATCCCAGTAGAGGGCGACAAATTGCCACAAATGACAACCACCTGACTGGGTATCTAGGCAACGTGTAGACGCTGATTAGTTGTGTCACAGGATGCGTGCTAAACTAGCTAGCCGGATTAGCTCAACGGCTAAATGCTTATTGTTTAGCTAGCCAAGTTAATTGTGACAGTTTAGGTAGCTGTTGTTTGCTGCATAACATATGTGTAGAATGCAACGACCTGGCCCTGAATACATGTTATTATCAGTGTAACGTTGCTTGTCATCTGAGACAGCTAATTCGGCCATAAGCAGAGGTTGCTAACGTTACTTTACATGCCCCCCCCCCTTCTCCCAAGTATCATTGCTAGTTAACGTTAGCTAAAAGTTGTTAGCTTGCAGCAAACAAAACCCCTTGTTCACTCACCGCTTCCCGGGCTTGGTGGGCGACTTTCATAGATTGATATGAGAGCTCCATCATGGTCCCTAAAGGTTAGTATGGTGGTATGTTATGCTAAGTCAGTTTCCTAATGTCCATCAGTAGCTAGATTTTAAAGTCTGTTCAACGTGTTTCTGTGTGAGGTCCTATGTTTTGTCCCTCGGGGATACCGTACACACAGGTATTGTCTGTCTCTTCCATAGACTAGCTATATGGTCTCTCCCTGTGTGTGTGCTTGTAAATACAAACAACACTGTTAAACAATGACAATTCAACAGAACTGCCCAAATTAATAGTAGTCTTGTATTAGATAGCAATAGATGTGGATACAAAAGTATAACGCTCTTTGTGGACCTCTGATTAAGATTGAAAAAAACCTATTATGTGACGAGTAGTTTAAACTGGTAAGTCTTTATAAATTATAGTCAAATAATAACTTATCTGACTGTATTCTACTTTTCCAGCAAATCACATGCATACGGATAGTACATACATAACTCTAACATTAAGGGATACTTTGCACTGTTGTTGTGATATTTCAGTTTTAGTTTCTTTTACTCACAAAACATTGCCATCAGTTGAAAAATTCAACTTCAGCCTCATTGTCAGATGTTGTTCGTACTGAGATGGTGTACAAAAATGTATATCAAAAATATCAAGTGATGTGATACTGAATATGTCCACTAGAGAGCAGGAAGGAAGAGCTTTGCAGTGAGCAAATTAAAGCTATGTAATAATGAAGGCCCAGGGGTCATCTCCCTATATGACTATTCATTCTAAAGGACACCTATTTATTCCAGCCTAATTGCACAAGGATACTATGGAGTGTTTTTGTATATACATGCATACAGACTGGCTTTCTACTAGTGTGACTGTGAATCTTATTTTCTATCCTTGTGTATCCATTATTTGCAATAGCTTCAACTTGCATCCCTCACTCTGTGTGTGTGTGTGTGTGTGTGTGTGTGTGTGTGTGTGTGTTCACCCCTAAAGGACATTAAAGCTACAACGTAGGATGGGAGGACATCATTAGCCTGGAAGGCATTGAGTGATTAGTCAAAGAGGCCTTCATCTATCCCATAGGTTCGGCCGCTGCGTGGTATTTCAGCACCGGCCGCCCAGCTTCGATTCTGAATACATCTCCTTCATAGGGCTTAAAGAGAAGGAGGGCAGCGGGGTCAGGCTAGTCTGTTAGGCTGACATTAAATCTATATCTGGGATAATATGGTAACACACACATACACAGATGGATAGAGAGGAAGGGTGGCTATATAGTATATAGCATAAACACACACACACACACTGCATATGTGCTATGGCTGGTAGAATGTGTACACAAGCATGCACATTCACTCACTCTCACCTCTATGCACACACACAAGCCAACACCCACACACATGAAATACACACACTTCTATCATCATCACCTGGACCTCTCTTATGGGCATGATGACAACAAATCAGGTTGTCTGCATCCTCTTGACATTTACAGACGGAGATGAGGACTGATGTGTCTATCCTCTGTTCTGCTGGCCTGTTTTATTGAATAACACCATGTGATCACGCAGCATTCCCCCACCTACCCACAATCCCTAACCTCATCTCTATTTGTATTAACTCTGGCATATATAAGGTCAGCTTTGTGATTTCACTCAGCTTGTGTTTACCACCCAAAATCCCCCATTTATTTTGGTTGTTTTCAGGATAAAGGCACCTGTGATAATTACTCAGGAAAGGTGAACTTTTTTTTCGAGATTGATCTTTGATGTGTATGTATTAAGTTATAAACCAGGCTTGTATCATTTTTAATTCAAAAACATTTATTTCTTCTGGCACTGTCAGTTTTCATTTTTACCTTACAGTAAATTGCACATCCGCTCATCAACATTTAAGGTACAGCGATAGTGTTTTTTGTTTTGCCATACATCCGTACATACATGAGACCACACATCCTCTGATGCTGCTTTATATAAACCAAATAACTTCAGTTTGGGTAGTTATGCAGTATAATTTCACTCCCACAGAAATCCTATAGTGCCTTGATGGCTATAGGCATCGGTCTGAAAATAAGGCTGTTTCATCTGAAAAGGTATGTACTTGGAGGTGGTGGATTCAGCAGCAGTGATTTGCCTGTACAGTACAATTCCCTGTGAAATAAACAAATATTTCCAAAAGGCTTTGATGCAACGTGGGATTGTAGAGGACGAGGCCTGTGGATACGGTTTCGTTTTTGCCCTGTTGGGCTAGTGCAAAGTTCTCGACAATGAACAGAGGCTGAGGACAACGTAGCCAAGTAGTCTCACTTGGTCATACTCAGAGCACAATATTATTCAAGTGTATCTCAAAAATTACATTTTCAAAATGATTGTGCCATGTCTATTAAGCTTGTAAAACTCTAAAACATTTTAGGTACCGTTTTTTAATTAAGTTATGTGTTCAATCCATCCCATTAAATGAATGAATTAAATGTGTAGCTAACGGTACAGTTTAACACTGCAGAAGTCTTACCAGCAGTGTTTCCCCCCTAATCTAAGCCAAATCGAAATAGCACAAACATTTTAAAGGGCAAATTTCTCCAACAAAGTGTATCTTGGTGTTTAAGAGCAACAAACATTGTGCAGAATATGTTGTGTACATTGAACCCTTACTCAATAAACCCAAAAAGGTTAGGGAGACGTGAAAATTGCAATCTGTTGCTGCAAAGTAGCTCTAAAGTAGTCAGCACACACCACGACAGTATCTATAATTATTAAAACACTGCTGTCTCGGAGCTAGTCGGAACCTGACTTACTGAGCCAAAAAAAATGGACCGTTCCACACTTATCATTTAGGCAGTTTTCTCCACCACACCTCCTCAGGTTTTCAACATTTTCCAAAAAACAATATAGTATAGTATAAACAGATCAATTGTGAATGAAGAAATGGAGCCACATTTCAAGAGAGGCTTGATCTTTGGAGCAAGCACGCTTCTTGACTTCTTGATGTTGGTTTCTGTGATTGGTTTAAGAAGTTAGATCTTCATAAAGGCCCTCATTTACTGAGAATCTGCATGCATATAAATATGAAATGGGTATTCACTAAGAAAATAGTTTACTTTGGCTTGGCATTATATATTTGTTTGTTTTACAAAGCAAATTAAGCATTGCATATCGTTTTAAAAGTGATTCCTTGGTCCCCAAATTTGCTGTCAACAACCTTTTTTTTTTTTTTAAATTACAGCTTCAGCATTTTCTAATCAGCATTTCTTATTTTTAAAAGTGACTGGTTGCTAAAGAGTTATTACTCAAACGTCTGGTTACAAATATATTATTCCCAGAATAAAAATCTCAGATATGGCAATTTACTTGGGGGGGGGGGGGGGGGGAAGGTTTAAGGGGCTCCATTCTTTAGGCCAGATCTTTAATAAAAAACACTGACGACATCACTGACTATGTAGGCAGATTGAGCTCTCAGAGTAATGCTTATTGTGTAGAGTAAGATGCTGAGTATCACTGTGGGACTCGTTGAGGGGTACAGCCTTTACGCAAGGCAGTGGTAAATGCTGCTCTGTTGTTGTTGCAAGTTAAATGTCACAGGGGAAAGGGACTCAACCACTTTAGTTTGGATAGCCTTAACGAGGGGGCAAGAACTTCAATGTAGTACTGTACTAATGCAAATTTAGATTGTCTTCAATTCCCGGTAAATATATTTATACTTGAATAATCAAGCACAGATTTTTCCTCATGCTAGATGTTCGTGGTGAGGGGTAAAGTGTAGTAAGTAAAGTGTAATGACAAGGCGAACATTTGATGTTACTGTCCCTGCGCGGGTGTCCAAGCTTCGACCGTGCCTCAGAAAACTCCGGCTTCTGTAAGTAGTGTACCAGCCTCAAGTAGCAGACCCTTGACATAGACACGGGCGGTGTAGAACATTGTAAGGAAGTCCTGGGTGCTGAACAGAGTGTCTGCCAGAGCAAATCCCAGCGTGGAGGGGATGAAACCTCGGCCATACTCCACCATCCACGTCCCGGTGCTCCACTGGACTGAAGTGGCCTCGCCTACACGGTGTACGATGGTGTCACCTGTGAAACAGTTTGGAAGTTCAGAAAGACATTGGTATGATTTTGTATAAAGAGAAAACCATTCATATCAAAACATAGTATTGCAGATAAAAAAATGTGCTATGGTATTACCAGGGTAGTACATTTCACTCTTGGTTGTCCCCTCCTTCCACTGTCTGAAGGTGCCGGATATGATGGTGTCAGAAATCTCTGCCCAGTAACGACCTGACGGAAGAAGAGAGCATACATGGAGTCAAACTTCCAGCGTTTCTTATACTAATTGATCACACAGTCCTAAGAAAAGAGGAAAAATTCAGTGTTCACCACAAGTACCAAAACATGTTTTTTTGAAAGTGTACTGCATATTTTTTTTTAAACGAAAGATCACTTCACACATTTTTTAATTCAGTAATTCAATATGCCCATGAAACATTTTAAAAAAAACTAAAATAGCATCGCTGTTGGTCGGATGGATCTGTTCCTTTCCCATTGCCTGACATTGCCGACTGGCAGACTTTCAATACTCTTCATTCCTTACCTGAGTGTCCTCCTGTGTCCACTGCAGTACCAAACAGCAGCACGTACTCTGTGAGTGAGGCGTGGAGGAGACACATGGAGCCCATCCAACCTCCGGCGTTCACAAACACCCACTGCAGGTCCTCGTCTGGCAGGATGTGGCCAGGATACCTAGTTCATTAACAAGTCATAAGTTGTTTTCAAACAAAACAACTTAAAACCCTCATCTTGTGACTTCGATAGCATGTGTTCCCATCAGAATGTAGCCAAAGTAGGTCACCTAGCTTTGTTGAATTAATACAGGCTCAGCTCTGCAACCCACAATGGCTTTAAACACATGAAACATAACAGTCTAATGCTGAAATCATTTAAGTCCATTGACTGAATATGGGTCAACCACGATGTTGGTATCTGCTTCAAGAAATTGAAGGCGATGACATTCGTATAGTTGCGACTTGTAGTTTCTGAATATATTTCTGATGCAAAAATAATTGTTTACCTCTTTCTGAGCTCCACCACCACTTTGGAGAAGGCCTGTTCATGGTCCTGTCCTGAGAATAAATACATTTACAGTATACACATATGGAAGGCAGGGGGAGGACTAACTTACATCCATGTACTGAATAAACTGCAGGATTGGCTTGACTTGATGCAGCTAAACAACTCCTCATTACCAAACTCACCTGCGTACTGTTTGGCCAATTTGGCGACGTCTTCTTTGTTGAAAACGTACTGCTTTGTGACCATCCAGTGCCGCAGCAGCAGCACGGCCAGGACGGTGACTATGGCGAACAGGAAGAGTTTTAAAATCGTTTTGACTACAGACATGGTTAAAACAAAACGACAAAGACAGAGCAGCAGGTTCGACTACACGTGTACACAGCGGCCGACAGGTTGACCCAAACACGCCATCGAGAGAAGAATCCTACTGACAGGTTCTTCCTGGTCAGGTGGGGGGCGGGCTGTGGCTTCTCAGCCAATCAGAGGACGAGTCTGTCGCTTAGGCGACGGCAACTTTAGGTTGCCAGCGAACTGTAAAACCCCCTTTAGATAATTGTTTAATTTTTCACATACTTATACAAAAAGAAGTTATACACAAATATACCTTTTTAGACATTGTATTCAATGCAAAGATTTCATTTCCATGTTGCTATTATTTGGTCATTTTCGCCCTTATTCTTTGGCATTTTAGAGGTTTATCATCATACGTTGATTTGTCCCAAAGAGCACGTTTTTTTTGCGTGTCAAAAAACAGGAAGTAGGCAGAGGAGTTTTATGGACCGGTAGCTAGCTGTCAAAGTTCAGGAGGAGTTAGCTAATGGTTCAAGGATTTAGCACCGGAGAGGTGATAGTTCTGAAACAGCACCACCCGACATGAGTGACAAAAAAGAAGTCAGTTTTGATCCAAAAGGTAGGGACCTTTGTGAACCCACGATAGGTATAAATGCCAGTTCCATTCATCCAGGATATCGGTCTTGTTTACTTTACGCATAGATATAAAACAAGACTATACGTCCGTGCAGAGCTGTTATTCCAAGCTCCATTTAAAATCTGCTAGTTTTACCTTCCCTTGCTAAACGCCAAATCCACAATGTAAACCAACTATTGCAACAGATTTATCTAACCAAAGTGAATAGTATGAAAGCCGAATTTACTGGTAGGTCCAAGTAAATCATAAAACGTCTTAAGATATATTCTACCTAGAAACACTTTCCCCGATACTACTCAGAACCATTAAATTAACATATTTATCGTTGGACTCCGGTCATATTGAATTACCACGTAGAGGAGAACGTAGGTTTGCTGAAATCAATATGGTGTTAAACCACTCTAGGTAGGCCTGTCTTCCTTCATTGACAGAGTGATTATTGCTTTACAGTACTCACAGCCAGCTGTGTAGTCTCGTGACTTGAGTTCCTGCTGCCAGCTAACAATCATCCCTATAAACCACACAGCTATACTGTACCTCAATCATCTGTACCTTAATGCTTTCGGATGTGTTTCATAATTTGACGTGTTGGTTATGTAGCCTAGTAACTAAATTAGAACATGACATTTAAACATTTTACTGACTAAATTAATTATTCTTACGAAACAGGAACACACAATTGATGATACAAAAGTTATTAGTTTCAGCCATGCATCAGCAATTTCTTCTGCAGATAATGCCTGTGAAGTGGACTTCCAGTGACTAGTTGGCTTATGAAAATGGACTGTATTTATATAGTGCTTTTCCAGTCTTAACGACTGCTCAAAGCGCTTTAACATAGTACAGGAACCATTCACAATTCACACACTGTGGCCGGGGCTGCCGTACTAGGTGCCACCTGCTCATCAGGTAAACATTCACACACATTTACACTCCGATGCGCAGCATCAGGGGCAACTCGAGGTTCAGTGTGTCTTGCCCAAGGACACTTCAACATGGGACTGCAGGGCCCAGGGGGATCGAACCACCAACCAACCGCTCTACCACTGAGCCACAGTCGCCCCCTTATGCACACATGCATTAGGCTACATTCCACTGTCACTTATTGGCTTTCGAGAACCAGCGTTATCTGTAAATCTGTGTGTTTGTAATTACATTGCTTTGCATTATGTCTCCCAAACCCCTCAGAGCACCAGCATCTGCGTTATAACCCTTTGCGGGACACCTGGGTCCTGGTGTCGGCTCACCGTATGAAGAGACCCTGGGCAGGTCAGGTAGAAAAACCTCCCGAGGAACACACACCCAGATATGACCCCCGCAACCCACTCTGTCCCGGAAACACACGTGCAAATGGAGAGGTAAGAACAGGTAGATCTACATTCCTTCAATATATAGGCCCACAGCAAATTACAGCTTATTTGCTCATGGTTTGGGTAACAATATTTGATTATCTACAGGTCATTATTTGGGGGTGCATTCACACCGAGTAGTGAGTTTTGCCAGAGTTCTTTTAAACTCTGGAACATTAAAACGCGTCTCTCAGCCTTTCATCTGAGAAGATGGAGAAAAACAGTAAACACTATCTCCGGGCTTCAAACAGCCCTTAAGAAACCTGTATAGATGATCCCACAGATGTTTCTACTCTATAGTCAAGGGGGGTACTCTGCAGTTAATCATCATTATTGATGGTGTAATAAACCATTACATTAAAGGCATAATTTATCCATAACATTGCCAGTGTTTGCAACTGAATGCAGAGGTTGTTTTCGATCTGGACACCTGCAGCTACCAAACAACACATGCCCATTGTAAATGGTATTCGCTTTGGACAGCACAATAGCTTTTGTGTTTTTTGATATCTCTGTGTCTGTCTGTTACTCTCCAGGTGAATTCGGACTATGACAGCACTTTTCTTTTTGAAAATGATTTCCCTGCTCTTCAGCCAGATGCTCCAGACCCTGGTGAGTGCCAGGTCATTGTTTTACATGATAGGAAATATTTAAGCAACTGGTTGCAATAACAACGCATAGACATGTGTTCAGCTGCTTGCAATTTTATTATTTATTTATTTTTAAAACATATTTTACTTTCACGTAATTCTTTTGCTGTTTAATACATTGCAACGTATACAGTAGACATATATAATGCTTGTTAAGGGATCTTTAATCTACGTCTTAGACAGAAATCCATTTTTGAGATGACTTCACGCCACAATTAACTGTTTAATCAGGGCTAATAGGTACAGGTGGATCAGTACTTGTGCCTAAGATTACATTTAAAATGAATTGTTGAAACAACTTACATTTGCTGTTGTGTTCCTCAGGTTCAGATCAACATCCACTGTTTCAGTCTAAAGCAGCCAGGGGCGTCTGGTAAGAAAAAAGCCTCATGTCACACATTGCAGAAATAATCATTGTCTGCCATCATACTTTGTGAAGCTTTTAGCATTTGTGTAAAGTATGTATACTTTGGAATGATACCCTATGTGTTATTTAATGAAACATGCCAAAGAACTGAATATGGAATGTAACTCTAAACTAAACCTGTAACAGTATATCAAATTAGCAACATTTATGTTTTATATTTTACCCAGACGTTTAACGATAAACAACAAAAAAATACAATGTTGCAATGAGATGAGTATTAAACATATTCATAATCTTAATTGAAATGTGGTTAGAATTTAGTCAAGGATGCGTCTTAATCAGTGTTCCTTTAAAAAAAAAAATGGTGATACATTCAAATGAATGACTAATGAAATCAGAACTGATGAGTGCAATCAAAGCAGTCACGCTGAGGCAACTTCCATTCGTTGTTGTGATCAGCATCAGCACAATCAGCTATTAGGAGAAGGTACTTCAATCAACACGCTGCATGCAAACTTGTTTCCAGGACATCTTATACTATGCAAACTATGCAAAACCCCAAATCCACACGTCCGTACATATATTAACATGTGTGCAATCCTCTCTGGCACCACCAGATGGGGATGTTTTCTCACCACTGAATGTTATGATGGCATGAATTTCAGTCCAGTGATATTTACCTCAGACCTTGGGTGTTGGCACACTGGGGATAAGGGCTTATTCCTGGGAATATGTTTTATTCAGTCATGAAATATGGACTTAAGAAAGTTTGAACCAGCTTTTGATCTATGGGCATTGCCTGTTGGATGTATTCCCTGTCAAAGCTAATCCTTTGTTAGTGCTCACAGTACACGGTAGTGTATAATTACGACATCCACAGACTGGCTATGTTTCACAATACCTTTTCTAATAAAATGTTCCTTCTCTTGACGCTTGGCCTCACATGGCTCTGTCTGTGCCACGGATCAGAAAGTGAAGCTGCTTGCACATATACAAGCCATTCACATTTAATATCATATCAAAGATATGTGCTCGTCAGTCTGCAGATGACATTTTTTGTATCTTCACCCGATAGATCTCTTTCAAGGAAATGTTTCTGGAAATCAACAACTGCCTCTTAATTGCACACTTAATTTGCAACTTTCTGTAATTTCCTGATACTTTATTTAAAAATAATAAATAAATGAGTAGTTGCTCTCTGTGTGTACTGCTCAGAACACGGCTGCTCAGAAGACATTCAACCCACACTGTTAAAACTAATTAAACAGGCTCACAAAACCACAGAAAAAAGGCATTCTAGCCTGAAGAATGCTGTTTGTACCCAAAAATTTAATTAAAATCAAATAAATCCAATTCCAGTGTCACACACACACACACACACACACACACACACACACACACACACACACACACACACACACACACACACACACACACACACACACACACACACACACACACACACACACACACACACACGCACCTACCTAGCTCCTATGATACTCATAAACAACGACCATTCAGTTTTGCTCGGAGCATAAACACCAAATTCTTGTTCAATTATTGATCAAGAGCTTGCTTAGCTGCTTAGGCCCAAGAGCATCCTGTATGTTGTTGCTGGTATCCCCTGGGTGCCATTGGTAAGGCTGAAATCAAGCATACACACGAGGATGTGGAATACATACACACTTCTAAACTCCGGTCAAAGTGGTTAAAACATAATTACACCCTGAAGCTGCGTTTATTTCTTCAGTTAGTCATGCTCACTTTTGGTTTTGAACACCATTCAGCACAAAATGTGTGTATATATATATATATATATATAAACTGGATGCTCTAGCTTTGAATCTGACCCCTGTTTGTGTTCTTAAATCAACCAGTCAATCCCAATCATGCCTGTCTCTCATCATCTTTCCAATTACTGATGTGAACAGCATCAGATATAATTTTCCTGCCCACTACATCTCCCTTTGTGATTCTAAAGTACTATCTCATGATAACTACCTGTCATAACATAAGGAAAGGCAATGGCATCATTTAATTATTTATCTTTAGTTGTGGCTGGCATTTCAAATTGTAAAATGCATTTCAAAAGGAGCACGATAATGACTTTTAGCCCATAAATGTAATCTGTGTTAATTCTGAAGTTTGGTCACATTTGGTTGTGATAGTATTTCAGAGCAAAGATAAACTGCATATTGCAGACTTGCTATTTTCTAAGTGAAACCATTTCTCAATTGATCTGAACAGCACCAGCAACAAGATCTTCAACAGAATACCCAAATAAAAAAGATGTAAAAGATGTGTAGCTGTTTTTCACAAGTGGTCTCTGGGAACTGCAGAGCAGCAGTTTCACAGTACTCAGCACTGCGTGCCAGAGATATAGAAAAACAATTTTACAGATTAGCACTTTTACTTTTTTCTCTTTCTTCATCTCTTTTTCAGTAAGGTCATGTGTTTCCATCCCTGGTCTGACGTCACCCTTTCTCTCATGAAAAACCAAGAGGTTGTCAAGGTGATTGACAAGTGGGCAGAGCTTGTTGAAGAACTAGGCACCACGTACCTCTGGGTTCAGGTATGGGACGCACGCACGCACGCACGCACACCTATTAACATTCACACACTATTAGTCTCGCATCGCCAGACCTTCCTCCACAGCACTGCGGAGAAGGGTCTAGCTAGTCCACACAGCATTCCGGGATCAGAGAAAAATGTGCTCTCGTTTATTGGCATGTCTGTAAACCAATCACAATCATCTTGGGCGGCTCTAAGCTCCGGACGGAGCCCTGGTGCTGCTAATTATGTCTCTGAGCAAACTTCAAATTGCTCTACATTTAGCAGAGAGAGAGAGAGATGTGGATAAAACTGAATGTTGAAGTTTATACACCTAGAAATGTATTTTCTTCTATATCACATTCTGAGAATATGACAGCAAATAAAGATGCTGTGTTTTTGTTGATAGATTAGAGGTCAGAAGCTGATCTTTACTGATAAATTATTAGGTATACAGATGGATTCATAGTCTAACTGAATCTGGAAAAATCACAGCTGTTTTTATTTTTTATTTTTTGTTCAGTGTGTTGAATGGTACCAAATACTACAGCATGACTCCCATAAGCCATTACTGTGGAAAACACACAAGCTAGAGTCATAATCATGAAAAAAAATCACTGCACTATAGTTGCTAAAGTCATCCAAAAGCTGAATTGATTCATTTTACTCTAAATATCCATCTGGTTCCTCCATAGCTCAGCTTCTAACTTCTGTAGCACAGCAAGTGATTAGTGATTTCAACTAAAATACTCTTTAGGACTTCTCTCCAATGTGTTTTTCTTTACACAGTCTTAATTACCTCCACCAGGGAGATTTTATTATCAGTTTGTTAGTTTGTTTGTTTGTTAGCAGGATTTGTGGAAGGGTGTTGCATGGGCCAAGGAAGAACCCATTTCATTTTGGACCGATACAATTTAGTTAACTTTGTGAGATAAGGCATTTTGTGCTGCATTCATGTGGTGTTGGAATAATCGGAATAGCCTTATCTGAACAGTATATGCAAATACTGGAAACCACTATCAACGTGTTGATAAACGCAGTGAGCAATAAAATACAATATATGCATCCATTTGTCTTAGTGGAGGTCTGCACTCCCCTAGTGCCATTCTATTCTTTTATTTCATTGATACCTTTTTGTAGGATAATTAGATTGGACATTTTTGGTCCATTTCAATACTCTAATGGCCAGTCATGTATAGGATGATCAATTGATGAGATTTCTTCACCCTGAAACCTGACCTCCCAATATATTTCATTTCTCTAGTCTGCACAAAAACACAACTGGTGCATTGTAAAGTATTGACATTCTCAGATTATGTTTACAGACCAACCCAAAATGGAAAGAAAGAACCTTGGGATCCCTAAAAGTTCATAGCTGCAGGTGAATTGAAACAGTATTAACTACCAAATATCAGCACCAAGGACAACACCATTCTCCCAGTCTCTCCTGTTTCAGTCGTCTGCACCAGCAAGGATTTGCTTTGTTCAAGAGTCTGGAGAGAGAATTGTCCACTTTGACCTTTGACTCATGGAGGAAAACAGAATTCCCTTTATCCCAGTGCTGACATCCAATATAGGGCTCTTCTCTTCTATATTTTTGATACATTTTGCCTTAGGTTTGTCGCACTACAGTACGTACGAGTTTAGAGGTTAAACTAAACTCTGGATAAACTCTTCCTCTTGTTTTCTGGTTTTAGATCTTTGAGAATAAAGGAGCTATGATGGGCTGTTCAAATCCACATCCTCACTGTCAGGTAGGAAATGCACACATGCATAAACACACACAGGTATTCGTTCATTTGACTTGCACATGTGCAAAAATGTGAAAACATTGATTCAGCTACTTGAATAGATAAAACGGCCATCGAAGTGAGAATATGAAGTTCAGGAATACATACATACATTAACACACATACACCCGCCACATCTTTCTGTACGACTACTTTTAAGGAAGGTGCAGCATTAACAACAAATAAATGCGTTTTATCACATTGGCACAATGTGATGTGTGTCATTGGTTCAATTTGCACCTCGCTGGCTTTTCAGATTCAATTTTGCAATGAAGTTGAATGTGTTAAAAAGTGAGTCCCACTCAAAAGTTTTAAGACAAGTCTCAGCATAGAAGCTGTTAATTGACTCTTCGTTCAGAAATCACCAGTGTGTCGTCACATTTTGTGTAAGTGTGTGTGTTCTTCTTTTTCTGATTTCTTTTTCATATTACTGTTTGGGCATTTTTTTTGTCTTTTCATGGTTGCCTATTCCGTAAAGTGAATAAGGCAAAACTAACAACTCAGAGAGAGAGAGAGAGAGAGAGAGAGAGAGAGAGAGAGAGAGAGAGAGAGAGAGAGAGAGAGAGAGAGAGAGAGAGAGAGAGAGAGAGAGAGAGAGAGAGAGAGAGAGAGAGAGAGAGAGAGAGAGAGAGAGAGAGAGAGAGAGAGAGAGAGAGAGGCATTTCCTGTCAAGCTGTCACTTCATAGAGTGATGTTGACAACGAGCACAATCAGGAGGGAGATTGACAGAAACAGTGGAGTGGTTAGTGTAGAAAAAGTGTTGCATTTCAAACAGCAATGTTCTTGTCAATGTGGTCAAAATAATATGCCAGTCTGGTTGATTTTCAGCCTGAGAGTAATATTTTGCAGTTGCTGGAAGTCTGTGTATTTTGGCTATAGTGCTTAAAGAGTCTGTTTTATGGCTTCATTCACTCTCACAATAAGGAACTTGTCTTCACCCTGCCTAATGTGAGATGGCTTGCTGATTGGTTGGGGGAAGCTGCTCTTTGTGGAACCATTATGCCAAGTTCAACTGCATCGGTGGAAATAATAAACTACGATGAGAATATTGCACATATTTAAATGTGGACAGAAAAATATGGTAAAATAGAGGCAAATCAGCTGTCAGGTGTAGTGAGAATTACATTCACACAGACACATTCTGAGAATAGTTTTCATTTAGTATTTATTTCCAAAACATTTAAAAATAATCGGTAATAATAAGACAGAATAAAGAAATTAAAAAAAGAAAGAAAACTGCCTACCAACAGTAACCTCTAAAGCTTACTAATTAACTGGTTATACCCCAATCCCCAAAATGTTGCAGTATTGCTTTAAGAAGTTTGTTAATTATTCATTGCTGACCACAAATACAGCATCAGTGTTGCTAACTTGCCTTTTAAAGTGTGTGTGTGTGTGTGTGTGTGTGTGTGTGTGTGTGTGTGTGTGTGTGTGTGTGTGTGTGTGTGTGTGTGTGTGTGTGTGTGTGTGTGTGTGTGTGTGTGTGTGTGTGTGTGTGTGTGTGTGTGTAAAGGAGACAAAGCTATTTTAAACTGGTCTCTGGTTGATCAATGACATTTCAACTCCTCCGGCTTTTGGAGTGAAATAATGATTTGACTCCGTACAGAAACAAAGGCCTACTGTACTTAAATCTGTGCTGTGATGTTTTTTGAGCTGATATATGAATAACAGCAGAGGGCAGTATGTTACCTCAGAATAACATGTTTTAACACACTATCATTAGGTACTTCAGAAAGTTGGGTAACACTTTACTTGAAGGTATCTACATAAGAGTGACATGACACAGTCATGACACATGAACCATAACCCTAACCACAACTTGGCATGACAAAAAACAAATGACACTTACTAAAAGAAGCATTATATCATAAACGTTTATGACTTGTTTATAATGTTTATGACACATTCATAAGTGTCATGTCACTCTTATGTAGATACCTTCAAGTAAAGTGTAACCGCAAGTTGCTTTGATTAAAAAAAAGTAAGTCATATACTTACTGTAGAGAGAAGCTTTCTGATTGAGACTGTTTAAATTCCCTTCATGTGTTCAGGTGCCATCAAAGTCTTGTTTATTCTTGTTGACTATTACAGTAAATTATATTAGTTTTTTTTATGTGGTCCACTATTAAAGAATTTCAGAAAACAAACTCAAACTTGGATTGTTGGCTTTGATGTGGCTTTTTAAAACATTTTTGAAATGTTGTTTCTTCCTGCAGTGCAGATTTCCCTTTCAAAGTCCAAGAAAAGAGTAGAGTGTACAATACAGCCAGACAACCCTTCCAGGCCAGAACGCAAGAAGCATACTGTAGCTCAAAAACGTATTAATAATGAACAGAAAATGTTAATCACGTTCTGCAGGCAGCGATGCTTCTGACTACTTTGGTCTCACCGGGACAGAGCTGTATGCATTTTCATGTAAGTGGAGGAAGGAAAAATATATGCCCTTGGAATAGTAACATTCTTTTTCACATACACAGTATTCCTTCAGTGAAGTACTCAGCTTGTGTTTGGGAACATTTAACTCTCAGGAGCAGACAGTTGAGTTCATATTTACTCCCTAAAAATGTATTTCACTTTTGAAGAGCAACACTTGGAAGCCAAAGTTAAAAGAGCCAATGGTGTCATAATAGCTCTTAAGAGTTATACCTGTTATTTCCTTTCTAACTTCTGTCTTGTGGAAGTATATACTTTATTTTTCTCTTCTGTATTTAATTTACTTTTCTCTACTGTTCGCTGAGAATCAACAGTCTGCTGCTGGATAGACGATAGATCTGTGAATACAAAATCACAGGATTACAAATAGAGCCACAGCTACAGATGCTGGAAGGCGTGCAAATATATTATGCACCCAAACTATTTGACGTGCCTGGAGGCATGCAGATGAACAGTTTACACATATAGTTCACACGTTAACCATGCCTTCTCTTTCTGTATTTCTAGGATTACATGATGCAGCCTTTAGCCACTATTCATTACCATTAACATCACACTAAGCTGGTTTCTGCTCCCACTGCAGTAATTGTGTACAGAATCTTACCAAGGGCAAAAATGCCAACAGATATTAATAATTCCCAGCTTTTATAATAAATTATTTTTTATTGCATTTTCTTTATTATAATTTAAGTATTATTTTTGAATCTAAACTCAGGATGATACAGGTAGCTATTTGACATGTGTCCTAAAGGCGAGGCCAGCAGGACACTCATAAACTGCCTCAAAATAAAAATAAAAATGATGGAGCTCTTTGATCATCACTAGGACCCTTTTTACATTTTCTCTCATGAAGTTAATGCAGCTTTCCCCCCCTGTTGTAAAGAAGGAAAAAAAACACTTTGTAGGAGTCAATGACAGTGTGGTTCCTGAACTGCATTCTGGGTGAAAAAGTAGAGGAGTATTTAATCAGGAAACAATTTGCCATGCAGCTTGAAGCAGTGCTCTTTAAAGCAGCGGAGAATGCCTCTGATTATTACTCTGTTCATGCGATGGAATATTATAATTGGAAAACCACACTCCTGGTGACACAAATATTACTTTCAGTAAAACTCTACTTTAATAGGCCTTAAAGCTCTCAAAAACCCTGAAAGCAGTTCATATTAATGCATAGCCTGCAAAGTAACGCACAAATAATGAAAAGAAACCAAACTAGAAGCCAAACGAAAGACCACTGTCCATTATAAACACACACAAACTGCTTCGCTCCTCAGTGCAGCAATAACTAATCAATATTCTGGTGAAGGTCTCACGCATCAGAGCATGAATATGTTGTGCAAACTTTATTACAATTTAGTTATGCTTACCTGCATAAACTTGTGTACATTAGCTTAAATGCTAATTATAACAAACCATTATGTAAGTACCTCCTATTCAAAACCCCAGCAACTGTTATCTCAGGTATTCATTTATTATGCAGCACTGAGTCAGTAGTTACATGTTAGAGTCATTTGACACTCATTCCCTGCTTTTACAGCCATTGAAATGCCATAAAGTGCAAACAAATAAACCATATGTCTGTTGTGATGTTCACTGTAAAGATAAAGACACATAAAGAGCCTTCTGGAATGCAGTAGAAGTACATTGCAAAGCTTATTTTGCAGCCTAAAGGCATTTTCTCCAAAGCATGATTGAAAATGAATTGTAGTGTTCTAACGCCAAAGAATGTTGTCCACAAATTAAGCGACAGACAGCATCTCGTTTAGAGCATGAAACTATTCTCGATTGTTTCCTTTTTTAAATCACAGTTAATAGCATACCATAGCATCTCATTTCGAGTGAATACTATCTGCCACAGAATGCCAGTTGGTGGCTGATGAGAGAAAAGTGTTTGTCTCAGTTTGATATCAAAACAGCTACTTTAAACTTGTAAATCTGTTTTTTTAAGAGGTGTAATTTATCACAATCAGAGCAATGTTTGCCCAAAGACATGGTAACAGACTCACTGACCAAATTAGTTAACAGTTGTTGTGTTGGTAGAGTCAAATGTTTCATACCAATTGCTGCAGCTGTCATTCAGTTTGACTTTAACATTAAGCATGGACATATCTATATTTTAGTATTTGTAGTGTAACATATTTTGACATTTGCTTTTTTCCTACTATTTTACTACCTACTATCTTAGACCAGTGACACAAGCACGGACACAAATATATATATATTTATATATATATACAAAAAAAGAAAAAAAAAAGAAAAATCTCGTGAAATAATACAGGACCCTAATGCTGTCAGTAAGAAGCTGATTGAGAAAAAAAGGTTTTCCTGTGCATGGGACCTTGCTTTTCACTGTGATGAAGTACCTATCTCAATTACATTTTAGTGTGTGCAAGTTGATTTTTACACTGTATTGAAATAAATGAAAGGCAGTGGCTGCAGGGGGAAATCCATTTATCAATCTAAAAAGCCTGAATGGAAAAATGAAAGTGAGTTTTAAAACAGAAATCTCTGCACCTGTGAACATTCACTCAGTGAATAGTATTGATGAATAGCCCTATTAAATCACAGATTTAATGAGGTCATTTGGAATCAGGTGTGGATGGATTGGGCAGATTGCTTGTTACCACTTTCATTTTTTAAACAGAAAAAATAGTACACACACATACACACATTACGGAAGCCGAGAACGGCCATGGATTTTTGGACCGGAGAAGAGGAGGCAGAAACGGCAGACCTCTATCCCTGTAAAGCGACTTTGAGTCTATGAAAAGCGCTATATAAATTCAATTTATTATTATTATTATTATTATTATTATAGGAGCACCTTCTCCGGGGTAAATTCAAGGGTGGTTTTGTGGGATTTTTTCAAAGTATTTGACCTCAGAAGGGGAGGGAGAACATTATTAATTAATTTGTTATCTCGAGAAAACAAACTTTGTTATCTCAAGATAATAAATTAATAAATCGTTATCACGAGATAACAACAAAAAAATCCATGGCCGTTCTCGGCTTCCGTAATATATAACTCTAAGGTTTTCTATATTTCTGTTATGTCTCATCATCCTCCATCTTTGTCCCGCTTCCTGTAACACTGTAGGTGTGGGCCAGCAACTTCCTGCCTAATGAGCCGGCTCTGTCAGACCGCTGTCAGAGAGCCTTCTATCAGAAACATGGAGAACCGCTGCTGCTGCAATACGCCAAACAAGAGGCTGAGAAAAAGGTACAGCTGTAAACAGAAAAAAAAATGAAAGCTACATTTTACCGTCGGAAACTTGTAATTGACTGTCTTTCTGGTCTCATCTAGTTCCACTTGAGCTTAGATGTGCAGCAAATCTGGCATCCCAGGTTATAGAGGACAGACACAGTGAATCAACCAGTAATGTATTGCTTAAAAGGCATGTTTGATTAAATTAAGTGCTTATTGTGAATTTCCCAAATGATTACCTCACTAAAATTTGGATATGATGACCATGAGCAATAAGCATTGTAAATCGGGATGGGGAACACAGAGTCATTTTAGCTGACTGTGTGATAATGCTTTATAATTAACATCAGAGGAATGCTTTTAAGGTGCCCTGTCACACAAAAACGTTTTTGCTTGGATTTTTTGAAATATGTTAGGTCCATATGTGTTTGTGTTATGTTGTGAATGTGAAAATTAACTGCTACCTCCTCTGTCAGCTCTAGCCACTGAAAAGAAATAAGCGGAGAAATCAGGCCAATTACAAAAGCTGGTCATGTTGCCTGAGCTTATTACTATTCATGAGCTCGCCCAGTTGTGCTGGGTAAAGGATAGCCAGGTTCTCATTGGCTAGCTGTTAGCCAATCAGAGTCAAGCAGCTTAGCTCTTTGAATATTAATGAGAACTGGCACAAATCGAGTCTTCCTGCAGGCTTTCTATACCACGCTAGAACGGCTTGAATCAAGGCATTCTTTCCACAAAAAAATCGTCCAAAAAGAGTTCATGGTAGAACTTCAGACATTACCACAAAGTAATGAAATACGTGTGGCAGGGCACCTTTTAAAAAAAGGGTCTCTAAATTTCTGCAAAACAGTTTTTTCACCATGACTACCATCATTGCCTCTTCCTTCATCCATCTACTTCCACCTTGTCCCATCATCGTCATCTTTCTCTTTTTCCCCCAGCATACTGCCTGTCTTTCAGTCAGTGAAGCGTGTCATTGGACAGCAGATATGCTCATTAGCATAATGGTGCGGCATCCATCTTTTGATGAGAAGATCAATACCACTCTTACGTCTGTACCATAAATATGTAGCCAGCAATCGTTAGCTTAACATAGCAAAAAAACCTAGAGAGACAGAGAAACTGTCCAAAATGACTTATGAAACCAAAACATCACTTGAACTTCATTATACGCAAGTATACTGTATATGCAACTGCCGAGTTTAGCATTCACGCTAGACAATATAACCAAGACAGAATGATTATTTTAACACCAAAAGAAAGTTTCGACAAAGTTAGACCTGCTTTCTTTTCCTGCAACAAATCACAGCCATTACTTTTTGTTGATTAGCCACTCTACACACAAAGCTCAAGTCCACTCGGGATCTATGTCAAGAGGAGGGACTTTCTACTCTTTTTCTATGCTCAAATTAAAGCTGATTCTTTTGAAAGAGGGAGAATGGACTTGAGAATGAGCCATTGGAGTTGAGCACAAAGTAAGATGGAGGCAGGGAAGCAAGGCGTTGAACAGAGAGTAAGAGGGGACAAAAGAATGACACAAAGGAGTGGAAGGAGATGAGTAGGTACAGGAGCAGAGACACAAAGTCACACAGAGAGATGTGGAGGTAAGAAGGAAAAGTCAGACAGGCCACTGATTCATTCAGGGGATGAGCTGATATACCTGGTCTAGTGTGCGTGTGCGTGTGCGTGTGCGTGAGAGAGAATTAAGGTTTCGAGAAGAGCAGACACTTGAATCTCCTAGACATCTGCTCATGGGGACTGATCTTTATAAAATCAGAGTGGAAGCACAAGTGTGTGCGTGTGTGTGTGCGTGTTTGCAAGAATGTCTTAAACTACTTGTCCTTGTCCGCTAGTGTGTGTGTGTGTGTGTGTGTGTGTGTGTGTGTGTGTGTCTCTTTTTTCTCCTGTCTCTCTGACCCAAGGTTAGCACAGTAAATTGGCCCACTGCAGTGTTTGGATGAGTTTGAATTGGGGTTTGGCTCCTTGGTGACACTCTTGACTCTGAAACAAAAACTTTCTAAGCTAATTGAATAAAACTCCTTGGGATTTGAAGTCTGTGAGGTGTCTGCTTTTAAGACATCCTCCACTTCCTCCTCCGTCTCTCCTCTTCAATCATCCCTCTCCATCCTGGTTCTGTCTTATTTTTGTATTTGCCATTCTGCTCCTTTATAATCCTGTTAAAGGCAGCAGAGGACATACTGTATATATATGGTTGTAAAAAAAGAGTGTGAGGAAGGTTGACTTTGAAGTGGAGGAGAAAGCTGAAATCTTGACCATTTCAAAATATCTGTTGAAGCTATAGTCCCAGTGTTAATGCACCAGGCACTAAGTAGAATCCTATTCTGCAGTTCATTAAGAGGGCACTTTGGGATTTAGTTAGATTACTCTGTGTGTTTTCCTCCACTGTTATTAAACACCATAGCATTCCCTGTAGATGCCTTCATTATGCACTAATGCCTGGACAAGTTTGTTCAAACCTCTGGGAGATGCATGGCCCAGGATGCCCTAACACTCTCTCTTTGCTTTGGTGTCTGGTTACTGCTAAACATTTTTATTTTATTTTAATTAGTTTCCATACTGTTCACATAGAACACCATATGCATATACTAATACAGTTGACTGTCACATTGTTTAAGTGCACAATAAGAAATATTAAAATGTAATAAAACCAGGAAACCCAAAAGAAACAAGTAAAAATAGAAAACATACAATTCATCCACCCACAGTCCTAGACACAATCGATATTTCTGAAACTAAAAGATTATGTAAAGAAGATGGCCACTGTTTTAATACCTAAACTATGTGCATGTTAAACAATAAAAATAGGTTAGAGGCTAGAAAGAAATTCAACTTTCTGTTGGTGGAAGACTGGAATGCCTGGAGGAAATCTAGATTACACATTCAAAATCCACACAAAACTTTTTGTTTGCCACACGGTTGAGCTGTGATCCCAGGACTTAACTGCTGTGAGATGGCAGTGGTAAATACTGAGTCACCATATTGCCCAAAACATGTTCAGTCTATAAACCTCTGGCCCAGCAGGTGTTTTCAGTTGTTCTGGCTGATTGTGCCTCTGCTCAGGTTGAGTTGGGCAGAGTTATGCTGAAATGACGTGAGGTAACTGGACTCCGTGTTCTAGTAAGAATGATAAAGGTGTGATTTGTCTTGAGTCTTGGCAATGTTACACAGTAAAACTGATATGAACAGTGAAGAAATATGAAAATTGATACCTAGATAGGAACCATTTGTGTTTGGTAGATTATTTCTTTGTTGTTACAATGATTCTTGCCAGTACATCTTATACCATTGGAAAGCCTGATTATTTCCCTTTTAAATGGTGCCACATTTGTAAGGAACATGCATTTGTGGGTTGCGGCCATGAAGAATTTGCCAAATCGTCTGCCAAACAGCTTTTCTTTGCTGTTGCTATTGACTCTTGTTTTGAGCTTCTGGTACCCCCAGGTGCTGACAACCAGGTGCCTAGTTCTGTAACCAGTGGCAATCCCATATCTCCACAGTCTGGGACCGAACTCTATCCTCCAAGATGACAACGCCTGTCCCCACAGAGCAGGGTTCAGCAGAGACTACCTCCAGCATTTGGGAGTGGAATGGATGGAATGGCCCGCCAGCAGTCCTGACCTCAACCCCATTGAACTCTTGTGGGATCAGCTTGCGCGTGCTGTTTGTGCCAGAGTGACCAACACAACCACGTTGGCTGATTTGTGACAAATGCTGGTTAAAGAATGGGATGCAATCCTACAGCAGTATGTTACCAGTCTGGTGACCAGCATGAGGAGGAGGTGCCAGGCTGTTGTGGCTGTGTATGGTTCTTCCACACGCTACTGAGGCTCCTGTTTGTGAAATGAATACATTGTGAAATTGCCAATATGTCTTGTTACTTCAGACTTCAATTACCCAATCCACCAAACAACACCAAACAAGAATCAAAAAAGAAAAGCTGTTTGGCATTGTCAGAGAAGATTTGGCAAAACTATGTAATGGGTGCAACCCACATACTCCGCTCTGCTGCTCATCCCACAAATGCACATTCCTTACAAATGTGGTACCATTGGTATAAGATTTACTGCCAAGAAGCATTGTTACCACTAAGAAATAATCTACCAAACACAAATTTCCTTCCTTTTTGTTCATATTCAGAATTAGTATGAAGCTGACTTCCACCAGATTCCTGCTGCTGTTTAGCACACACACACACACACACACACACACACACACACACACACACACACACACACACACACACACACACACACACACACACACACACACACACACTTAATCTATTTCTGATTGAATTATAATACCAAGGTCAGGTCGTGTTTGTGCCCACTCATCAGCTTGTTAAATCTCAGCTTCTGACACATTCTGCATGTAAACAGCTTATGATAATAGGGCTTCTTGCTGCAAACAGCTAATCCTGACTGACCTCTTTTGTAACAAGTTTGAACTCGGTGTGTTATAAAGTAAGAACGTGCTCAGTCAACCTTCACTCAGTTTTTTTTTTAGTATTCCCTGTTTTTGTTTGTCTTCTGGTCTGAACATAGACTGTAATGGGTCTGAATAGATGCTATAAGATGACCTAATAAGCAGTCCATGTGGTTATTACTGCCCCTTTATTTGTATGTGTGCATTCAGTATGGCCATTTCATCGACATTGAAGGAGTTTACAGTAATTACCTGAAAAGACTATTAGACAAACAGCAGACCTAAAAGAAGAGGATGCAAAAAAAGAAGCAAAATCGTGAAATGAGAAAAGAAAAGAGAACAAAGTAGAAACAGATGGTTTTAAGATGAGCAGTCCTCACTAATGTGGAATGTTAGGTTTTTAGTTGACGCATTGACTGCTAAGATGGCTCTGACACCGAAACTAAAAAATATCTGTAGTTCGGTCTTCCCTGTCCATTCTAAAAGCTCGCCACTCGACTGGCTCCAGTTTGTCAAAGCTGGTGATATTTAACCAGCATTGGCTTTGGTCTTACTGAACAGTACTTTGTTAAAACAGTATTACATTGTTATTGTTTGAGTGAACTGCACACACAGTGTACAGTTGCTTCAGGTTGTAGGTATTTTGCATTATCACAAATGTCTTTTGGTTCTTCTGGAACAGAACCTGGCTCTCGTTTACTTTTTTTTTACATTGCCAGTAGAAATCACAGTTAAGCATTAAACCTATAAAACACCACATACATAATATTGCTTCCCTGCACATTCAAAAACAATTACATTTTGTCTTCTCTCTAGGAGCGTGTGGTGGTGGAGACTTCTGATTGGCTGGCAGTGGTTCCATATTGGGCAACGTGGCCCTACCAGACGCTGTTGTTGCCACGACGACATGTGCTCAGGATCAATGACCTGACAACAGAGGAGAGGGAGGGTGAGTGTGAAGATACCGACAGCGAGTAACTGAGAAAGCTCTAAGGCAATTAAGACTAGTTTAAGGTGACTCCGCGGCTCAGTGGGGAACCTGCAGATTTGGTTCTAGGCCAAGGGTCTTTTTTTGTGTGTGTGTGTGTGTGTGTGTGTGTGTGTGTGTGTGTGTGTGTGTGTGTGTGTGTGTGTGTGTGTGTGTGTGTGTGTGTGTGTGTGTGTGTGTGTGTGTGTGCGTGCGCGTGCACGCGTGTGTGCGTGTGTGTGTGTTAGACATGCACAGCACATTCAAGCTTCGCAAGGGAGGAAACATATTACTTGCGGTTAATGGAGTGGTGTTTACAGTGGTTTCGAATCAGCTCAATAAAACTATGGAAATGAAAAATGAATTACATCTAACAGTGTTTAAATTATTGGATGCTAATTACGAATGGATGATGTCTAGTTTCCTGCTGTAACATTATGCTAATTAAAGGTGGTACATTGAAGTTTATGGCAGTTCCATGTATTTGTTTCCTGTCAACTCTCCCAATATTATATAGTTTATACGCTTCGCTGATTGTTAAACAAATTGGCTATTTACTGCCGTTCACTTCCCTTTCTCCCTAACATTATGGTGTTTAAATGACTTTTGCAGATGTAGCAGATCATTAATTTCTCTTAAGAACGAGGAGATCTGGTGAGATTACCTACCATTACCTCTCAAGGACAAACACCATTGCTTCTGTGAATCAACTTGTTTAGAAGACTTCTGTTGACAGTCTGTTTAGCTGATTGAGCCAATGTGTTGTGAAAGTGTGAAGCCCAAGGCACATAGATGAGACGGATCGGTGGGATAAGTGTCTTCTGAGACACGGCCCATTACCACTGTTCCACAATAAACATGGGAGAAGATCAACACAAAATAGCAGGCTGCAGCCATTTTAAATGACAGGTGGATTTGTTGAGGCTGGATCCTGAAGTGGGAATGTTAATAATAATTGAGTAATCAATGAATCGTCATTAAGAAATCGATCAATCAAGACTGTATTAACTGAATATAGGCAAAGTTGGCTCAACAGTTATTGTGTATTACTATGACATAAGTTCTCTGGAGTATTTTTAGCTGTTTTTTTTAATATGGCAGATATGACAACCACGCTACTGGTATTGTTTCGTTTACCATTGGTCCCTGGAAAAGAGATCTACCAATGAAAAAGCACAAAAGAAGCCTTTATGTAGACCTTTTGTACATAGATATTCTTATATTGTTGAATATAATCCAGATCAGGGTTTCTGTTGGATATTGATGGGCTGTGTGTGTGTGTGCACTGCTTGTTCTGCAATAAAGCCTGGAAATGCAAATAATGTTTATTCTAGTGTAATCTAACTTTTGTTTGGCCATTTGTTGGAAAATGACAAAGCTGACTATTTTGATTTTGTTTTCATCGCTTTATTTAATTTCATTATCTTTAATTCATGGCTGAAATAATTTACAGCGTGTTTATTGATTTTGTTGATACAAATACCCAATGTGTTACCCAATTCATAATACCCAATTTATTTGGGTTGAGATGTAAATAGCAGTTGTTGAATAAATATGTCATGCTTTTCATGCTTTCAAAAACATTTTATAATGTATAAACCTTTAATTACTAGTCAATTACTCATTGTTGCAGATAATGGATTAAGGAACTTGCTTCAAATTTGAATCCCTAATCTGATGCTTTTTATCTGTTGGTTTGAGAGTTAGACACTTTTAAAGTTTACAACGTTTCTCTCTGACTCTGACTCTAGTGTTTGTGTAACTATGCACTATATTTTTCTGTCTCTGGTCCGTCTGATTTCATCATGTATTCAGGGATTGTGTTATATATTTCATGTTCCCACAATAATATATTAAAAACTTTTCTTTTCAATTCACAGCTTTTCTAGTTCTAGTTACGTACATTCCTCAATTTTCAGTTTACTTTACTCTTACATGACTTCACTTCAGCTCCCCTTCCTCATGTCATTCATTATTAACAATACTCACTAACAAGTATCTTTTTTCTCCTTCCTACCCAGCATCCTCCTGTTTTCTCACGTCATCTTTCTCTTTTTTGTATTGTTTTTATCAGGTCTGGCTGACATTATGAAGCGACTGCTGACCAAGTATGACAATCTGTTTGAAATCTCTTTCCCCTACTCCATGGGCTGGCACGGTAAGACAAAAGAGTGGGAGAGTGGGAGTGTTTAAGGTCACATATTATGCTTTTCCGTGTTTTCTGTCACATTTACAATGTTATGTTGGATTTTCATGTTAAACGTTGCTAAAATATCAAATAATGAGGTATCCCTGTGAGCTAAAACGTTCAGATTTCCAACTATTCTGAACACTCCGGTTTCAACAGTTTTTTCTACTCTCGGCTAAGTCTTATGCAACTCTGAGCCGGCCTTCTATGATTGGTCATCTGCTCCAAGTAGGCAGGACTTATTTAAGCCACTACGGTGTTAACATTGTCCCATGTAACTACATGCTAACAGCAGTACACAATGTCACCTTGGCTGCCAGTGTTGTTAAATTCTCCCCAATTCCGGGTCACATTACTCCTGAAAGTATTTGGTTTAAAAGCCTTTATTTGCGATTTTTGACTGTAGAAACTGCTGCCATTTTCTATTAGTGTCAACTGCTAACTAAAGTAGCTACATGGCTAGTGGCAGTAAACAGTATCATCTGGGCTGCCTGCCAGTGTTGAATTCTCCCAAATTCCGGGTCGCGTTACTGCTGAAACATGTCCGATTGGGTAGTGTTTGGTTCAGAAGCCTTTATCTGCGATTTTTGAGGGTAGAAAGTGCCGCTTCGTTCCACTACAATACTGCTAACTATTAAGTAGCTACATGCTAACGCAACATAGCTGTAATCTCGGCCAATGCTGGTCATGTCTCCCCAAATTCTGGTCACTTTGCTGCTGGGACATGTTTGGTTGTGTAATATTTGGTGATTTTCACGGTACAAAGTCCTGCTATATACTCCGTTGCAGTAGCTCCAGCTTCAACTAGATATATAAATATAATCCTGAAAATGCTATATAATAGTTGCCCTTTAAAAACAAAAAGTTGTGATAACCTGTATAAAGTCTCTTTTGTAGAGTGACAGCAGCAGAGAGCGACAGATGGGAGAGATTAAAGATAATTTGAATCTAAATACATGAATAATCCACCCTCCTTGTGGATTGGAACACAAACACTGCTACAAACTGGAGGCTGTTCACATATCGGGCCAGCTATGAATGAATTCACTTAGTCAGTTTGATATGTGAATGAGCTCCACTCCCAGTGGAATAAGTGAAATTCAGTCACGTACAGGATTTTAAAAGACTTCTAGTGTTGTACCAAGTGTTTTCCTTCTCAAGTATAATTTTACATTAGCTCACAGCATGCACCAACATGGCATTGATATCACATTTGAATATTGATTAGCCCGTCCAATGTCACCGGAAAGATGTATGTAAATTAAGGTGCAGTGTGCGTTCCCTACAGATTAAATAACTCTTGTTGCGTTTCAAACATCTCCGCTGTAATAAATTGACAAACGAGAAACTTTCAGCTTCAATGTAACCCACTAATAACCACTTCAGTGCACACTCAGACACATCAGCATATTTGTATTGTCTCATACATCACCACAAAGGAAAGCAGGAGTTCTCACAGGTTAAGAGCACTTACAGTGTAATTTCGGGCTTTTTACCATCAGTTAAAGGTGCAGTAGGTAAGACTTATAAAACTAACTTTCTGTCATATTTGCTGAAACTGACCCTATGTTCAAGTAGAACTACATGAAGCAGGTAATTTAAAAAAAATCCCGGCTCCTCTGGCACTACCTCCAGCCTGTAGTACGATTTGCAAAATTCCACCACTCCCTGTTTAGATGCACCAATCAGGGCCAGGGGGGGTGTCTAACTCTGCTTATGCACACACATTCCTTCTCCCTTGTGGGGGGAGGGCCTTAGGAGACCGTTTTTGGCTTTAGCGGAAAGGGGGGAGGGACTCAGAAGTTGTCGATGTTCCAATTTTTTGGCTAGGTCCTGGATCTTCGCAATCCTACCTACGGCACATTTAAAGTAACATGAGGAGACAGAAAAACTGTAAGGTCTTTTTTGTTGAACAGTATGACGGCAGGGTTAACAAGTTGTTATTAGCAGATAATGGCTTATTTACACATTAAGCAGATACATAGCAACATTAGCATTCATTTGGTGTTGTGTGTCTTTCCACCTGGTGAATATCAATCCAGTATTCACTTTCCTTTTAGCTCTATTTTGGTCTCTACCAAATGTTTAATGTGTACCATTTGATGATAGGAAGGCATTGTACACTGGTTTTTTAAAGCTTCTTTTCTTTTAAACTGCTCCCAGCTGATGCTGTAATATATATGCCGATTAGAGCGTTGAGATTGAAAACGGTAAAGTTTTGTACCATAAAACCAAAACAATGAGCGGAAAGACGGTAAAATGCCTCGTAGACCTGAGAGAAACTGCAGAGCAGGTTGATAATTATCTGTGGGTTCACCACCATGAGTGACACTTTTTACATTACACATAGTCATTTGAACCATTGCTGATGTAAAAATATTGAAAGAGCACCTTTAATAATGTTAATTTACCCAACCCAGTGTTTTTTCATCTCTTAATTTTGCTGGATATTTAACACTCAAAGGAAAAGTTTCCCACTTTTCTGTGAGTTATGTGAGTTCGATTAATTTGTCTTTCCCTGCCTGTCCTTCCAGGTTTTGTTTGTAGTTTTTTTCTGGAGATGACTCACAGGTTTATATCCTCAGAGAAAAATGTCATAATAATTTTCGACTGAATGCGAGAATGTTTTGCTTTTGTCTGCTGAACTTTGCTCATCCTCTGGTTCTGAGAGAACTTCTAACCCTGTTATTTAAGCATGAGAAATAACATACACATTTATATAATATATAATATGCACATTTTGCATACAGTATCGCTAGCTTCATATTAATCTCAATACTTAAAATTGGGATTTATGACAATGTTTGTCTGTTCCAAGACCTTTTAACTTTAGATTATAGTGCATTAAGCATTGTACGTAAGAATATTAAACTACTACACTACATTATAGAGGAGTTTAGGTTGCTTTTTACCATTGTGTGTTTGGATCCTGCACATTTTCCTGTAGTTCCCTTTACTTTTGCATCACAACAAAACACCACAGTCAGAGGTAATGAAAGAACCAGTAACAAGACAAAGAGCAAGTGAATAAGCAAGCAAACAAACAATGCTGGGAGATGTGACCTTTGCAATGAGGGCCAAATCACCTTTTTATTTTGACAGGACATGCAGAGTGAAAAACACATTTACATAGATCTCAGATGATAAAATCCAAAATGAATCTATTTGAAATACCTGACCTCCCAACAGTCAAGATGTCGGTATTCATCTTTTTTTAACCACGCATGGCCAGGCAAGTGTTTAATTGGCCTGATATGAAGAAGCAGCTTGCACAAACACACAAAGACTGTAAGCTTTATACGCAAAGGTGTTTGCATCAAGACAGCTGTTCCTCTCGTGAATCTAAAACTCAGCACAGGCCCTGGCTGATATTTACCTGTACTGAGACAGTGATGGAAATACCTAGTGTGAGCTTTGCGTCGGGTTGAAACTGGAGCAAAAGGTTAGCCGAGTGCAGTGATGCAATGAGTGATGTGTGACAGAAAGGATGGCAGTGTCATCACGGCTGAGTGGTCAGAGTTGTCCTTGTAGAAGCTAAAGGTTGCAGGTTCAATCCCTGCAACAGTTGTGTCTCACTGAGTTGTTAACAGAAAGCAAACCTCACTGTTCACTGAGTGCATTCGTATTCAGAATGATGTGCAGGCAGGGGACATACACACTGCAGCTTGGTTTTAGATGCACTACCAAGACAACTTGTACACATATAGGGCAGTTTTCTCTGTCAAACATAACTATACTCAAGAGCTTATTCGCTAAACATTAACACGGTGCACACAGTAAACATTATACTCTTTAAACATCATGTTGGCATTGTCATTTGGTGCATGTTCGCATGCTAAAGTTAGCTCAAAGCGCAGCTATAGACTCTTAATTTAGTTCAGACATAGCATGTAATAGCATCAGATATTGCCTATATTGAATTAAAAGAACTTTCATAAATCAAAGAAATAATACCTTTAAGATGAATGGTGTCCATCTGCACTATTTCAACATAGACAAATCATCAGGGGCAACCTACTCAATAGTTTTGATAGAATCGATTTATCAGGCTGTATATCTCTTTCCCACCAAGCGCTGATCACTTTAAGATCTTTGCAGTTGTGCTCGTCAACAAGTGTTGTTTTGCCTTTGTTTTTTTTTAATCCATTTTTATATTTTTTAATTCCAAATGATGGGCTTTTGTGATCTCTTTCATCTTTCATTAAGAGACTTAGGCCAATGAGGTGTGCACAGTCTGACTAGTTTAATTTAGTCTACAACTCCAAAGTCAGAAACAGACTAATCCAAATTTAAGATTGTTGAAGAAAGACAATTTGTATTGATTATTTTGTTTCAAATATTATTTCAGAGAATGAAGCGCTAGAGCTTTGTGAACATTGATCACCTGGGTCACCGAGATGCTGCTACCTCGTTTTTTTTTTTTTTTTCTTGCAAGGCAGCCCACATGAAAGATTTAAAAAAGAGAGATGATGCACTCAAACTGTAATGTGGAGTAAAGGACAGAGGGCATTTGAGGACACAGCCTTTGACTCACTTTCTTCTTTTTATTTGATCAGACATCCAATCTTTGAAGTCAAATCTCAGTCTAAAGTTGCCTGTGGTGTAGCCGCCTACAGATCTTGTGTTAGGTTTTGGCTTTAATCTTGTGTGTTTTCTTTTTTAGATAGATTTTTAGAGAATACACTCCATTACACAGCAATGTGTTAAAGACTATACACAGGTAGTTGGTTCACCTTATTTTCTGTAGCAAACAGAGTGATTTCTTTGACATGGCTAGGGGAGAAATGAGGGGAAAGATCTGCCAAAAAATGTGTAAATACAAGTGTTAAATACCATTTTGAAATAGGTAGAATTAGACCTTTATAGTATCGCCATCAGGGTAATCCCACCTAACCAATGTTTAAAGTAAGTGATGAAGCAGTATTTGGCATATATGTTTGACAGGCCTCGGTACAATGTAAAGCAAGTTGCTTGTTGATATTGTGTCCCTGCTGTTTGTCCTAATTTAATCGTCAATTGTTTTTAACGCAATGTAGTAAAGCCAAAGACAGCTTTCCACAGTGTGGACAATAAAGTTAACTAACTGAGATACTGCAGATGTGTCCTTGAGGGGAATTTAAGATGGCAAAAGCAGTTTCATGATCCTCTGACAATGGGAAATGTCAAACATGTCACCCATCCTAAACAGGCCCTCAGGAAGTGTGTCGGCCGGGCTTTGAAGCAAATTAGAAATAGCGGCTATACAGTGGAATTACAACTCCCGAGTCATTCATGTGATGCCCTCTGGCCCAACTCTTTTTCCCCCATTGACTTACATGGGGAAAGAGACATTTGCAACAGTAGACAATTTTTTGCCACAGCCCCTAAGAAATGACTCATTTCACTATCAGAATTTGATCCATTCGGTCCCATAACATTTGGAAAGTCTAGAAGAGCCACGTGACTAAATCATTTAATCACCATTCAAGCTGGCAGAGCGCTAAACCGGATGTAGCTAGCTCGAGCCAGCAGAAGTCTTTAGTGTGCCTGCGCTATAGGCCACACAGTGCGGAAGCACTGCCCGTCATCCTGGTAATTTTATACACATTTTTTGGCTTCACGATGGCTTCATGCCACCAACATTCATGCCTCATGCGCCACTGAGCAACTTTTATAGTAATGAATAGAGCCCCGCCTTTAACGCTGTATCAGTTCTTACATCATACATCCATGATCCTTTTAATTGGCAGCACAATTTTTAACTCCCAAAACAATGGCGTTATTTTAACTTAATCAAGGTGGATTAAGGGCATCTGCTGATATTTTAACTGATGTGCTGTAGTGCGTTAACACACATGCACTCATAGACATGCTGCACACACTGACCACCTTATTTGCTAACATACTCTCATCCACATAAGCGCACACACAAACCTGGCTCACATAATGAGTTGCCTTATCTCCCCATCTGTGTTTGTGCTTTATTTTTTAGCTCATTTTCAAAGCAGCCGGCTTTCTTTTTTTGGGGGCTAAGCTCATTAGTGTGGAGATAGAAATAGTTGGATGAAGTTTCAGTCACCTGGGAAATAAAGGATTAGATCAAGCTACCTGCTTATTCCTTCAGGAGGAAAACACGCAACACATTACAGACCGTATTAACTGGCTGGATGGAGAACAAGGACACGGGAGAAACAGAGAGACAGTGACACAGAGGTACCCCAGTAAACGTTACGATTGCTGGTCCCCTATCCAAAAATATTTTGTTAGTTAACTCTTATATGCTCTAAACAAACACACCCAAACACAGTTTAAAAGTAGGTAATTGTCTACTAATAGGAGCATCTGCCTCTATTCATTTCTTATCTGGTCTCTTCAGTCTTTTCTTTGTTCTTCCCTTTTCTTTTACCATCCATTAGTTTCCTTCATGTCGACCTCCCGTTGTCTCTGTGTCTGATCAGCCCCCATTGTCAGGAAACTGAGTCCAACAGAAAAGCTCTTCTTGTGAATACGTCTTGAATTTCTTTTGTGTTTTTTTATAGAGAGATAAGTCTAATTTATGATCCCCTCATTACCTCCCACTTAGTTTAGAAAGCAGCACAGGCAACAAAGACTATATTTAAATGTTAAATACATATCAAATAGCTTTATAATTTAATTTGTACATTTCTCATTTGGCTGTTTATCTACTTTTGTAATGATTGCACAACGTACACAACACAGACTGAAAGCTCTTTAGCCAAACCACTGGAGCCTACACTTGTTGCTGATTGCCTACAGTTTAATACTGTATTTGTCTGGTTATACTGTCTAGTTAAAAATAAAAATTAGTAGACCCCTGCCAGCTAATTAGGGTGGATATGTTCCAGTGGCCATGATATAAAACAAACAATCTCTGAAAGAATGGATCTTTTTATTTTTATTTTTTTTATTACACTTGTAAGATTATTGCTCAATTGCCCACATAGTCAACTCTGGCTGCTTCTTTAATTTACCTTGTGAGCTCCCTGATAGGGGGCTGTCTGGTCTGCAGCTCAAAGGCATTAATGAGCAGAGGGCCTTGTTCATGTGGTGTGGATGGCAGATAGATAAATTAGCTTATTATGTCCTGGCTATGCATACCCTTAATTAGCCAAGTGTTTGATTGTGCTGTCAGAGTGTGTGTGTGTGTGTGTGTGTGTGTGTGTGTGTGTGTGTGTGTGTGTGTGTGTGTGTGTGTGTGTGTGTGTGTGTGTGTGTGTGTGTGTGTGTGTGTGTGTGTGTGTGTGTGTGTGTGTGTTTTTACATGTCCTCCACCTTTGCAGAAACACTGAGTAAATGTGTACAGTATATTGTGTACATATTTGCAAATGTTCTGCCATTTGGCACTTTGCAAGTGTTAGTGTTGTTCTATGTAAAGTAGCAGATAATACACAACAAGATGTCCTGAACCAGGCATTAGCGAGTTCTCTATCAAGTCCTTTATTTTCGATACCAGCACAACTCAGAGTGTTTTGGGCTCATACCATTGCCATTTACCAAAATCATCTTCTTTTTTTCGAAGTTTGTTTTTCAGTCGGTTTAACTTGTGGTTTGGTCCATTTCACCATGAGACTTAACTTGTAACATTGCATTACGAAGAAACATTGTTGATATGGTCACCCACACTTAAATATACCTTTCACACTGATATAAAACAGTGTTTAAACTGTTGACGGGAAATATGCCTGGTGTCCTGTTGTGCAATTTTACAGTCAGTCACAAATATGGTTTAATATTTAAGACTGTAAAACCCTCAACCCATCTGGATCATCTTTGCCGACCAGACATCAGTGTGAACACAGCCTCTGATTGACTGAGTAAAGCTGGCTCTGTGTCTCCAGTCTAACGTCTCCCTCTCTTCATTCAGGAGCCCCGACTGGCCCCCATTTGAACAAAGACAACTCTCATTGGCAGCTGCATGCTCACTACTACCCTCCTCTGCTACGTTCAGCTACAGTTAAGAAGTTTATGGTGGGGTATGAGATGCTTGCCCAGGAGCAAAGGGACCTCACTCCTGAACAGGTGAATAATGTAACATACACATTTGCAAACCCAGCTTTATACAATGTTTCTCATTTGTTAATTCCACTGATTTACAGTAGTACATTTTTGGCGTTTTTCCACTGCTAGTACCAGCTCTACTCGGCTCGGCTCGACCCGGCCACGGTGCCCCCGTGCTTTTTCCATTGCAGATTTAGTACCGCCTCATGCGTGAGGTGAGTGTGGCTGGTCGTCATCGGGCCGCCGCAGGAAACTGCCGTGACCTAAGTGTGCGAGACACACACTGCACTCACCTCCCAACAGTCAAGACGTGGGTATTCATCTTTTTTTAACCACGCATGGCCAGGCAAGTGTTTAATTGGCCTGATATGAAGAAGCAGCTTGCACAAACACACAAAGACTGTAAGCTTTATACGCAAAAGGTGTTTGCATCAAGACTCATCTAGCCATGTCAAAGAAATCACTCTGTTTGCTACAGAAAATAAGGTGAACCAACTACCTGTGTATAACCTGAACACATTGCTGTGCAATGGAGTGTATTCTCTAAAAATCTAGCACAGAACGTCGGAGGTGTGTTGTTGTTGCCACAGGCAGAAGACACGTTTTGTTTTAAAATGAAGCTGGAGGCAGCAAAAAAAAAAAAAAAAAACAGCGGGATAAACTATTTAAAAATGGCGGGTTTGTTCAGGACACGCCCGTTTGTCGCTTTCACGTCACCTTTTGGTATTGGCTCAGCTCGCTTGGAACCTCAACGTAGGTGGTAGCAAAAAACGTACCTGTTAGCAGGTACCAGGGACTTTTTTTCATAATGGAAAACCAAAAAAGGCGTGTGGAGTCGAGTCGAGCAGGTACCATGTAATGGAAAAACGCCATTTGAGATGTGATGTCAGGGGCTTTGTTTTCACCCTAGGCCATCAAAGGCCCATCATCAAAAGCAGATTCTTTCCCAACATACTAATCATAATGCTAAACCATGATTGCAGTGGATTTGCTCACTATTCATATATTTGTCTTTAAAACTGTATAAAAGCTTGGCACTGCTGTGTCCTTGTATTTTTAGGCTGCTGAGAAGCTACGCAGTCTACCAGAGGAACACTATAAAACCAGAGAGAACCTGGAAAAAGGAGGAGGAAAAGAGAAAGATGGAGAAAAGAGAAATGACCTGTGTGATGGTTAGAAGAGAGGGGACAAATACAACTTCATTTATATCCCATATACCTTTTGGATATATACATGATAATGTATGGCTTTTGTTTTGGAAGTACTGTAAAAAATAACATTTAAAACTTCATAATAATGTAACTTCTCTGAAGTGGTGCAACATGTTAAAGTGCCTTTGCGAACACAGGGCTTGAAGATATTCTTACTTGCACAATACACAGTATAGTTACATATTTTCAATACATTTTTCTTGTACACAAAGCTGGTACTGGGCTTCTTACTATAATTACGCAATACACTTCAAACTAAATGTGCTATGAAACTCCCCATCCATGTTTAAGGGAGATAATGAGAGAACATTGTTCTTTTTTTCCTCGCTGTCCCTTCTGTTGAAATCAAACAAACAGTGTTTGTTGTTTTATTATGTTGAAAGCCTTTCAACAACAAAGCTTATTCTTTTCCAACACAATGAGTTATTTGTGATTCAAATGAATACTTTTGTTTCTTGAGAATGTTTGATTACACTTTACTTGAAGGTATCTACATAAGAGTGACATGACACTGTCATGAACGTGTCATAAACACCGTGAACAAGTCATAAACGTTTATGACATAACACTTATTTGAGTAAGTGCCATTCGGTTTTTGTCATGACAAGTTATGGTTAGGGTGAGGGTTCATGTGTCATGACTGTGTCATCACAGTGTCATATGTTCATGACAGCGTCATGTCACTCTTATGTAGAGTAAGAATAAAGGAAAAATAATTATTTAAGTAATTAACAGTTTTTTTTTGTTTTTTTTTAAAGATTATTTTTTGGGGTTTTTCCCTTTATTTGAAAGCGGACAGATATGAAAGGGGGAGAGAGATGGGGGATGACACGCAGCAAAGGGCAGCAGGTCGGATTCGAACTCTGCGCCGCTGCAGGACTCAGCCAACATGGGGCGCACGCTCTTACTAGGTGAGCTAGAGGCCGCCCCTTAAGTAATTAACAGTTTGACAGCTTTCAGCCTTAAAGGGTGTGACTGTGGAATGTTTAATTGTATAGATAAAACAAATTATGTAACAGATTTCATATTACCTGCTTACATTAACAGAGTCAGTATTATCCTGAATTAACATTAAGTTTACATCACGGCATCCCTGTTACGCAGCTCCAATAGTGTTTTTGAACATCAACAACCCCATATTTAGAGTTTGAAACACGTAAAACATATAGATAATAAAGTTGGAACATGTCTAGAATCATATACAGAATATTTGTATACTTTGGTGGTATTTACACTACTGCACTGGCAGCTGTATTAATTACACATATTCAACCTACACCTTCCAATGGGTGACATGGAATGAAACTGAATCAAAATGTTACAAATTAGAGGGGTAGGGAATAGTGACATCATGAATGATATTTCAGCACCTTGGAGAGAGACACAGCCTGAGTACAGAGAGATAGAGCTGAGGTGAATCTTTCAGCACCATGGACAGAAACTGTGTGCAGACTTTGACAGGGTCAACATGTTAAAGGTCCCATGGCATGAAAATTTCACTTCATGAGGTTTTTTTTAATACATTAATATACATTAGAGAAGCGAGCGTGTGCCCGGGAGGGAGGTCGCCTGTTGAAGACCCCAGACCGGCAGGATAAAGCTTCCAGGTATGAACGTGGAACTGTATGAATGTGACAGGGGCGTCGTAGCTGCAGAGTTAGTTTCCACTTGTGGGAGGATGCGACTCTGACCATACAGCTGAGGCTAAAGAAAGATAGTAGTCCAGACATACACTTGTTCAATGGGTGTGTACATGCAAGGTTTCTAATTACATCATTATAATTAACTACTATTACATTCAAAAAGTTTAATATCAGCTGTCTATTAGGATAATTTATGCGGGAAAATAAATTAACTAATTGTTGTAACTAATGAAAAGAGGAGGTAGGCAAAGACCCAGTGAGCTAGAAGATTTATGTGGATTGAGATACTTGCATCCTCCAACCATATTACATTAAGCACTACAAGTTAATAAGTATGTATCAGGTGATTGTAAGCTATGCAATTATATATGTCAGGTTAATTCTTGACATGTTAAATCAGGTGTGCTCTCACCATGACAACAGCAGATGGTAGTGTTGCTTAAAAAGTGAAGCAGGTGAGCTGGAATTAGGCTGAGAATCTGACTCTGCTTTAGATTATACCAATACCTTTAAAAATACAATCTCTCTTTTCTCCTTCAGCAGGGAGGGTCAGATACAGAGTAGTACCCTTAGAGCAAAAAGGTGCTCCGTATTTTGCTCAAGAACACTTCAGCGGGTTGTTTGCCATGATGTGGCAAGTGTTTCCTGGAGCGTACAGTTGGGCTTCTTATCTTTAAACACCACTCTGCTGCACCCAATAATTTTCAGTGTAGATGTTCAGTCCATAAACACATAATGTCACAACATGACCTGCTCCTCTTTACTTCCTGTAAATCATTGCCCATTTATAGAGATAATGGCCATTGCTGTGTAACAGCGGTGCCAGCCCACATAATGGATAATTAATACGTTAAAAACACTCAAATTGATACATGCAATGCTGTTCGTGAACTGTAATTTCATGAGCAGGCTGGTGGTCTCCCATTATGATGCTGTAAGCAAGTAGGTTTGTGCCTGAACAAGTAAGCAGGCAGTAGAATTAGAAGCAGGAGCAGTTGATATTACAAAAGCAACAGAACTAGAACTGCAAGCAGTTATGACGGGGTCCAAGCCTCCCGGCGCCAGTTGCCCCCTTGACGACCCAGGGAGTAGGCGACAGCAGGACCCAAAGCATGATGGTGGGGAGGCAAACTGCGGTAAATATCGAGAGGTGTGAGCCAAGGTCTGTGGTACGTTGCCGTTGCAAATATCCCATCAACATTAAAGGGATACTTCACCGCTGGAAAGCCTAATATATCTTTAAATTGGGTCACCTATGTAGCAGAAATGTGAAAAAAAAATTTTAATTGGTGCCTTCTAGGCCGAGAAAAGCCAGAAAATGTGTTTTTGGCTCATATGGATGAAAGACACCAAATCCCAGAATGCACTTCGCTTCGCTGCTTTGAGTCCACTCCCAAGCCACGCCTACCGCTTGACAGACAGACAGTGAGGCATTCGACTCAACTCAATGTGTTTTATTGTTATTTCAACCATATACACAAAACAACGTTTCATCGTGGCTCGAGTCAATTTAAAATATATAAATACACATTTAAAATATATAAAAACTACATTATATAATAACGACATACGAAACAGGCTACATTTACCGTGCACACACACATTATAGGCTCCGTAAAGTTCAGCTAAGCATACCAGCATTAGGCTTGGTGGGCTGTAAACACCGAGTATAAACACAGCCGTGAATTAGCGTGGGATGTCGAATGGTCGCCATGTAACAGTCACAAACTCCAGCGGTTAGCAGTTAGTTGGATACAAATCACCCCATTTCTGCACCAGTCCGTGTTAACACAGCTCACCTTCATACAGAGCATCTCTAGCTCGGATCGTCGGAAGGCTAGCAGGCCTGGTAGCTGGACAGTCCGGTTCACTGTTGTTCAGCCGGAAAGCAGTTAGTTGGATACAAATCACCCCATTTCTGCACCAGTCCGTGTTAACACAGCTCACCTTCATACAGAGCATCTCTAGCTCGGATTGTCGGAAGGCTATCAGGCCTGGTAGCTGGACAGTCCGGTTCACTGTTGTTCGGCTGGACAGTCCGGTTCACTGTTGTTCGGCTGGACAGTCCGGTTCACTGTTGCTTTCCCACGAAAGCACAAAACACAGCAGTTTCTGAACTCGCGTTGGGAGCATCGTTGAAGTTGGATGTAGTCCAGTTTGTTGTTTAATGAACGGACACTTGCAAGCAGGATTGATGGGACAGGTGGCCGGCTAGCGTTAGCTCGCTCTGGATGTGCCTTTCCCCCGGCTAGCGCTAGCTTCCCACCTAGCCGACGAAGATGTCCCCTACCCGGCTACGAGCGAGTCCGCCGGTCCCCGTGCTGGTCTCGGTGCAGGCGAAGCTCTCGTAGTGGGCCGATTATTCCGTCTGTAATAACGTTTCCTGCATATTCTCTGCTGTATCCCGGTGGTACACGTGCGGTAGTTTGAATGCACATAATTGTTGTAAAAGTTTGCTGCTGAGAAGATAGAGCAGAGCCCTGTTTAGCGAGGATTCAAGATGGCTGACATTTCGTTTTTTTCCGGCCGAGATCGGCTAGCTTCGGGCGATGGGCGGGTTTAAAACATGCGGAAGTAGGTCCTACTACTGGTTGTAGTCTTTTGCTCTGGCCAAAAAATCTTCCGATGACGCAAAAATCGTCATTTTGCGTCATCGGAAGATTTTTTCCGGACCCCCCAATGCAGATATCTCCTGTCTCAGGGGGATATGAGGGAGGGACGCACGGTCATTCAGAAATACTACCGGGTTTCTACTGATACAAAGCTGAATGCTAAATCGGTGAAGTATCCCTTTAATTGAGTAAAAGGGCCAAAACTGGTCCACGTCGACTGTAGCGCCCCCTAAAAGCCGATCTTTGTCGGATTTGGTAGAGAGCCTCAGAGCGGCATGCCGAACAAGCACATCAAGTTTCACGTTGATAGCATGTACTGTGGCAGAGATATTGCAATTTCAAATTTCCCATTTAAATGCATTGTTACGTTTATTATAGCGCCCCCTAATTGTCAATCTTCGCCAAATTTGGTACCGAGCATCGTAGTGGGATGTTGAACAAGGTTCTCAAGTGTTTTGCTGATACCATTTAATTTGGCCTACATATGATTAAGTTTGTGTTTGGTAGCTAGCTAGGAAAAGTTGTTTGGTCGTCAAATGCGCATACTTAACATAGCAACATTCGTTTTACAACTTCTGGTCAGATCTATCTGTAGGTGCTACGTACCAGATATTTAGTAAATTTAAAAAGTTATTCACAGTAGTGTCAGTGGTGAATCCAAACGTGGGTCCCATAGACCATGCCCACTTTCACCAATCAGTACCCCACTGCCGGGGTGGCCTCAGGACTGTCCCTAGATGGTACCCATCAAATTTTGTAAAAATCGGATGAGCCGTTAATGAGATATAAATTTTGTAATTGCAAACATTCCAAACACACACACACACACACACACACACACACACACACACACACACACACACACACACACACAAATAGATAGGGGCACACAAGGTTTACCAATTACGATTGAGACTTGGATTTAGGGTTAGTAGTAGCTTTAGGGTTGAGGTGAGGCTGGTATTAGGCACCAAGTCGTGATAGTTGTGGGTAGGTTTGGGGGATAGAAAACTTGCAGAGGCTCTTGGTGTCAATAATGAGTCTTGCGTGGTCCACTACCCGTCTGCTCAGAGCAAATATACAGCTCAGCGCACTTTTTAAGTCACAACCTTATTACCCTTTCTGAACACTTTTTGACATTTTGTTCAAATAGAATTAAGATTCGTACAGCTCTTCAATCCACGACAGTTGGTACGTAGCCTATAGCCTGGCGATGTTATCTCATTTACTCTGGTGACTCGTTTTACAGCCCAGGGATCTGTTCCAGCTGCAGTCTCTAATTGGAGTGATGTTGTCACTGTCGAGCCACAATTTCACATGGCAGATCCGTTGGTTCCATTCCGTGCAATGAGCACCAGACTGTCGCAAAAATAATCACAGAAGCTTCTGTGCTGATGTGCACATCAAAACGTGTTGCTGATCAATTATTCTACTCTGTTTTTAAAGCATATAAGCCTTCTAATATAAGGCACATTAAAAAAAAAACAGTTCGCACATGAAATAGGCTACAACTTCCCTCTCTGCTTAGAACTCCCTCAGGGCTGTTTGTTCCTGCCATCACAGATTAGAAATTCAGATAAAACCTAATTCCTAACCCCCCCTCCCAAAAAAAAGAAAAACTAAAACCTAGGCCTATTTAATACTAAATCAAATGTTTTTGCTTGACAGAAATGTCCCATGTAGGCTATACAATTATTTGAGCTTGCAGTAGTTACTTAGGCCCAATGCATTATCATTTTGATAGTGTTGAACTGGGCAAAAGAACAAAAATGTCAGTTTTTGGCAGCTGACATTATTATTGGTGCCTTACTCTGTATACTGTATATTGCCAAAACACTTAAAAAAAAGTTTTCAGAAAACTGAAGGGCATGTTAAAAAAGCAGTTTGCTCTCTATTGCCCAGTCAGTTTGAGAGAGAGGATGAAACTGACCTCATTTAGGAAATGTTTGTTTGTATTCTTGTTTTATAGCTACATACGAAATAACACAAGCAGCAGAAAAGAGTGTAAGGTCAGCGAAAAAGGTTACGGACGTTAAATGTTCAGTGAAACGCTGTTTAATATAACTTTGCGGGCTGTTGTTCTTAGCCGCCTAGCTATGCTAGCTCCGGTGTTTTCAAATCCTAACCACACTATCCCCTGTCCCCTCATGCTTTCGGTCAGACCACACCAGGAACATTTGCCAAATGGATTTCGGGCTGACTGCACCATCAGACTTAACTACTTTAACTGGAATGTACCATCTACTCAGGTAAGCACAGGGTGGGCTAGCCTAAACCTCTATAAAGAATTGAATTAAAGCATAAAAACAAACAGACAAATACTTTAAGGTTCCTCAGTTAGGTAACTGCTTACATAAAAAAGGAACTATGGACCCAGACACAGACACATACACCAACTTAGGTATAATGTCATCTACTCGGGAACTATTTTACCCTTCCTTCCCCACTTGACCGTGCCCAGTCCCTTATTGCTATGTGAACCGATTGATGCACACCTGTTTTCACTATCACTAAATGCACTGCACCCACATCGCCAAAGAACAACCACAACTGACACCTTTAGAAATGAAATTACACAACGTAAACAAGGCTGTGCTCTGCTGTTTGAACAGCATGGCTGATTAATTGAAATAATAAATTAGAATTTGTGTTTAAAAACTAGAAGAAAATGCTGGAGCATGTGAGTAAGTGAGTGAGTTTAAATGTGTGTGCTGGACACTGTTTTTCTTTTTCTTTTTTAAATACCATTGCATTAACTGGGTTTTGTTTGCTCCATCGTAACATGAATATAAATGAATATAAAATCTGACTTCTTTTTTCTTGAGTTGCACCATTTAGTCTGACATCACCTTTTTATTTCTGACCCATTGTTGTCCCATTTTAGAGCATATTAAACAAAGGTGGATTTAACTTTTATCACACTCCATCATGTCAGATCTGACTTCTCTGCTGATTTTAATTTCTTGTTGAAGCACTAAACATTGTGCATGCAGTGACAGTAACTTTCATCAACAGTGATATAACCTACATGCTACTTTTGCAAGTAGTCATACTACCATGTATTGCCATCACTCAAATGTGAGCAATGTTTTTGTGGCTACTGTTACTTGACTATTCTGAAAAGGGTATAACAAGAATACATGATGAAAAGAGCACCAGTCAAAAGTCTTTTTTAAACTTCATCCAAAATGGCAACTACTTTAATTAACACATGGATCTCCTTTTCCACACACAATGTTGTGTTTTTGTCAGCTGTTGTTTTTATCCTTTATTTTTTGGCTTTCTAGTGGACTACAGACCAACGGTTGTTTGGCAACACTATACTGTTGTGTTTACAGAAGAAAAAACAGAGGCAGATCTGGCAAATGTCACTGTTTTTTTTTTTAGAAGAAAATCTATTTCCATCAGCCTTTACCACATCTTTTTTAATGATACATCAGCTATCCCCCCTCAGCCAAGTATAAAAAGTTTTTTGCAGTTTTTAAAAACTTTGTTAATGAAAAGAAATTTAATTTCCGTAATTCACATAAAAAAGGTGGATATAAGTGCAATGACACTTATTAGACGCACGTACGCACGCGCACACACACACACACACACACACACACACACACCACTTGTATTATTTATACTACTTCCAGTGAAGCAATCTCAGTTTCTTCATAAATATTAATATTGATTTCAGGTTTTGTTAAAATATACGGTTGAACAGCAAATATGTGCATCTACAATTTACAGGCTGAGAGGTTCTTCGAGGGCATGGACATTGGTGAGACAGTATGAGTGTGTTTGGGTGTGTGTATTGCCCTTTTTATGTACTGTGACAGACCTCATTCATTCATGTCAATATTTATCCAGTCCTCCAGGCTCACAGTGGATCCTCTTCTCATCTATTTCATCACTCCCTCGAGACTCAGTGTAAGCAAGTGTGTCTCCTGTGTGTGTATACAGGATATATATTTTTGTCTTTACACAGATAGCGAGGAAGTGTGTGTTTGTGTCTGTGTTTGTGTGTAACCTCTGTGTATCTCATCCCTGGCAGAGGAAGAAGGGTAGTTTTGCCAAATTCTTGTTGCTCGTCTTTTCCAGCACTATTCTGGTAGAGAATTGTTCTCCCAATGCAGCTAATGATGCCAAATGTGCTTTATGAAATCTGATTAGTAAAAATGTGCATGTCCTTGTTGTAACAACATGTTGTGGAATTTAAACAAGAGAGGCAACTATCAGAGAGGCATCTTTTGAATGCTATGGCAAAATTTGAGGCAGTGGCTTGTGGTGATGCTGCATTGGGTTCTGCATATTATATGGCGTTCATGGTGCTTTCTTCTCCAATCACAAAAGCTCCAGCAGCTTGTGGAGTGTTAACTATTGTTTGAAAAACAAATACAGAAGATGAATATGGCTTTGGTGGTATTATCAAGAAGTTTTATGGTTGATTTTGATAAAAGAAAAATAAATGTTTAATGAAATCTTAAGAATAAAGGCGGAAAAAAATCTACAAGTGCCTTTCTCATTTTCTGAGGTAATTGTAAAAAGGAATGTTATTTTAAAGGTAATCTGCCTTCTCAATTATGTTTCAACGGAACGTATTTTGTCCCAGATTATGTTTTTGTTGGACATATTACAAATATGTTTCTAATTAAAGTCTGTGTTCAAAGTTCGCATAGGGAGGAGGTTGGAGAGTATTCATAGGTCAAATAAACACAGGACTTTCACCCCGGAGGTCGATGTTTGTCTCCCTTATGAAACCAAAAGTCAGTATAGGTGTACTTATGTAACTTATGTTACGTATCAAATGTAATAATTATTTGTTTCCTTCAAAACATAATTGACAATGGAGTTTAGTTGTATGGAAACTGTATTTTTAAACCATGTTCACCATTTTAGTTTAGTATGATAGCATGAGTATATGTTTTAATTAGCACTGTGCAATGCAAAGTATAGCTGAGGCTGATGTGAATTTCTTTAGTACCCAAAGAACAACAACCAACTAAGAGCACGGCAATGCATTTAGTAGTTGTTGAGACATTTCATAAAAAAATAATAAAAATGGATAAAGATTAAAAAAAAAAAAACATTTTCAGATGTTGAACAAAACACCAACTTTTCTTTCACACAGGCATTCTACTGTCAATCATACTGGTCCAATTTAGCACCTCTGATATGCTGACCTTTTCGGTCAACTGCGGTTGTGACAATTCAAGCTGATATGAGTACAAAGGATTTATTTAAGAATTTTAAAGCCGAACTTTACTTCTCTCCTCCTCTCTCCTGGCTGAGACGAGAGAGTGAGAGAGATGCAGACAGAGCTAACAGCTCAGTAGACTCCAATTAGAGGGAGGCGTGAGCGAGCCTCTCTCCTGCTAATCTGTTACCTCACTGGGTGCTATTGTGCTATGGATCCTAATGATAAAGAGTGATGCGAGGGCAAGAGGGAGACAACAGAGCATGAGATACGGGGCGAAACAGAAGACAGGAAGTTGTGGCAGCGGGATGTCAGGACACCACAGAGTGACTTCATTTGAATTTGAAAGAACATAATTTACAACATCCATCTTCCACAAGCTACAGCCTCAGAAATGATCATAGTCGTATCATGTCCCCTGTGGCACGATCTCAGTAGCTATTTAATGATATAAAAGGTTGTTCATCTCAGGGCTTTTGGAATGCATTATATTGTAGGATGTTCCTGCAATTTGTTCCAGCTTATAGCCTCAGTGCCTTTTTTATGAGACTCTGACACAGCACCCTCCCACTCCATCTATGCACCCTGACTCGATCCACCATGCTTCCTTTGAATTTAGCTCACCACTTCAACCCACAGCTCTGACATATCATTACCCCATAAAGTGGCTGTAGCTTTTTTAAAGCTCCATTGTGTAATTTTTTGAGTTGAGCTTTATCTGATATGTGCCGGGTCCAGGCTGCACGCCTAGTGGCACTCATGACTCTTTCCAGGACAAGCCTGGGCCCTGTGTATTAAATTCTTCCTCAATTTATGTTGTGATAGGTAATAGAAAAAGAATGATGAAGCCGCTAAGTAAGAAAAAGAGCACTGAACTGCAAACCTAGCAAATTTAGGGAGCTGACTCAATGAGAACAGCACCACTATTATTATGGTTTAACCAGGTTTCAGTTAAAAACATAACATCAAGATTGTGCTTAATAATACAATAATTGATTAAAAATGATTTTCCTGCCATAGACCAGATGTTTAGTAAGGCTAGTGTTAGTGTGTTAAAATAATTATCTGTCTCGCTTTTTGCATCTCTGTTTTAGCTACAGAGTGAATCATCTTTTCTTCTGTACTCTTTGATTCCACTCAACCATGCTCAGTAGCTCAGATCATAGATCATGTCAGTTAGCTCCATAGACAGTAAGAGAAAGGTTGTTTCTCCAACTTCGGTCAGTTACAAGGCAGGATTAGCTTGGAGACTTCTTCTAAAGGAGGGCGCACATGTAAGTACTTCTTTTGTAGATTATGGTGAACTTGTGTGTGTTGTAGCAGTGCTTTGCCATTGAGAACGAGCTAGCATGCTAACGCTAGCGCTAGCATGCTAACGGTTGTGTTTAGCCCGTCGTTTTGGCTAGTTACGCAACAAGCCCGGCAGATTTTGAACAGCTCACCCAGAGACTGAAGGCAGGACACATTCCGAAACCGTATCTCACTCAAAACAGCATGGATAGATTTTTTTCCAAGTGTGTATGCGTGTGGAAGCACCAGAGAAACAAAAAAACACCCCAAATCCCAGAAAAAGTGTTTTCTTCATAATATGGGCACTTTAAGAAGCCTTCCTAGTGAAAACAATTGCACCAAATCCAATGTTAGGTAGGCTACATGTCCAAAAGTGGCGTTGCAGTGTAAGGTGATCTCTTATAATGGAGCAATGTAATAGCTAGGTAGTCTGTTTCCATTATATCTAACCCTGAGACTTAGGACTCTGCAGAGAAATTTCAGATAATTTTTCAGAGAAATAAGGCCAAGTAAGGGTTAGCTCCTCAACTATCAGGCCATCCAAACAGATCAACTTACTACACTCCTAATAAAAATTGGAGAGAGGGTACAAGGGATTTATCTTTTGATCTGAGAAGGCAACTTAACAGCCATGAACTTGAAATCAAACTTTCCATTGTGTGCACCACTTGTGCATCTTCTTTAATTCGCAGTCCAAACACAAGTTATCTCTGCCTTGGAGCACCATTTTAAATTAGATCATCAGAGTTCAAATGAAGCTGACAACTTTCACAGTTGGCTCCTGCAACCATGCAACCATGCAGCAATGGTACCATGGAGATAATTTAGAAAAGTGTTTATTCTTGACATAGAGGAGGCTCTCCAGTGAGCAAAAATTATGATTAAAATGCAATCCAAACATGATTAATAAAACAGCACTGCTGCTATCACCTTAATGTCCTGAAAGGTCAAGGAGAACCCAATCAGTGTACTATCAATCTAAATTAACTTTTTTTAAATCAAACTTTCTGGCGTGCATCATTCTCTTTTGGCAAATTGTTTCAGGTCAACCATAACTTTCTGCCGCATAGCTCAATTTCTAAATCAAACCAGCAGCAGACTTCAAACAAGACAACGTTCACAGTTTGGTCCCAGAGTCTTGCACGGCTGGTGTTAGGAAAATGAACAAAGAGCAATGGTTTTTATGACATAGGGATACTCTCTAGTGTGAGAAAGAAAATTAAAACACTTTGAAAACAAGACACACCCCAGCAGTAGTGTTTAAAATGCGCAAAAGCCATAGAAAAACTGGTGTATCTATCGGTGTCTGTCGGTGTGGAGCAGCTATATGTAAATGAACAGAGGGCAGTAAGATACTTTTAAATATCAATTGTGATGCATAAACAGATTACAGGCACCAGTAATAACAAGGAGTCTGCAAAATGAATTTGGTAAAAGGCTCAACAGTGTTACTGAGAAGGCAGGACGTTCTGAATAAACCTTCTTTGGGTAAATAGGATGCAGAAACATTTGAACCACATGTCTTTGGAAATGAGTATGAACATCGTTATCCTATTATCCTTTGTATTCTATTGTATTGCACTGCTGACAGACCACTATGCACTGTGGGAGCCATGATTACTGGTTGTTTGTTGGAGATGTTGCTTCTTGAGTTTTTTATTCAAATATATTCTATCTTTATTGCAATGGTGTTGAGTTGTTTCCTTTTCATTATGTGATATGCAACAGAGTAGATGGAAGGATTTTGCAAGGCAACAGAATACATTATATCATTTGAGGAAAACTTCTGTTAAAAATGGAATACAGACATATTCAAGGTATCTTTAAATGTATATTTATTAACTAGAACTGAATTTCATTGTCTTTGTACGTGTACTCTGCACAATGACAACAAAGTTTAATCTAATCTAATCTAATCTAGAAGTTATGTTTGCACGAATATTCATTGAGGGTGCAATGTCATATTTTGGAGGGAGGTCTATTTGGGAGGAATGTCTCTGCAAATTGGGGTTTATTGTTTGTAAGAAGTAGGTATTTACCAGACAGGAATCATATTTCCATGTCTCCTCCTGCTCACTTTCACCTTTGTGCTTCTTCCCCCTCCATCGTCCTTCTTGTCTCCCTCTTCATCCCTTCTTGTATCCTCCTCCTCTTTAATACGTTCTCTTATCTTTAACACTTTATCTCCATCTTTTGTCTACAGCCCCTATTTCTTTCCCTACCATCTCTGTCTTTTATCTCCTCTTCCTTATTCTCTCCTTCATCCTCTCCTCATTCTCCAGTCCACCCCCAGGTTCATTTATCAGTATAAGGGCTGACTAAGCAGCTGTTGGCGTTATCATGTTTTTTCATACATTGATTAGAGAAACAGATACAATCGATAGCCCCACAGGGCCACGTAGGAGTTTCATAGCTACCAAGAGAATTAGCAAGCAGATGGATTTCAGAGGCTGAGTGTTAGCTGCTGTAGCTCAGCACAGACCCAGACTCCCTTAACTCCAATTCATAAAACCGTAGAGGGGGCTGTTGGATTATAATATTTATTAGTGTCTGCCAGATAAACATGCAGCTATATCCCAAAATCTCCAAACTCTTACTGGATATGGAGAGGAATGGTTACTTCTGGAAAGGAGGCAATAAGTCTTCTTCCACCATCAGATAGTGAAAAAAAATGAAACAAATGTTACTTTAGTAGATAAATGAAACACAGGCACACGTACACACACACACACACACACACAAAGGGGCTGCAAGTGATAACCTCACTGCTGGTCAAATCAAGATTGGAAAGATTGAACACCATAGGACTTCTGGATTCAGCCTCCAGGTCTCAAGGCTGCAAGAAAAAATAACAAACAGTCTTTTATCCTGTTTCCCATAGCGTCGTTAAACAAACACTTGTTAACCTGTGCTGTCCGCTGCTATTACGTGGATTTTATCTCCCTGGCCACTCTGTGTTGTTTACCGTGCCATTTATTGGCTTGTGGTATTTGTTTTATCATAGCTGTTCTCCAAAGCGAGTGGATGAAACCCAATTTTACCCCCTGGGGACAATCTGATTACAGTTTTAATTCCCAAATGTAAATCTAGCTTCACTTTCTGGTGTGGAAAGTTTGAGAAAGGCTTTGAGCTTTTTGTCTCATATATAAATGATGGATGTCCACTTGCTGTGAGCTGCTCCCGGATTTATTTATCAATGATGCAAACATGCTTCAAGCTACCATGTAGTCTTCATCGCGTGTGATAAATACAATTACAGTCAGGATACACTGAACAGACATTTCTCCTCATCTGGTATTTTGTGTCTATATTTGCATGTGTATAACATTACATTTCATGTCATTTAGCTGATGCTTTTATCCAAAGTGACTTACAATTGCTATATATCAGAGGTTGCACGCCTCTGGAGCAACTAGGGGTTAAATGTTTTGCTCAGGGACACATTGGTTGATGTATCACAGTGGGAATTGAACCCACATCTCCCACACTAAAGGCATGTGTCATATCCACTGCACCATCACCACCCCCATTTCATAAACCGTACATTCTATAAAGCTACTCTGAGATGGGTCATTCATTTTTTTTATTGAATTTCTGCAGCAAAGGAAACAAAATGCATTTACTAAACCCACCAAAACACAAATGTAGAGCGGCTTCAAGAGAAACTGCAGTGCAAAACACAATCCATGATCAATACAATATAGTGTCTATTGTATAAGGGCAGACCTGACACATAAAATAATAATTTCTGTAATTCCACCTGATATTAGTGTTTTTATGACATTGTTCTATGACTGACTAAATGTTCCTGTTGGAAGAGAACATATGTTAGTGTTTTGGAAGAAGTATTTGATTTTGAGACATGTTTGCAGTGTTTTGGTAGACTTAATGTGTTGTGTTAGTGTATTATTGTACAACCCCAAATCAGAAAAAGTTGGGACAGTATGGAAAACACAAATAAAAAAAGAAAGTAGTGATTTCTAAATGTACTTTGACTTGTATTTTATTGCAGACAATACAACAGCACATAATTTAATGTGTTCCTCATGATTTTTATTGTTTTTGTTTCAAAAAAACAAAATTCCAATTTTGGTTCTTGCAACACATTTAAAAAAAGTTGGAACAGTAAAGCATTTACCACTTTGTAATGTTGCCATTCCTTTTCACAACACTTAAAAAACGTTTAGGGACTGAAGACACCAAGTGATGAAGTGTTGCAGGTGTAATTTTGTCCCATTCTTGCTGCAAACAAGTCTTAAGGTGGGCAACAGTACGGGGCCTTCGTATTTTGCGCTTCAAAATGCACCACACATTCTCTATTGGAGACAGGTCGGGACTGCAGGCAGGCCAGTCAAGTACCCGTATCCTCTTCCTCCACAGCCAGGACTTTGTAATGTGTGCAGAATGTGGTTTTGCATTATCTTGTTGAAATATGCATGGACGTCCCTGGAAAAGATGTCTTCTTGAAGGCAGCATATTGTGCTCCAAAATCTCTATGTACTTTTCAGCATTAATGGTGCCATCACAGAAGTGCAAGTTACCTTTGCCAAGGGCACTGACACAACCCCATACCATGACAGACCCTGGCTTTTGGACTTGTTGCTGGTAACAGTCTGGATGATCCTGTTCTTCTTTGGTCCAGAGCACACGGCGTCCATTTCTCCGAAAAAAATATCTGAAATACTAATTCATCTGACCACAGTACACGTTTCCACTGTGTGATGGTCCATCCCAGATGCCTCTGAGCCCAGAGAAGTCGATGGCGCTTCTGGACACTGTTAACATAGGGCTTCCTTTTGGCACAGTACAGTTTTAGCTGGCATTTGCGGATGTAACTACGTATTGTGGTACTTGACAAAGGTTTGCCAAAGTAGTCCTGAGCCCATGTGGTGATATCGCTTATAGATGAATGACGATTCTTGATGCAGTGCCGCCTGAGGGATCGGAGATCACGGTTGTTCAACTTAGGCTTGCGCCCTTGTCCTTTACGAACTGAAATTCCTCCTCATTCCTTGAATCTTTTAATTATGTTATGCACTGTTGAAGGTGAAATAAGCAAATGTCTTCCTATCTTTCTTTGAGGAACATTGTTTTTAAACATTTCATTAAGATGGGCGATCCTCGGCCCATCTTTGCTCCTAAAGGACTAGACCTTTCTTGGATGCTGCTTTTGTACCAAATACCTGTTGACATCACCTGTTTCAAATCACATCATTATTTAACCAATTTACCTGATTACTAGCCCTAAATTGCTCCTGTCCCAACCTTTTTTGGAATGTGTCACAGGTATGAATGACAGGAAAGGATGTATATTTACAAATTAAATTAAGTTGACCAGACAAAACATGAAATATTTTGTGTTCACATTGTCTGCAATGAAATACAAGTCAAAGTACATTTAGAAATCACTACTTTCTTTTTTTATTTGTGTTTTTCATACTGTCCCAACTTTTTCTGATTTGGGGTTGTATTTTGGAAATTAGTGTTGGAGTTTAGTTTACAGTGTTGAGCATGAAATTAACTGTTTTGTCAATTGTGTGTTGTAGGTGTGTTGGTGCGTTAAGAGTTTAGGAAAAAGTATTGAAAAAATTGTCATAGCAATCGTAAAAAACTGTAATGCAGCTAAAATCAGGAAGCCAGCCTTTGGAAGCCTTTCATCCTTCTCTGCTTTGCCGAGGCCAGGAAGTCTGTGTTGTGCTCTCTTCCAAACACAGTTTGAGTTTTCTTTTCTGCATCATTCACACATCCACAGATGTCATCAGATAACCTTCATCCTGCTACAATTTCTGCTGTGCACCTCATTTCTTCATCAATATGTGGAAGATTTAGATATCTTCCCTCTGCAGACTGAGGAGAAAGGTCTTCAATGAGGGAGATTTGCCTTACATGTTTTTTAACATAGTTGTATATTGGTGGTATTTTCATATCCCTGCTGCAAAAAAAGGGTGACATTATGTCTCCAGTGAAGTGGCGTTTGATTTTGATAGCAAGACATATTTTCTGCTTACCACAACAGCAGCTGTAAATGTCAGGTTTTGATGTCAGTCCCTCACAATCGAATAAGACCTGCCTAGACTGACTAGTCACTTTACTCCATATGTCATGCTTTTAACATTATAGAGACTAAAAGAGGAGAGAGTGCAAAAATACGAAGAGAGTGACAGCAGGACAGCTGCTTTACATGTCTAGAAAATAAGAGCTTTGTTTATTGATATGCTTCAGAAAGTAAAATAGGCAGAGGAACAGAGGAATAAAAGCTAAATTGAGAAAACTAAAGAGAGGACAAGAACAGAAGGAAGTTGACCGAGAAGGACTGGCCGGATAAAACAAAACAAAAACAACACAATAGAGACAGACAGAGTGTCAAAGTGAGGGACAGAAGACGGAGAGAAAGGGAACTGTGGTGTAACACGGAGAACACAACCAGTGACTGGACATTCGTGATTAGTACAGGGCAGAGAGCTGCAGGCTCAGGAGACTCAGGGCCAGATGTACTAACGCTTTTGCGCCCACTTCAGGCGTATTTGTGTCGCAACGTGCGCGTAAAATCATGGCGAGGTATGTACAAACAGGCCGCAATGATGTAAAAGCGCAAACTGCATGTCGTGGGAGCTGAAAAGGGCAAATTGCGTTTTTCGTGTCATGCATATTTATTCATGGGAGGGTCGCGGGGAAAGTGGGAGTTTACCGTAAAGAGATGGGAGGGGAAGCGTAAAGAGCGCTTAATTACGTATTCCGCGGTATGTACAAACACCGCCAGTAATAGCGCGCCTCTATTTTGCGGTGAAAATTCTCCGCCTCTTAAAAGCAGGTGTAAACCTGGAAGCGGGTTTCCTCACATATGCCTCCTGGTGAAATGACAGCAGTAATCCGAGCAAGACGAAGACATAGGCCAAGGAGACGAGCTGAAAGGAGTTTTGCCACAAGGATCACAGATTAAGCAGCCATGCAAGATTACAGTTACTGGAAGAAATCAAAGATGACATCGAATCTCCGACTCAGAGTTCACATTCCAGCAGTTGTTAAACTCCCCGCTACATTACAAATATTGGCATCAGGATAATTTCAAACAGTCATAGCATCAGCAGTGGGAATATCGCAGTCTGCACTCAGCCGTATCATAGCACAAGTACTTACAGTTTACGCTATAGTGGGCGGAGAAAGGCGCTAATTACGGATGACCTGCAGGTTTTTGTATATATGGCGTAAACTACGGTATCATTGCGTTCGCTATCTGCGGGTGAGCCATGGCGCTGATAACGCTACGTTCGCAAATGTACGTACATCTGGCCCTCAGTGTGTACAATATTTGTGCGTGTGACAGCAAGTTCGCACCCAGCTGCTAAAAGAGATCCTACATTCATTCTAGTTGGCTATTGTGAACACAACTGCAGTATTAAAAACATTTAACGTGCCCAAATTGTTGCAGCAACTTCAATTATACAGATCGGCCCCATTCTGTCTAGAGGATGGATACCCGACCCGAGCCCGACGGTACCCGACGGGCCGTGCCGGGTTCGGACAGATATTTAGAAATGATGTTCAGGTTCGGGTCTGGCTCGGTCACATCAGCGCGATAAGGCATTGAACATTTTAAATTTAAAACAGCTTATTATGTAGGTAGCCAACTGCGCGCCTGTGTTAACGTGCGCTTGTTGCCCATGTGCGCTGATGCGCTCATCTGTTGACATTTCCGAAATGCATTCCTAGAGTTGCTTAACAAAAGCGGGCTTTCCACACAAACAAAGGTACATGTGTCATTAGTATGAGAAAAAAATGAGATTTTAACTGTGTCGGACATAAATATCTTAATGCCCGTCAGGCTTGGGTCGGGTTCGGTTACTGCTCTGTTGGACACGGGCCGGGCTCGGACAGAAAAATGCGACCCGATCCGGACTCTAATTCTGTCTACCTTCATCCAGCCGCTGATTCAAAATACAGTAGAGGTTTAACTTCAATGAGCCTCTCCTAACAAAGTCGTAATTAATTACACAACTTCACACTATTATTTGCAAATGCAAATGCAAACAACTCCTTACAGTTGCAAACGTTATTTCCAATGAGTGTGCCTAATGAAGCGATATTCAAACAAGTTTGTTTGACACAAAGAAAGATATCTGCAAAGTGTCAAGGATAACGGTTATGAAACTATCCGGTTGTTTTGTGGTTCATATCCTGTCATCTATTGGCTTGACCTCCGTGAATTGACTCTGAAAGCAGTTATGAGATCTCAGAGAACAAAGTGACATGAAGCAGGGTTCAGTTCAACAATATTCTGAAGGTTTAATGAGACACACAAGGATATATGTCGTGGCAATCGCTCCAGTCATTTCAAAGACAGGGAGAGCAGGATAAGAAAAGGGGGCCCAGAGGAAAGTAACACCAGCGTTCTCTTTAGCCCTGCGAACGTGTTCTTTGAGAAACTCAACGAGAGGAGCTGTTGTTATAGATGTTATGAACCCAACTAAGATGTAATTATGTGGCTAGCAGCCCACCCCAGCTGTTGGAATTACTGTCTGTCAATCTGTGTTCTCTCACAACTCTGACAAACTTGTTTTTCAGAGTGTTTTTCCTAGACCTTGAGACCACGAACAGATTAGTAGATGAGTAGATCAGCTGATCAGATTATCAAACCTTTATTGATTATTGTGTCGTTTGTTCTGTTTTTATTTTGTCTTTGTAATTTGGCTCATTGTCGTTGTAAATGAGGGTTGCCCCTTCAATGATCTCTCGAGTATGAATAAAGGTTGAATGAATGAATGAAAGAATGATTAGCTTTTTGAAAGAACACCTGGTTCAATTGTTCATTTTCCCCAGAGTCTCTCATGCTACACTCTCTCCACCTTAACTACTGTCTAACAAACAAAATAGGTAACTAACAGAGGGCTCGGCAGGACAGATCTGACCATCTAGGACAATACTGGTCACACAGTTTTCTTAACCTAGGTGTGATGCAATGAAATACATTCTGTTTTAGTCATATTAAGAGACAACTTATTGTCTAGCCATTTCTAAATCTTCACTCAGGGTTAACTATTTTGTTCTTATCTTTTTTGGACATTTTTAGACAGCTTAATTAAGACAGGAAAGGGGAGAGAGAGGGGAAACGATATGCAGCAGAGGGCTGCAGGTCGGAATCGAACCCACGGCCGCTGCGGTGAGGACTGAGCCTTTGTATATGACATCAACCAGGTGAGCTACCTGGCGCCCCAATTTGTTCTCATCTTTATGTGAACACAAAATGCCTGAGTAGGTACCTCAATCCCAATTGCAAACACTGCTAAATACTGTAGGTGGGACATATTCAGGTAAATGCCAATAAACAGAATTTGTCAGCAATAGAAAAGACAATCAGCACTTTGACATTTGGGTTCTAAAAGAAGCACAATACATCTATCAGACATATGAATCTAAATAATAAGAATTCATGGCCAAACTGCTGTTAGGAACCCAGATGTGTTTCTTTGCTTCATATCTCTGACTGCTGGCTATCTTTATGAGTGTAAGACTGCGCTGAGCGTGCAGTTTATGCTTAGTCACACAATGATTTCACCTAGCAGAACACAGGGTTAGTAGCCTGGCAGACTGTAGCCACATCTTCAAGTGACCCAGCCAGCTGCTCTAACCGCTGTGGATGCTGGCGCTGGTTTAACTGGCTCAAGTCCCATCTCTCTGCCTCATCACATTTCTCTATCTTGTTTTGATTTGTTTTTTCATCGTCAATGTCCATGTCATTGTTTTTGTTTGTTTTTGTCCCAGGATCTACTGCAACTCAGCTGTAACAATAATCCCTCTATAAACAGAACCAGTTGCTGTTCTTTTCTGTCTTGAGGCATAATCTACTGCATGTTTATGTTTGGAGACTGATTTTAGTTTAGTTTAGTTTAGTTTAGTAGTTGTTTATTCAGTCAGTCATCATAAAACAATAATCATATCCCTTTGTAAACTCTAACAGTAATTGGTGACTGAAAAGGCTTAGGATGAAGCAAAATTTATATATGGCTATCCTATGTTCTTATGGATTAAATCTACCCGCATCAAAGGAAAAGGCTGAGCTTAAATACATACTATATAATTAATTTGTAATTAGTTAAATATATGTAGGCTTGTCTAATCTGCCAATACTGGTTGCATGCGGACACATCTGTTCTACTATATTCCTTTAAGTCCAATAGCGGTCGTTTACATACACAAAGGCATAGGTCAGTTAGTTCTTAGTCAGTCTATAGACTGAGTAATGGCCACTCAGTCTATACTGAATCAATGTAAGCTAATCAGAGGACAGAACCACACAAGGCTGTATTGACAGAGAGACAGAGATGACCTACAAACCACAGAGGGAAAATCCTCCACACACCTTACAGTTATGATCTTTAAGATTTCTGGATGATTTGTGGTTACTGGCAGTAATGGCAAGTGTGTTTTAATAATAGGCTACAGGTCCCAAAGTTCTGTTCAAAATGGCATGTGTATTGAACACTGGGGGCAGCAAACACACATTAAGAGGTTACTGTTGTAGAAATGCAACAAAAGTAGAGCAACTTGTGTATTTGTGTAGCAACCAAACTGTGCCAAACATTATGTGAGGACTTATCGCACTGTGTTGTTTTTAATAAAGCAAAGATTCAACAATGTTGTCCCATACCGGCAGTTGTTGTCTACCACATCCAGTCCAGTTTGTGCATACAATGCGTCCTGTAAGGCAGACATAGAGTAACAATGGAAGCCAGCATATAGAGAGGCAATTACAGAGTGGATATCGTTTAAAAACTACTGGCCATGAATAGAATGAAAACAACAACATGTCTGTCTTCTCCGAAAACAAAGTTGGAAAAGGACATTGTTGAAAATATGGCCAGAGAATTATTTGCATTTTATGTATTTCTGCTGACACGTTTCTGTTTTTGAATTGCCATTGATTCAGTTTCACGTAAGATAACAATGTACTTATAGTGGTGGTGTTTCACATAAACTCTGAAACCTTTACTGCTACATTGGTTTGTTTTGGAAGTTGAGATGAATGCCATTCAAAGTGGGATATCTGAGAAAGGATAACAGTAACAGTATTACAAAGTGTACTGCAGGATGGTAACAAAAGGACATTTATATCAGTAAATGTACACCATACTAGCTAACAGTTAGCCAGCATGCTGCCCCAGAACTACACCACTACGCAGCTACAATTACTAATCAAGGTGGCTAATTTCTGTTTCTACTTTCAGTCATACTCGTAGAAAAAACCATATGTTACACTTTAAGCTTAAGGATAGCTGTCCTGATTGACCCAATATGATGAATCTTGCAGGAGTCGTGTCTCTAAAATGGAGGTGGCGAGTGCAAAGTATCATGACTCATTGGTGAGAATGGCCGCTATCAGAATAAGATCCCTTTTGAATCTGATAGTGTAATTTCCTTTTAATTCTAAACTATAAGAAATGGAAATATAAAGCATGTTACCGTAGATTCATACTCATCATGTTTGAAATATGTGTTTTAATTAGATGACAGGTCATAATACACATGCAACCATAAACATGTTTGGTTGTTTTTCAGCTCCATAAGCTCTGATTTCATTATACCCAACCATTCAGTCCCTCAAGGTGAGAACAAGCCAATTAGTATACCAGCAGCCAGTCTCTGTCCCACAGCCTGGGAGCCGCAGGTAACTGGCAACACAGCCAGCAGCTGATAACTATTGAGACCGCTAGCCAACAGCCAGTTAGCAGCCACCTGGCCAGCCAGCAGCTGGTGACCAGCCACTGAACCAGCCAGGAACCATCAGGCATCTACCAATCTGTCAGCCAGGAAGCGAACACGGAGCCAGCCAGAACACAGAAGGTTCACAAAGACGACCTGACGAAGACTGAGGTGAGGAAAAGTGTATCACTACAGCAGTCAGGTGCTGCGAGTAGCAGCATGTTTGTCCAGGTGAGGAGAGTGGAAAGAATCTTCATCCGGATCCTTCTTTAGGCACATGTATTGTCCTCTGATATGTCGAAAGGATAACAAGCACTAATAAAGAAATGTGTTGTCAGTTAATAAAGAGATAGTTTTACTTATAGACACGTTTGGAAAGATGTGACTTTTGATATGTGATACCGATGTGAAGTTCCATATTATTACTACAGATACTGTAAAATTTCAAGGAGGAGGTGAAAATGGTAATTTTTAATAATCAAATAATACAACAAACAAATACTGACAGATGGTAGTTTTAATCATTTGTAGCAAAATATCTATTAATCACATCATTGTGTTGGTTTTACAAGGCAATGCTTATTTTTACAAACAGTATTTTTGATGTTGATGTCTCTGTGGCACCTCACACTATTGACTTTTGATAGATCATCTTGTGCCATGATGACGTTTTCTCAGTGTGCAAAACCAACAAAAGAAATACACCAGCAGAAAATGGGCTTAATGCAGCAGGCTATGTTTTAGAAAATGAATCGTGATAGCAATCACTATTATTAGTTATTAGTGATCAGTTAGTCACAAAAATCTTGCAAAGGACAAAAAAATGACAAAACATGGTAACTGAAATATCCCTCCATGCAAGTAGACTGTGCAAATATAATGCATCTAGGCTTCAAAGCCCATTCATGGAATGAGCTTTGATACATTTACATTTACTTGTGTACCTTGAATCATAATAATAATTCATTACAGTTATATAGCGCTTTATCATCGCTTTATCATAGACTCTCAAAGCGCTTCGGGGGGAAGACAACTCTCTACCACCACCAACGTGCACGGCAGCCTTATGGTGCCAGACGCTCACCACACATCAGCTTGGTAGAGGGAGGGGAACATGTTTTTATTGTGTATTGTATGGATAAAAATGTCTAAACGTTGAATACAGTATGCTTGCATACTGACAAAATATGGACAAGAAGAACAATGATGGAGCAGGATAATAATTTGTGTTTATGGATGACATCTCATTGTTTCACTACTGTACATACAGGACATATGCTTTGGTCTTTTCTTTTTACCTAATCATTAAATCATTGTGGTATGGTTTTCTGGGGATTGTCCACTTGTGTTGACTATAATTCCCCAAGCATCAGAAGAAAGTGCTTTATTTTCAACCTAACCATCACAAACGTTTGTCAATCAATATATTTATCTACACAATAAGCATTACAGGCTCACAAAGTAGCTTGGCTGTAGACTCTTAAGGCCTTTGCACATCAAGTCCGTAATTTTCGTCGGAAATCATCACATGCTTAAAAATAAATACAGCGTTGTGTCAATCACATTTCATGAAACGTTCCATCATCATAGTTTTTGAAACCGGTTCCATTTTATGCATTTTTTTTGCATCCGTCAAAAGCCTTTAGAGTTGTTAGACCAGTCAGAAACAGCTAAACGATAGCATCATGCTAATGTCAATCATTCATTGGCTTTGATTGGAACTAGCACTATCCATTACCGTTGCTAACATGCTTTGACCTTTAATGGAATGAAACCCTTGCCACTGGCGACTCCATTTTGTCTCGTGTTGCGACTTTTCACAACATTTATAATAATTAAACGCAAAGGACTCAGTGTGCGAGGTTTCTGTATATAATAAATTTGATCAGATGATGGATTAAAAAACGCACACGAAACATCTCGGTGAAATTAGTTTGAACTGATCTGCCTGTTTTCATAGTATTCCGGTATTTATCACTGAAAACCGGTAAAGACCAAAACCAATGGCCTGTAGTCATATATTGCTGAGATAAATCTTAGATAAATATAAATTCACTCTGCATAATTGTGAACCATATACAACCAGACAGCATGTTTTGATTGTGTGACAGCTGAACAGCAATTTTGTCAGCTATATCTTTTTTTCCCATGTTGGTGGCAGACAGCGCTCTAGCCTTTCAGTTTCATTATGCTGATATTTTATTAGCCACGTATGAGGTGGGAGCGCTCCACAGCAGAATATGTCCACAGATCAGGGACTAACACTCCAATCTTGTTGGCAATATGCTCTCACAGTGTAATACTGATACATGACTAAGAGCAGAGTGAGATGGAAAAATAAAGCCTCTCCAAAGCACTGATGTCATTTACTGAATCCAAAGGTCAGATTTTTCACTTTGACAATAAAATCCAATCACACTCCAGCCATCTGCTGACATCTCTGATAAAGTTTCATTGCACCTCTGTAGTTAGACTGAACATCTCAGCAATCATACGAGGAGAGCTTCACTTGGCTGGCTGGTTAAAGTCAAGAAGACAGATGCCATGAAGTGAAACAAGAAGAAATCGTTTTGTGAAGGATTTAAGAAATAACTATACTGTATTTTTCTTCCTATTTTTTTTTAAGATTCTTTTTTGGGAGTTTTTTTTATTTTATTTCATTAGATAGTGATGGTAGACAGAAAAAGGGGTTAGAGAGAGAGGGGATGACACACAACAAAGAGCTGCAGGTCGGATTTGAACCCATGCCGCTGCAAAGGACTCAGACTACATGGGGCGCACACTCTACTGGGTGAGCTAGGTTGCCCGGTACTTTTATTTATTAATGTGTGTTCAGACTACGGGTGACAAAGCAACAGGCTGCAAATTATTTTCAATGGAAGGCGGTGGCATTAGCTACAAACTGACGGCGGACACTTCGCTGCATGACGGGCGTGATGCGCTACAAATCAAAGTTGACCTTGCCTCAACTTTTTCCAGCGCTCCCATGACATGGTGAAGCGTCAACCAATCGTATCAATATTTTTTCTCCCCACAATTCCTGTTCCTTTGCATCTAATAACGGAAAGAAAAACGTCTTGCCATCAGTTCGCAGTAGGAACCTTACCATTTTTTATTTTACTGTAATACTAGTCTTGCATTGCCAGACCTTCCTCCACAATGCGAAGGAGGGTCTGGCTTGTCCACAGAGCAATCTGGGATGGGAGAACACATGCTCTGGTTTATTGGCATTTCTTTAAACCAATCGCAGTCGTCTTGGCGGTGCTAAGTGCCGAGCAGAGCCACGGCGCCTCTGCAAAATAGCCTCGGGAAGGAACTTGTTTCGGTGGAACATGTGGACGTTCAAAGGTTGTTTTAGTCGTGCAACAGAAAACTCAGATTGGACAGATAGTCTAGCTAGCTGTCTGGATTTACCCTGCAGAGATCTGAGGAGCAGTTAACCATAGTTATCTTAAATTGTTTTTCTCCCATCTCGGAATGCCGTGTGGACTAACCAGACCTTCCTCCGCAGAGCTGTGGAGGAAGGGTAGGGCAATGCAAGATTACAGGCTGCCCAAAGTAAGAGTTGGAAGTTGGCCATAAAACTGTCCATCAAAGCTCCCAGCGGTATTGTAATTTACCACTGCAGCACAAGTCAACCCACCCTGCTTAGCAAGGAAGCAAGCTCTTATTTTGTAACCTGCATGGACAGGATACAAGAGATGTGTGATGCCCTTCGTCATGACACACAGCCTCAGGATGGCTAGAGAGATGCTAACTTCGGTGGAAACAACAAGTTATGCAAGAACAAAATGCTCTTTACATACTATCTTCACACAACACTATGGACTTGTGCATTCAATCTGTATATTGGATTTGTCCAGATGACAAAAGTAGGTTTTGAATGTATCACCTCCACCTGTCTACAGTGTAGATTCCAGACATTAATTTGACAGCCCCAAATCATTAACTCTCCACAGCAGCTGTTAGTGCTGCTCAGAGATTAATGCTACCACCTCGCTGTCCAGGTTAATCAACCAATAACTGCTGTACACCACAATCTCTGTCAGGATGCTGAAAGGGGCATTGGGCACAACTAGGTAATGACACACAGAGGAAGCTACACATTTAGAGAGTCAATTACTGTCCTCCATTGATGTCCACCAGTGAAAGAGTATTGTCATTAACAACTGTCTGAAATTGTACCTTCACTAAATCTTTTAAGCAACAGGCAGGTGTTTAACGGTGGAAGGACTCAGATTAGATAATGGCGTCTATTAGCTCTTATCCACTTAAGTGTGCCATTGACCTGTGGTGTACCAAATCGTACTTCTTTTGAACAAAATGAAGGCATGATTCAAATGTCACTTGTATCGCTTGTGTTTATGTATTTAAATCAGACCACTCTTCCCCTTTTCTTACCTCCCCTCACTACCTAATTATTTGTATACAGTCCCATATATTAAGAGTCTATATTAGCTCTGTGGTGCTTCTGTGATACAATTAACCCCAAACCCAAATAAAACACCCCCCCTAAATTGCAGCCATCAACATTGGCTCCCTGGAAAACAAGCCCACAGTTGGTTATTATAAGGAGACATGGGAAACATTAGGATTGCAGAAAAACAAAAACAAAAGTGAGAGAGGGAAGCAGTGTGAGAGGAAAGGAAAAAAAAAAACATGATGGAGATGAATGGAGGGGGGGAAGCAAAGGGGAGAGACAACTGACAGAGAGCAGAAGAGTGGTGAGAAGAGAGTGATACCAACTGTATGTAATTACTGCAATAACAAGCTATTCACCCTGGGTGACCAATTTTTATTGGGCAATGTGACAAGAGGGAAGGATAGTAATTGCTGTCTTAAGAACAATGCAGATTAAAAAATTGATGAGCCCATCAAGTTAGATGACTGCAAACGTGTGTTTACTGTGTGCGAGACAAAACAAGAAACTGTGTGTGCAGAGTGTCAGCAGAAAGGGTGCTTGTGTGGGTTCATAAGTTGTATGAATGTGTATCGGAAAGTTAAATGGTGTGTGTGTGTGTGTGTGTGTGTGTGTGTGTGTGTGTGTGTGTGTGTGTGTGTGTGTGTTTATAGTGACAGTGCTCGGGTGTTTACTTTGTCTATTTTGTGTGTTTGAGTGCTTGTTTGGTAGATGACTCTAAATGACAGCTGCAGGGTTGTACAGGGTCTCAGAGCTTGTTAAAGACTGACTGGGGATAATGGAGTAGGTCTGCTGACTGTTCACTCTGTGTACACAAAAACATATATGCGCAAACTTCATAAACATGCAGTACGTTGGTTTATTTTAAAAACTTAAAATGACTTCTGCTACTCTAGTCAATTTCAGGGATATTTCAAGGGTTAGTTTTATTGTGACTGATTTGCGCAGGTTGAAATGATGTGTATGTGTGTGTGTGTGTGTGTGTGTGTGTGTGTGTGTGTGTGCCTGCTTCCTGTACCCCTATCTTTGTGAGGACCAATGTTTTTTTGAAAGTGAGGACATGTTGGCCGGTTCTATTTCGTATAGGCTTCACCCTCTAAGAGCTGTTGCTATTGGGTTTATCCCTTGCGCAGTTGTGAAGATTTCTTTTGCGCCCTTGTCCCCTGCATGGGCCTCTCTTACGTCTGCAGTTACTGTATATTACAGACCAGAGATCTGCTCCCTATTTTTCTTCAGCAACAAGCAGTTTGAAGGCTTTGTAGAACAACGGTGTCCGCCTGTGTACCGACTGACGGACCGGCTACATCCTGCCGCCAGATCTCCGCCCGAGCTGCGAGGTGCGCCTCGGCCCCGTTTGGCGGGCTGGCACTCAGCCAGCCGTGAGAAGTTCTGCGCCCGCTTACCGATGGAGGAACTGAAGCGGCAGACGATGGCAGCCGGGTGGACAGTCAGGTAAGGTAAGGATACCACTAGCGGCGACACCCAGACATCCCGGAAGGCGATCTCTTTGGTGGGCAAGAGTTGACTTGGATGCCCCCAGAGATGGTTCTCTCGCTGGCACCAGCTCTCCCTTCTCCCCTTTGGGAGAACTGGAGCTCAAAACAGAAGAGAATTACGGAGCCCTGCCACTGCGGCTGTCTCCATCCCAGAAGGGGAGCACCGCATCAGTGGCTTTCTTCTCCGCATCAGGCAGGCTCCCTGCCCACCGCTACGGTTTTTGTTCTCGACCTGTGTGAATGCTGAGTAAGCATTCTTCGAACCCGGGAGACAGACGGCACCAATGTCTTGCTTTGCACCATTCACTAGGGTCCAAGGCGAGATGGAAACGGAGTTCCCAGCAGTCCCACCACTGCAGCAGATCATGGCCTCCATCCTGCTTCCGAAGGCCACTTTCTTTGGCCAACGGAAGCCCACACCGCCATCTCCCCGGGACCAGGTCCATACCAGCTTCATTGACCGCTCGCACCTATGTGCCGCCTAGGTGACCGTGGTGCAGAACAATATCGCTCTGCTGTCTCTGCCATGACTGCTAAGCCTTTGGCTGTCCCCCGGAGTTACATCGATATCTGGCTGCACGTATCACAGTGGAACATCTGCCTGCACAGGTCACAGCCAATAGCAGACGTGTGCTCTTGGACGGTCCCATTGCCCCTGGTGGGTTGTTTGGACCGCACCTTGGACAACGGCTATAGGTAGTGGAGGGGATGCGGAAAGACACCTCCTGGAGAGCGGCGCCTCAGCCACAACAGCGGCACCAAGATGTCAGCTCGAGGAGACGGCACCCTGCAGGTTGCAGCTGCGCCTCCCCAAGCCCCGGCTCCAGCTCCATTGTACCGCCCTCCTCCCCCACAGCGGTATCCCCTGCCAAACATCAAACCGACACGGCCATAAGGCCCTGCGGGCAGCACCCACCTGGTCCAATCCACCCTTGAGCCAACTCGCAAACAGCGGCTTCAGTGGCAGTGACGGGGAGCTGGGAACACATGTCTCACTCCAGCCGAGAGTTGGAAACCTAACAGCGCTTTTAAGGGCCACACAGTTTCTTCTAAAGAGTCAGTCCACTTTTGTCCCTTCTGAGCATCTTGCGGCCACTGAGACACACGTTCCCCTCACACACACAGACAGGCTGGCCGCCACGCTCACATGCAGCAACGCAGATGAAGCCCAGTCACACTGTGTCAGAATTAATAGGAGCAAATGCCCATTCAAAGTGCGTGTTGATAGCCTACTCAGTTATACTCCACCTCCCAGCTGATTACACAGAGTGGTGAGAGTCCTGTACGATACTCACTCCACACTTTATAGGTACAAATGTGTTGTTGTGTGTGTTTACATGTGTGTATCCAAAATGTAAATTCAAAGGACCCTACATTTGAAAGTATTATTAAAATATAAAATGATATATTAAGCTATAAAATCAATAAATTACGCACATTTCATATACTATGCATAATAAATATGTTTACAAATATGTATTGAAATGTTACTACACTCTGATTTACCTTTTTCCATTTTTACTTAAACTTATGTATACATCTGCAGTTGTTTTTTTCCATGTGTGTCAGTTTGGGCATGTTTACCTCTTTTCTGAATATATGTATGCCCTATCTATGTACTGTAGGTTATGTGTGGGCATGTTAGGCATATGTGTGTGAGAGTGTGTCAAATAAAGCGATGGTGAGTAAATTACATTTTTGAATAAACAGACCATGAAATAGTTTCTCAAAATCTGATGACTCGCCAGCTCTCTCGGATGTTACGTATGGATGGATTTCAAGCTTTTAAGAATGTGTAAGAGTATTTGTGTGTGTGTGTGTGTGTGTGTGTGTGTGTGTGTGTGTGTGTGTGTGTGTGTGTGTGTGTGTGTGTGTGTGTGTGTGTTTGGGAGCATAAGATTGCTACTTTGGGACTCATTCCTGTCACATTAAACAGAGTGATTTCCCATTGTTGTATGCATCTATAAAATAGTTTGTCTTTGATTTAAAATATTTACATTGAAAACAAGCGTAAGAGCACGTGTGCATGTGGGTGTTGAACAGTATTCCATTTCCTGGCTCATTTACCACAGGTGTCGTCAGGTGGGCTGTAAATTCAGCGGTGTGTGTGTGTGTGTGTGTGTGTGTGTATGTGTTGGCTCGTTGTGAGCAGTTCCTACCCCAAAGAGTATTAACTGCAGGTTGTTAGAGTCAAAGACAAATCCAGGTTTGACTTTCCAAAGACGAGAAATAATTCAGCTGATAACTTCAATGTTAGACCAGACAGTGTGAAATAGAGGATATTTTCATTCTGAGATGCACAGTGATTACATTTAGGTTCAACAAGAAAATGAACCCATAAAATATGCTGTGTCGTGTACTGTAGGGACCCAACAGCAGCTGCTCAACATCAAGCAGAAGTCAAGAAATGTGGCTATACAAGAAGGTTTAATCCAACCTCACCTCACTTTTGCATTACATGCACGTATTTGCACTGTAATAAAATCTGCGTGAACCTGTATAAAAGGTGCTATATAAATAAACAGTTGATGGATTGTTTAATAGTAGGTTTCAGAGGTTCCAACCGGATGTTGGCAACCATAGCCAGTGTGCCTCCACCAAAGGATTGTCTACCTTGTAACATAAACGTAATCATATGTGCCGTGATTTCCCTGGCAGACAACTCACGTCATGCAGTTGTAACACAGACTAGCTACTAGAGCAGCTGTGTGGAAACGATGGAGATACTAAAAGATCATTTCAGTTTCACTGACATTGTTCATGCTGCTCAGAGAAATATATTAAAAACACAAACCTCCGTTGCTTCTCTCCTACGCTGTAAACATCGGCGTACACTATTAATCTCGTACAATATACAGAATAACGATAGCACTGATACTTTACTAACATTAGCTTGCATATGTTTGGGAACCTGATAGCTGATGTTACTAGAAAGTAATATTCAGTTGGTTGTCATATACAATTTCACCGCTAGATGGGAGAAATTCTTACACATTGAAAGGCAGATACTATTAAAGAATAACTTAACACAAGTTGAAAATCTTGATTTTCTTGACCTCCTGTGGTTGAAGTTCTTATTTAGCTGCAACGCAAAAGTGGACTCATGGTGTGTTCAGTGCAAACTGACATCACTGTTGATTGTAGTCTGAGATGCAGTCTAATGTAACCTCTCACTTTATCAAAACCCCCACCTCACAAACCTCACCTTCACTTTTGCTTTCTCTCTAGCTTGTTTCTAAGCCTATCTGCCCTCTTCCTCTCTTCATCCTGGCAGTGTGCCTCTCTGGTATCTGATATTGTCCTGTGATTCTCCTCTGCCAACATTCTGTCCTGGTTTTGACAGATTGTCCCATGGCAGACGATATTGCTCAACTTGACTCTGTCACAGAGGGATACAGTATGTGTGTGTGTGTGTGTGTGTGTGTGTGTGTGTGTGTGCGCGCGTGTGTGTGCGCGAAGATGAAACAAGAATTAACAACATTTCAGGTTAAAAGAGGGAAAGATAGTGACAAAAATTCATCCATCCATGAAAACGTTTTTTTTTGTGAGAGAGTACACAGTACACATACACATTGTGAAACTTAACTGTCAACACAACATTGCTTTAAAGTCATTTTTCTGCAGTCATGTGAAAAAATATATATATCTCAGAGATAATCCAGCTTAACATCTCCTTTGATAGTAGCTCACTTATGCATACTTCTGTGGTGGAGCTATCCATGGTGCTGAACTACAAGCTATTCTGGTTGCTAAAAGCAAACCTGGATTGTTCTCACTGGGTAAAGAAATACGAACACTCGAGATTGTTTTCCACTCTTAATCATCTCTCCTGCCAACTTTAGCTCTGGCATTGGTTCAAGCAATGGAATGAAGTGAGGAGAGATGTGAGACCACAACCTCCAATGCACAGCAAGAGATTAATGGATTACAACCAAATGACATCATTGGTCACCAAGTAGTTGTTTATTTCCATAGTTCTGAAATATGGAAGCAAGTGCTAATTCAAGTCTGGAATTAAACCAAACATAGATCTGTGAGTCATAAGATCTAAGAAGTATATACTATGTAAGACATAGTATATATAGTATATTTTGCAGATGGATCAACTATGTGGCAAGCATATATAAATATCATATATATATTATATATTCATATATAAATTAATGTGCTATAAAGCTTGCTTATGAACAATCTAAAACAATCACTGCATTATACTGCAACCAAAGACTTAGGCAATGCCAACAACAACATGTCCGTCAGGATCCCACCAATACACAAAAACTGACAAACTAATATATCTATTTAATTAAAACATTATTATACCGAGTACACTACTGATGAAGTAACATCAGCTTAATTGCTTGGTTCTTGGCAACAACCATTTTCAGTTGCAGGGTATCAGAGGTCAATGTTAACCGCCTAACTCACATAATACCTTCACTGGACCATGGCCAAGAGCCAAAATACCCCATGCATGCAAATGCAAAAAAAAATGTTCTGTCCCAAATGGTGTAAACAAGTCTTTCGCATGAATGTTGATACAAATTAAGATATACAGGGGGGTATGCAAAATAACAGTATAACATGCAATTAAATGCAAACATGCATACAATACATACATCTGGTCAACCATGGTCAACAAACAGGTCTATAGAGCGTCATTTGGAAGGAACACAGAAAGAGTTAAATAATTGTGCTATGTCTATGTCCGAGTCCTATACAGTCCCAATTAACAGTGTATAGACATATTACAGAATTGTAATCCAATGTTTTGTACTTTACAATATTGACCGCTCTAGGTCTGTTTCTGATGTTGCCATGTTTCCTGTTTCAGAAAGTTCTTGAGCTAGATGCAGCTGCAGTGGGGCATTCTTCTGTGATTCCAAAAAGAAGGGGAAGGGGAAGGAATGTCATCGACCAGCGTGCCACTGTTGAAGTCCCTGGCCAGCGAAGAGGGGACATAATTATGTGGGCAGCCATTAACCACTCTGGTGACATCCATCACCATGCCACTATTGGCCCGTACAATACTTCCAATCTCCTCGTAATTCTGGACACACTACACAATATGCTCATTCCACCAGACCAGACAGATGGCCCAGAGCTGCCCAGGTACATTGTCATCTGGGACAACGTAAGTTCCATTGGGCTGCTCTGGCCTGCAACTGGTTCATTGACCAACCCATGCTTTACAGTAGTTTATCCTCCTCCATATTGTCCATTTCTCAATCCGATTGAGGAGTTTCTTTCTGCCTGAAGATGCAAGGTCAGTAACTGCAATCCCCAGACACATGGACCTCTTTTGCAAGCTATGGGAGACGCATGTGGAGATATCTGTACAAGCTTTTCAGGGCTGGATTCGCCATGTTAGGCGTTCCTCCCCCTGCTGCTTAGACAGGGAGAACATTGCCTGTGATGTTGATGAGGTGCTGTAGCCAGACCAAAACAGAAGACTGGATGCAGCCTAATATCTTCTTTTTTTTCTTTTTTTTATGTATACAGTATATGTTTCTATTATTTGTTTTGTATGTAGAATATTGGTATTGGTAAAAGCAAGTTGAGTACACATTTTGTGTGTGTGTGTGTGTGTGTGTGTGTGTGTGTGTGTGTGTGTGTGTGTGTGTGTGTGTGTGTGTGTGTGTGTTTGGGAGCATAAGATTGCTACTTTGGGACTCATTCCTGTCACATTAAACAGAGTGATTTCCCATTGTTGTATGCATCTATAAAATAGTTTGTCTTTGATTTAAAATATTTGCATTGAAAACAAGCGTAAGAGCACGTGTGCATGTGGGTGTTGAACAGTATTCCATTTCCTGGCTCATTTACCACAGGTGTCGTCAGGTGGGCTGTAAATTCAGCGGTGTGTGTGTGTGTGTGTGTGTGTGTGTGTGTGTATGTGTTGGCTCGTTGTGAGCAGTTCCTACCCCAAAGAGTATTAACTGCAGGTTGTTAGAGTCAAAGACAAATCCAGGTTTGACTTTCCAAAGACGAGAAATAATTCAGCTGATAACTTCAATGTTAGACCAGACAGTGTGAAATAGAGGATATTTTCATTCTGAGATGCACAGTGATTACATTTAGGTTCAACAAGAAAATGAACCCATAAAATATGCTGTGTCGTGTACTGTAGGGACCCAACAGCAGCTGCTCAACATCAAGCAGAAGTCAAGAAATGTGGCTATACAAGAAGGTTTAATCCAACCTCACCTCACTTTTGCATTACATGCACGTATTTGCACTGTAATAAAATCTGCGTGAACCTGTATAAAAGGTGCTATATAAATAAACAGTTGATGGATTGTTTAATAGTAGGTTTCAGAGGTTCCAACCGGATGTTGGCAACCATAGCCAGTGTGCCTCCACCAAAGGATTGTCTACCTTGTAACATAAACGTAATCATATGTGCCGTGATTTCCCTGGCAGACAACTCACGTCATGCAGTTGTAACACAGGGATTTGGGGTGTTTTGGGAGTTGTGTGTAGAGTTCTGAGAAATGACGTATGCATTCAGAAAGTATGTGTGACAAATGAGAAGAACTGTCAAACAGGGATACTCTAATCCAAAAAAAAGGTGTGCCCCCTGTCAAACAGCAACTGCTAAAATGTTTCATCACTGTCTGCTTCATTTCAGCCACCCAACGTGTCACAGATATTGAAAATCAATTACTAAGCAGCAGCCCTGAGGAATCCACACACACAGAGACAAACACACACAAGCCCGCATGCTGTGCATTGTCCTTCTGGCAGAAACAGAGAGTAGGCCGCTGGGAGAAGAGAAGTCTCCATCGACCAGCAGTCAAACTTTTAATAAACACATTAAATCCTTATGGATCCTCCTGCTGAGCTGCCACTAAATGGCACTCATGAGGAATTAGCACAAGGCAAGATTAATTGGCTGCCTAGAGAGCAGAGGAGAGGATGTGCTAGATGAGACCCAGAATATGGAAGCACAGTTGAAAAAGAAAAGGAAACTGGAGGCAAAGACAAAAATTACAGGATAACAAAAAGTAAAGAAAGAGTATGAGAATTAAAGAATGAAAAACAAAAGGCGTTGATTGAGACGTGAAAAAATGATGGAGGAGAAGAGCAGAGAAAGGGGGGGAGTGGGGACAGGAGAGAGAGTAAAGGAAGAGCAGAAAATATGTTGCAAGTGGGAGCAAATGCATTAGATTCAGGGGTCACCCCAAGGAAACCTTATGGAAAATTAATAAGAAAATGTCCAAATTATCATTATATAAAGATGGATTAAAACATCTTTATTTTCACTAGCCGGCCATTAATCAGCCAGCTATTGTTTCTTGCTGCTGGAAGTGGCAGGAGCTAAAAAAGTAATTAGAAGTAGAGACATGTCCTGTCAGACCAGACTTTATAAATTGGCCCAAAAATAAATAGAGGTTGAAGGTTTTTTATTGATTGCACCTACATTTCTCCAAATTCCATGGGAATGCCATGCGAATGAGCTTGAATTTCCTTCAAGCTAGAAGAAAAAAACACCTTTTCTGTAACAAGTGCTTTTGCAATTTCTTGGTACTCATGTTGAGGGGTGCTGTGGTGGCAGCTGAGTTCTGGTGAAAGTGGCCTGTGGATGGCAGTTTTCGTTAAAATATTCAGGGTTGCAGAGCATCTGTGCCTCGCTTTACCACTAAGTGGGATGCAATTCTGAGTTCTGAAGTGATGTTAAATTTTACGAAAGAAAAATAAACTGAGCTTGACAGATCCAGTTGTTTTTGCAGGTTCTGGAAATGGGCAGTACAGGTTTAAAGTGCTTTCTACTCAGCATAGTTGATTATTCTGTAGTTCCCAACACTCACATCCAACATCCAATAGCATGCTAACATTTGCTAATTAGAACACAAACTACGGCTGAGGATGATGGGAATGTCATTATCTTTGCAGGTATTTGTTCCAAAGTATTTAACAAATACATGTTTTGACCTAATTTGTCTAGGGGGTTCTTTACCAAATGTAGGACAATTAATCAAATAGTTGAAATATTTCACAAAGAAATTGTCAACCTGATGGCACTAGACGAAAAGTCATGGTATCATGACATAAGGATTCATTGTCTGGAAATCATGAATGTCTGTACCACATTTTGTTCCAATCCATCAAATATATATTGATTTCTCAGGATAGCCTGCTGGTGGTGATTGCATTTCATCTTTTTGAATGAATGAATGCTTTATTTCGAATTATTATGTAAAACATAACACAATAAAAACTAACAATAACAAACATATAGTAATATAAAAACCTAAATTGTATCTGTATTATTGTATTATTGTTTTCTAATTAGATTTTTATTTCGTAAAATGTAAAATAAACAGGGATAATCTTTCAAAAAACTTTTTTTGGAATGACAAAAAGTTAAATGTTTGGATAGTGTTTTCATTTCATTACGCATATTCCTGATAATTCATATGCAGATGAAAATAAGTCTTGAAGTTGAGGTGGAAAATAATGGGCCTTGGGTCAGTGGCAGCCTGGAGGTTTGAGAAGCACCCATGTGGATTTTCAGGTCACACCTTTGCGTCAGTGGACTAACTGGTTGGGAAAATCTTGGCAGGCAAAGTGAATGACCACTAACTTCCTTAGCTGCTTAGTTTCAATGTACTTGTACTGGGCAACACACAAGCTTGACTTTGAATACTGACTATACATGTGAAACATTTTCTATAAGGCAGTATGCATGCTCTGTTGACATCTGGATGAAAAGAAATTACTTGATGGGAAGAGCATCTTCAAAGTGGGGGCCCTTGTGCAATCATGACTCAGATTTCAACTCAGTGTGGATTTAAATGTGACTCATAATTGCACCTCGTACTCCATATGATTTTACATTTACTGTTGACAGCGTTAAATGCAGCTCGTAATGTTAATTGTTCCTCTTACACTTCCCAACAGACTCTATAAACTCCCGGATAAAATAGAATGACTTTTAATAAAGCCAGATTAAGAAACATAACAACAAATGATGGGGCAGGCGGGAGCAATTCAATGACATTTATTGTTGTCAGTGTTTAATGCTGTAGTCAGATGGCTCGGTCACAGGTGAGTGTACTGCTCTGTTGATTCAAGATCATCTTTGTTAAAACACGCCGTGGCCTAAAACTGGTAGAACAGATGGCACTACCTGGCACACACACACACTCACTCATTCACACACACACACACACACACACACACACACACACACACACACACACACACACACACACACACACACACACACACACACACACACACACACACACACACACGCACACACGCACACACACACTAGCTCATGACTTGCTGGGTCAACAATGAAACACATGGTGAAGTCATTTTGTAACACACACACACACACACGCACGCACGCACGCACGCACACACACACACACACACAAGCTCATGACTTGCTGGGTCAACAATGAAACACATGGTGAAGTCATTTTGTAACACACACACAAACACACACACACACACACACACACACACACACACACACACACACACACACACACGCACGCACGCACGCCATCTCAGTGTAAAATAAACCTTGTCTTACAGTGACAGCTGCAAGTGTGTATCTTCTGATCTTTGTCGGTGTGTGTGTATAGATTACACCAGTCAGAATGTGTGAAGAGATCATCAACAGATGGCTAATTGCTTTATCAATTAACCATGAAAATGTTAATGGAGTCTCATTATGAATTATTTAATTTGACATATAACTTATTCATCAAACAGGGTGTGAATTACCACAGAGACGAGGTAAGTGCAGTTTGAAATGTTAAGTGTTTAAGCAGTGGTAACTGATATAGTTTTATACGCTATGATCTCGGCTGGTGTAGTAGCAGTAATCCAATTAAATCAAACTATTGTTCAATCTTCTGCCGTTTATTTCGATATCTATTATTTACAAGTTGGCGTCATTCCTTACTTTTTTGGTGCAGTAAGCACAATGGCTTTTACTTGATGTACCGTATGTCCAGTCAGACACAATTTTGTCTATCCTTTACTACAAACTCCTGGAATGAACTTCAAAATATTGATTACATCCAATGCTGCTGCATTTCACCTGTTTACAAATCTCAGGGCCAGATGTACTAACGCTTTTGCGCCCACTTCAGGCGTATTTGTGTCGCAACGTGCGCGTAAAATCATGGCGAGGTATGTACAAACAGGCCGCAATGATGTAAAAGCGCAAACTGCATGTCGTGGGAGCTGAAAAGGGCAAATTGCGTTTTTCGTGTCATGCATATTTATTCATGGGAGGGTCGCGGGGAAAGTGGGAGTTTACCGTAAAGAGATGGGAGGGGAAGCGTAAAGAGCGCTTAATTACGTATTCCGCGGTATGTACAAAAACCGCCAGTAATAGCGCGCCTCTATTTTGCGGTGAAAATTCTCCGCCTCTTAAAAGCAGGTGTAAACCTGGAAGCGGGTTTCCTCACATATGCCTCCTGGTGAAATGACAGCAGTAATCCGAGCAAGACGAAGACATAGGCCAAGGAGACGAGCTGAAAGGAGTTTTGCCACAAGGATCACAGATTAAGCAGCCATGCAAGATTACAGATACTGGAAGAAATCAAAGATGACATCGAATCTCCGACTCAGAGTTCACATTCCAGCAGTTGTTAAACTCCTCGCTACATTACAAATATTGGCATCAGGATAATTTCAAACAGTCATAGCATCAGCAGTGGGAATATCGCAGTCTGCACTCAGCCGTATAATAGCACAAGTACTTACAGTTTACGGTATAGTGGGCGGAGAAAGGCGCTAATTACGGATGACCTGCAGGTTTGGTAAATATGGCGTAAACTATGGTATCATTGCGTTCGCTATCTGCGGGTGAGCCATGGCGCTGATAACGCTACGTTCGCAAATGTACGTACATCTGGCCCTCAGTGTCTTGAGTGTACTTGTGTCTAATTGTCAAGTCAAACAGTTTAAGTACCGTGTCGTTACTACTGTTTCATGACTCTTAATTGCACTTAATTGTTTTGTTTACTACTGTAACTGATGGCACTTTTTAACCTCTCTAATTTGTTGGTTTAATTCTAATTACCTTCTTGATTGTAACTTGGCTCCACTGTAAAATAAGCCCCTTTGACAGCACATGGAATTGAAAAAGTAGAATCCTCCACTGACTTAAGACCAGGACGGACACTGCTAAATCAACAGGGACAACAAGGTGCATCACATCTCATTAGGCCTATCTAGCCACAGAGTTTTCAAATCACAGGGAGTCCAGACTCACCACAAACCACTCAAAACCTTAAGACCTCCACTGAAGTGGTGTGCAACTGCTGCATGGAACACTACATCAGTGAAAAGGCAAGGAACCTAAAACAAAACGGGGCACAGAATAGACCCAAAGTCGGTGACCCTGATTTATTAATTCTAACAATAAGATTTATCATTTAAATCGTATGCCCTAAAATCTCCATGAACCACTAGGCCTCCCCCTCTTTACAAATCCCAATGTAACTCATAATTAATACTCAGATTTAAACTGTATACCAATAACAATTTACAACATGGCTGACAGATTTCAGCAGCCTAATTCAACTTTTTCAGCACCATGGAGAGAGACATTAAGATGCTCTGATCAGCTGAAGCTGTGTCTCAATTACTGTACATACAGTAAACAGTAATTGAATACAATATAGTTCCATCTTTATGCTGTTAGGCTACTGTTGGTTGCAATTAGTATACAACAAAACAGGAAAATACATCAATGTGTGACTATATAATGCAACTGCCAATTAATCTTTACAAATAACAGCATGAAAGTTTTTTCAAACAAGACAATTATTCCTACGTTTACTTGTTTATTCCTACCCTCTAATATGACCCAGGGGCATTTTTGGTCCTCATATCTAAACGACAGAGAGTAACGGTCATGCTTTTAAACACGTTGTTAGCAAACTGTCACAGTTTGGTTACATTGAGGCACCAAAACTACATAGTTATGTTTAGAAAAAAACTTCTGTTACATTATCAAACATGCAGTTACGCTCGTGACCCGGAACGTAAAAAAACTGTTTACTTTGATTTTTAAAAGGGACTCGGACCCTGGTCTCATGAGTGAAAGTCATGTTTGACATTTGCAATTTTACCATTTGCAATTGATTTTTATTATTTTAAATTTTTTGCAGCTGAGAGTACCACCCACAGTTGTTTTTGCAAATTTCATTGCAGGACAATAGTGTGCAAAAATAAAACATCTCTTAGTATGTAACCTGGCTTTGTTTGCAATTTTTTTCTCTCTGAACATACTACAAAAGTTTAAATGAATACATACATAAACAGACAGGAGATGTTACTGTACTGATTGCTGCCTTAAAGGACAAATGCGGCGCAAAATGAACCTAGGGGCAAATGACCAATCGAAAGCCAAACGACGTGCAACGTGCATTCAGTTCAGCTCACGTTGCACGGCGTTTGTCGTTCGTCTGGTCGTGACTGTTTTCCCAAGATGGCGCCGGCCTGTATACGTCTTTCTAAACTATCTTTTCTCAAGTTTAGTTCTCAATGCTTCGGTTTACATGTAGGGACCCTCATTACGCTACGGTGGAAGCGTGGTGTCATTTTGAGCCTTGTTAGTGGTATAGAAATGGCGATTTCTTTTTACTTTACCCATGCCCCGACGACTAGCGTTATAAGGTAATTAGCGGTTTACGATAAAACTGGTCACATTCGATTAGCATGAAAACAAATCCCAGAGAACTGAACTCAGTACACATGTGTTATTAACCCCTAGGTTTATTCTGCGCCAGATTTGTCCTTTAATGTCTAATTGAATGTATTCCTGATTATCCTATTCATGTGGATGGTTGCTTTTGGTGTAACGATTGTGGAACTGAAACGTTTGTTCCTTTTTGGTGTATTTTCTTTACATAAACCATAACACGATAGGTGTGGTTGCACTTCAACACCAGGCAGCACCTCAGAAGCCTGTGTGGACCTGGTGGGGACTTTGTCTTGCTCAAGGACACTTTAGCAGAGGCTATGTGTTCAAACAAAGGCTTTAGTCTTTAGTAAAAGCAAGCATCCATCTAAACATTTGCCTGTTGTTAGCTTTTGAAGCTGTAAGCTATCAAATGGAACAAACTAATTCAAGGCTCATCCTCCATCTGATAAAGTTCCAAAGAAATGAAGACACTGATTTGAATCTCATTGTGTTGCTGGGGAGAAGCTCGGTGTCTGTTCAGCAAGGCAAATTAAACAATTTGCTCACATTTGAGATGGAAGGGAGGGAACAGATTGTTTTCTAGCATTATCCCTCCAGAATGTGAGGAATTTATACGATTATTTGCTTCAAAGGTCCACTCCATAATTACCATAGGGAGCCCATTACTGCCTTTGCTTACAATGTGATTTATCACCATCTCCCCGAAATGATGCCGAACATGTTAATGAGGGTGATGTCCCACACTATCACAAGGCCTAGAATGTACATATTTGTATCTGTGTGTGTGTGTGTCCTTGAGATAATAGTAAAATAACGAACAGAAAAGGGCACAACAGGTTTTCAGAATCAGGTTTTAATTGTCATTAAAACCACAACAGGACTAAAAAATAAATTAGTCACTAATAAATTAGTGGTCTTGTGCAAATACAAATGTCAACAGTCAGGCATGTGTATTTTGTTGCTTCCTCTTATATTATTATTATTTTGATTAGTTAACACAGACGTCTGGAGGCATTCACTAAAAATAAATGAAAACTCAGTCAATTTACTTTCACCCCAAACTTGTTTACAGCAATTTAAATAAAGGTTTTAGAGAACTGGGAAGCATAAAAAGCCTGGCATCAACTATTCACTTGTTTACCACTCAGATAGCTATTGTTCACAAAATAAAGTCAGACCACAGCAACCCAAAGGGTGGGGATCTGGGAGTTTGATTCACCATTGGTTTTAGACAGTTAAGCCTTGGCACCATTTTCTCTGCCAACAGACATGTCAATCGTACGAAGATCAGACAATTTCCCCCAGTTGCTCACCTTTAAAGGAAATAAATGGACTTCTGGTGACTTATTGATCATGTTGCTTGTAGTGGATCATGCCCTAAGGAAGGAAATGAGGGCGAGAGAGGCCAATAGCTGGAGGGTAAAGATGTTGGTAAAACCTAACTTGAAAAAACTATTTTATGAGTGTGTGTATGTTATTTACAGATAATGGAATGCAGGTGCCTGTCTGCATACACAGTAGGTTGGAAGTGGGTTAGTTTTTTCCATATTGCTTTTTCTAAATGGTATAATGCAACTCAAGCTCAGCTGGCTTTGTTACAGGAAAGCTCTTTCTGTGATCCTCGCCGGTACTATATGTGTGTGCTTTGCTGCTGTATTGTGTGTGTGTGTGTGTGTGTGTGTGTGTGTGTGTGTGTGTGTGTGTGTGTGTGTGTGTGTGTGTGTGTGTGTGTGTGTGTGTGTGTGTGTGTGTGTGTGTGTATACATGTACTTGTTAGACATGCCCTGAAGGTAAACATGTGAAAAACAAATGATCAAACTATATGGAATTTGATTGATGTGTAAAATTTGTACACCAGGTCAAGCTTCACTTACTTCACTGAATAAAACAATAACTATATGAGGCTCAGTTGTCCTTACTTGAATATATGTTTATTACAATACAAATCTGATCAGAGTAGCTCTTGGGACAGCATGCGTGCATAGACACAGATATCAAAAACGTAAAGTAACAATCACATTTGCTCAGCCTTATACAGTGTATCCCACGTCATATAGAATCACGTATAATCACGCAACCAGGGAGGAGAAAAAAACAATGCTGTGTGTAATTGGTCCAGACTATTAACCATGGGAGTCAGGAACTATATATACTATCCGTTTTTTGTCCCCTCCAGATACCCAGAGCCCCTTAACATAAAGCATGCCAAGTTTGAAGGACTCTGAGGCCTTTTAAAAATGCCAAGCCATGACAATACCACCCGCTTCAAATGTTATCAGCCCATTGAATTAGCGTTATCAGTATATGAGGCGACATGCCCCTACCCTACCTCCTAGTTGGCTCAGTAGGCCGTTATTATGTATTGATAAGATAGATCACCCATCCGCGTCAATATTAGACGCTAAGAGCAACTCCTTGACCGCAACGCTGTAAGCTGAGGTGGTATGAAGAAAATGCTTTATTTTGAAATTTAGTAATATGTGTCCTTTGTTATTAGAAAAATATAACATTTTCTTTCACCAAGCCCTTATATAATCACTTCTAAAACTTGTGAAATGAAAAATGGATTTGATTTCATGCATATGGAAGCATCAAAAACCTGTCCATTTACTATCCTGACTATGGAAATGTAATCCTTTACGGCAGATAGTAAATAGTGACTTTAAGCAACACAAGACATTTCTATGTTTCGCAGTGAAACTTTTAATACAGTGTTGACAGATGACAATATCAATTATAAACATATTTTGAAAGCATATCACACACTTGATCTGCAGCTTTGACAAACATTTCACAGCATAAATATGGCAATAACTGTCTGATAAGAGAACATCTGCCTCACTCTGTGAAAACATGGACACAGTACAAATGGATTTGTGTATTGCACAAACACAACATTGTGGCAATTGCACAGTTGTAAACAAAATCTTCAGAAAGCGACATTTCTAGCGGTGTCTGTAGGAGTTTTCTTTTTTAATAGGACAGCCTGATAGACCTGTTCTGACAGATTCAATTATTCATTCAACCTTGAAATGTGAATTTTGTGTGAGGCATAGCTTGAACTGGGGCAACACTTTTGTTAGACTGAATTTATGCTTCGCTTTAGATTAATTACAGTAGGGAGGTAAAGGTTATGCTCGATGTAAGGCAGGTAATGCACGTTTGGGGTAAAGAAAAAGTGACTACACTAGCAATGAGTATGAAAAGGTGAATGTGACCTTGCCTTTTTGATGTATGCACAAGTGTGTGCAATACTATTATATTTCACAGTGTAATGTCAATGGTAGGCAGTAGAGGGATGAGAAGGGTGTGCATAGTGGTGGACTATGTAATAAAGCAAGAGTCAAAAAAACATTAGCCAATGCACATATTACTCCTGTTTGATGCTTGCACAGTCCAGTAAATTGCTGACAACATTAAATTTGTATCAATCATACACACACACGCACACACACACACACACACACACACACACACACACACACACACACACACACACACACACACACACACACACACACACACACACAAAAGACATCAAACAGGTAATAAGTGTCTACCCTAAGGACTACCTACAGTAAATACAAACACACCGACCTGCGGGGTATTATTCATGAGTTTTTTTATGTTACACACACACACACACACACACACATTCTCCCTTTCTCTCTCATGCAGAGAAGGATTGTGCTATTAAACACACTACAAAAGGCTTATTAAGAATATGCATAGCCTGGACTTAACAAGCTCATTTGTCTCTCGCCATCCTCACAGCGCTAACAAGGCCCTCTGCTCATTAAGGCCTTTAAGTTGCAGGCCTGACAGCCCCCTGTCAGTTAGCTAACAAGGCAAATGAAGGAGGCAGCCAGTGTTGACTTTGCTTCAGAGGCTGGAGGTGGGAGATTAGCCTGCTTGACTCAGCACCAAGACAGCAGAGCAAGGTTCGACTGACCCCGAGAGAAGCGCTGCCCAAAATTAGCACCCAAAAGACAGCAATCATGCTGATGGGTTGACTCATGCCTGTGTGTGTATGTGTGTGCGGCCGTGCTTCTTAGTCTGCGCATGTTGGTGGTTAATTAGCCTCCTTGACTTATTGCTGTGATGGCAAGGAGCAGCCAAAAAAGAAACAAGGTCAAACAGAATAATGGTAAAAAGACAGTGATCACATAGGAGAGAAACATGAGCACATAATTATTTCCTTGCTGCTGTAAGCCTTTAACCAATCTTACAAGTAATCATGTGATAAAAAAATAATGTAAAGTAAATATGGCTCCTCATCTTTAAGTCATACTGCCTTGATAAATGTTGGCACATTGCTAGCTTGTCTCTTGAAGATTCATAGATATACCTCAACATCTTGGACCTCTGAAGTAAAGTGAGTAGTATGTACTTAAAGCCAGCATTTTATACAAATGGGAAAATGGTGATATAATTATTTTTAAAGTCAACTCTATGATACACTTCATTCATTTCAATGACATCATTACCAGGTTCCTAAACTGCTTGAATCCCTCTTGGAACTGAACTTCATATTGTGTCACGAGTAAATTGAGACACTCTGTTCCTTCTGAGCTCCTTGTATCCGTGATCTAAATTTGACTGACATTGCACAAGCATAGTGTTCAATATATTCTAAACTGACTTTACTCTTTTGGATTGGCACACTACATAAGCTGCTGCTACCTGTCACATTGCTAGTAAAACAGAGGTAGAGTTAATCACAAAAGATACAGACCATTCTCAGACAGACCTTAAATGATCTCAGGGCGAATCCCTTGAATCCTCTATTGCTAGCAGCGACTAATTAACAGAGAACAAGTAAAGTTTTGTAGTACGAAACAGTTGTCTGACAGATGGACTAAAAACCCTGTGGCTTCCACAAACCCATAATCCCAGGGATATTAAAGCTCCTTCAGTCAGGCACACAAAAGAGAAATACACTCCGTATGAGTCTGAGCTTGAGATGTATTAAAACATATTACCATTGCTGCCACCAGTACTAAGCTTCAGACATGTTTTTTGGCCATGGGCCTAAATTTATTCTGCCCTCCATATGGCAAACATTCCAGCATGTCTTAATGAGGCTGGGATCCAGGGCAAGATAAGGTAAGGCATAAGATTAACTGCATTGATCCCTGACGGCCAGTCATGCCAGAGGGAAATTGAGTCATTACACCAGCAAAGCATGGAGATGTACGATGGAGGACAGAGTATATGAAGAAACAAGGGGATGTATTATGCAGGAAGAATGACTGACCATGTTCCTGAGTTCAAACCCTCTGCAAGCAAAAAGGGAAGGAGTAGTTGAGCTGGCAGCAAAACATGATCAAGGATGCTACGGCATTTGCCAACATTGGAGTTCAAATAGGGCTCCCATCTGTTGAAGGGTGCTGTTTTAGTCTTTCATTTTTAATTACTTTATGTGTGCCCTCTACTGGCTGGAACCACGGCAACTGTGCACACTATAAACTCCTTTAAGAAAAGACGGTCAGAAAGTGTGTGCCGTTACCATTTGAATAATTATAATTCTCGCCCCTTTAATATGATGGTAGGGCTCTTCATCCGACCTTCAAATATGGCCGTTCAAACAGCTATTAAACTATTATACCTTCAGACAAGGTTGGATGGCATGCCATGCAAACTAGTTCATTTAATTTCTAATACACCCAGACCTTGAGAATGAATGGTGTGGAAGCAACACAGACTGCACCAATGTTAACCAAGAATGTTTTAATATTTTGCAAACAAAAGAATATTTTGAAAAATTATAATTATACAATTTCTAATGCAGTGCATTTAAATGTGTTGTAGGTAGGTTTGCTACTGCAGACTAAATCTGTTCAGATTACGGATCATCTACAGTGTGTTGTTAATTAGAATCAGCAACAGATCGCATGTAGAGCATTTTGAGAGCTACTCTGTCATAATAAAAACAACTGGAGACTGTGTACAAGCTGATATACAGTATGGGTCTGATAACATTTTATTAAATCGGAATCGGATCACAGTGTTTCTGACACTCCCTGTTCAGCCTGAAGGCTGCTTTAAACGGCTGGAAACTGTCAGACTTGAGAGCGGATTTTTGTCTTGACTTGAGAGCGGATTTTTGTCACTGCCCCCGGCTGCCGCTGCCTGCTCTCGTCCACTTTACAGGCGAGGCGCAGTTCATCTCGAACAAGCCTATTGACACACAGTTAGACACCCCATCCCCCCCTGGCCCTGATTGGTGCATCTGAACAGGGAGCGGTGGATTTTTGCAAATCAAATTTTTAATTACCTGCTTCATGTAGTTCTACTCGAACATAGGGTCAGTTTCAGCAGATATGACTTAAGTCTTACCTACTGCACCTTTAAGTATGTTCAAGATGTCAGATGCATACTACATTTGCAAAATATTTGAGTGTGCTTAATAATGCAATGCATAAAAGACAATTGCTCTGTGATCAACTGTTAATCAAGTATAACAATTCTGCCTTTTTTGTCAAATTTAAATAGAAGGTGAAGTGCAAATGAAAGCTTTGTGTGTTTGAGTATGACCGCACATCCTCATCTTATACTATTTTGTTTAAAGTCCCTCTCAGTCTGGTATGGAATGTGTTAAAAAAGAGCTAGTGTATTTTCAAAAAGCTAAGGGCTGTCATGGCTGTCTATTTCCTCTTTCATCCTGTCTTGGCAATGAAGTAATGTATTCATAAACCGTTTGGGCACACAGCATTCTGTGATTGAATTAGAGAAAGGAAAATGCATTTCATTACTGCTGAAGAGTATGGCGAGATTTCTCTTGTAGAGGACAAAAAGTGTGTTTGCATGAGGAAGGGCGCTGTTAAAGAAAGGCTAAAAGACAGACAGAGAGGTAAACAGAGAGAGGCTGGGTGAGAGGGGAGAGGAAAGAAGAAGAGGAAAGTGTGGAGCTGATAAGGAGCACTGTGTGGGGGGTTTGGGGTCATGGTGGTGTTGATAGCCCGAGGCTGTGGTAAATGAGCTCCAGTCAAAACAGGACAGCTCTAACGATGAAGAGGAGATGTGGGATGCAAGCTGTGTGTGTGTGTGTGTGTGTGTGTGTGTTTGATTGTGCTGTCAGAGTGTGTGTGTGTGTGTGTGTGTGTGTGTGTGTGTGTGTGTGTGTGTGTGTGTGTCTGTGAAATTGTGTGTGTGCACACATGCACTCCCCGAGTCTTTCGGTGTGTTTGTGTGTGCATATCACGACTCCTTTTCATTCCGGGGCAGCTCCTGGGACGCCCGGCAGCTCAGCTGGCTGTGGTGCATGCCGTGTCCTCATACTGATACGGCCTGAACAAGTCACTAAACTAATCTCTTCTGTCTCCCACTTACACTCCTGCACTCTTTTTAAATCAGCACTAAAACACAGCATGTTTGGTGCCTTCACAAATACATAGCTACAGTGTGGCGCACTTAAAGAACATTTTACAAACAAAATTGTCTCAAAGGTCTAGTAGCGAAACTTTGCTAATAAATGCATCTCTGCAAGTGCAACAGTGTACAAGAGTTTGTTTGCAACTGTGGACCTTGTCGTTCCCCTTCTACGCACCTGTCTAATGAAATACATGTGCACATTTTTCTTCTGTTCTTATCTTGTAAAATAACATGAAGGAAAAATAAGCAGAACCAACAGGAAGTACACTGCAGAGGAAAAGCAAAGGTGTGGAGCTTGGAAATGGCCGATTAGATGAGTTATACAGCAACTGAGGATTTAAGTCATACATATAAGTAAAAGTTACCCTGTGGATTTTTCGTGTAAACACAGTTAGTTCACATTGATTCAGTTCACATTTTTCACAGAGTGCATCCTTGAGTCCTACAATTTTTTAATGCATTTTCTTCCTCAAAACTTTTTCAAAGGCAGTTTTCAGAATATTTTGAAACCTGCAATATTGAGATCCATGTTTATATCAGCTGACAGTATTCTTTCCCTTTTCATTCCTTGGTGCAATACCATCATGATACCTATCCTGAAACTGAAGGACCATATAGCTTGGAAGCTTTACATTTGCACAAACACTCTCTGCATTTTGCAGTAATGTGAATGTGTTCACATAATAGTAAACAAGCCAAGATAGCCCTCCGAGCTAATGCATGCTAACTACGCTAACATCAAACAGTTAAGGTAAAACACCATTTTTTGCCAACACTAGATATCAAACAAAAGCCAGAGACTATATTGTATTATGTTGCTGTGAGCTGCAAATTCACCACTTCTAAGCAGAAGACAGAATATAACGTAATCTTAGAGCCTGATCGGGCAAGGTAGGGCAGCACGACTTTTGGGGACAAGGAAGTAGGGCTAGGTATTGTTACCCGAAGGACCAACAACACCTAGTACCAAGTAGTATCAAAATTTTATTCCAGTCAAAACTATACCTGCATCACAGCCATCACCACAGCTACAACCCATATAATTGGCAGTTCAGTGTCCCGAGATGCTTCCATTCACATGATGGGTATTGAATAGTAGAAAAAAAAGGTATCAAATTAAGTACTCTATTGGTATTGGTATCACTTCAAGGGTACTGCCATTAGTACTGGTATCATATTTTTTAAACGATACCGAGAAGTACACTTTACACTGACGAACTGTGTGACCCTACATGGAATACAAACGAAATGAGGACCAAATGTGGTAAAGAAATATCCACAGGGTAACTTTTCCCAATTGCTCTATAGCTTACACACACACACACACACACACACACACACACACACACACACACACACACACACACACACACACACACACACACACAGGGTAACTTAATTAACACAGTATGAAGGCCACACAAAAATCTGATTTATTGCATTGGAGTATATTATAGCGACCGCCAGTACTGCCACTGCTCTTTTCTAAGAAACTGGTCCAATTTAATTTTCCCAGACTTCAATGCGCTTGGTGAGACAAATTTCCCTGCCATGCTGCATGACCATTTGGCCTATAATTAACCCTGTTACACATCACAAAGGGATGAAAATGGCTTGCCCAATTCATGCTATTATCACATCAGCCTTTCATGGTGGAGGAATATCATTTCCACATTATTACCATCCATTATACATAATGTAGCAGTGACGGTGACAAATGAAAGGACAATTTTTAAATCAATCACTATCTTTTTGAATAAACTAACCAGGTCACTACAAATACTGTACAGTATTATCCCTTGGTTCATGCGCCCCGTGGTTATTTATTTCACATTTATTATCACATTGAACGGCACTATGGGATTATGTGCTCAGCTTGAACATGATTTCAAATATATTTAAATGATTAATGATAGTATTATAGTATTATTTGTTATCAAAACACCCATAATGGACAGGGATACATTAATTAAAGTTTATTACAAATAATTCCTTTAGCGTTTCTCTACTCTAGTTGTAGATGTTTGCACATTACATATTTTGTTTCCAGTGAAAGCAGAATACACACTTATCAACACATTTGCAAGCTTGTTGTGTTGCAATATGCAATTGCAAACAGACGTGACAAATGTCCAACCAGACAAGACTATAAGAATCTATTGCTATGCTTGTGGATGTGTGATGCTGTGCTAAAGCACATCGGTGCTATGAATTAAACGCCAACATCAGCATGCTAACATGCTCACAATGACAATGCTGACATGTTGATGCCAAGCCGGTATAATGTTTACCATGTTCACCATCTTAGTTTAAAGTATTAGCATGCTAACATTTTGTTATTAATTCATTAAAAACAAAGTACAGCTGAGGCTGATGGGGATGTCATTAATATTACACGTATTTGGCCATAAACCAAAGCATTGAATAACGTGATTACAGAATTAACCTGCTGGTCCAATCAATCTAGTAGATGATGATTTTACAGTGAACACTTTGACCCGCTGGTGGAGCTAGAGGAATGGTCATGGGATCTCGTTAGTAGGCTTTATCTTCAAGGGAACATGAATAGCTGTACAAAACTGTGGCATTCCATCTGGTAGTTGTTACATATGATAGCTAATACTTCCGTCTTTTTTAGTCCTAAATGGTGACACATTTTTCCTTAGATAAGAGCTTCAATGTCTGCCTCCTCACCCAGATATCTTGAAGCAACAGATTATATAATATGCATAATGTAAGAAACTCTACATGAGTCAAAAATGTAATAACAAAACTGTTACTGTAGTATTTCAATACCAATAAGTAGTGCTGTCAAACGATTCAAATATTTAATCGCGATTAATTGCATTAATGTCATAGTTAACTCACGATTAATCGCAATTAATTGCACATTTTTGTCTATTCTAAATGTCCCTTGATTTCTTGTTGTCCCATTATATTTTCTGATTTTAATGTTCTTATCAACATGGAAAAGTGGATTGGCTTGCTTTGTGCAAATGTTTTTTTTATTGAAAACAACATTGTCATATACGTAGTGTTCAATTTCACACTAACATTCTCACTTGGAGCTAATTTTCTGTCACAATGTAACACTGTTACCTCCATTTTCCATTGCAGATAGTACTGCCTCATGCTTGAGGTGAGCGTGGCTGGTCGTCATAGCGACTATGGTTTCCCCCGACTCATTTCCTGGTTGTCCTTCTTCATAAAAACTTAAAATCAAGGTGAGGGTTAACCTTCACTGCTACAGGTTCCAACCGTGGTCAGAAAGAACAGAGGAGACTTTGTTTCTCTCACTGACTCACTACGCGCTCCGAAGATAATAGCCGTCACGAGCCTACTAGCTACGCGGCTCAAACAAGTGTGTGCGGCCGCGGCGTGCCTTTTTGTTTCCGTTCTAGCTAGATCCAAAAGAACATTAATCTCGCGATAAAAAAATGTACGCCGTTAAAATGGCTTTGCGTTAACACCGTTAACGCGTTTAACTGACAGCGCTACCAATAATACAATACAATGACCATTATCATTATTCCACCATTTTTCACCATTTCAAAATTGGTGTACTAGTCATGGGGAGTACTACTCAGACTGGAGAAAATGTATCATGTCTTTTGTGGCTCCTGGGGGAGCTCTGAGAAAAAAGACACCCTAGTGATGGCACATGGGTTTATGCTACGTCATTCTAAGAAAAATATGTGTCAGGTTGCACGATGTAAAGTGAAAGATGCGGTCTTTTTGAAGCTTGACCTATACATGGACTAAAAATGATTGGAGAATTTGGACTTGGATTGGATTTTTATTTTGACATGAAACTCCTTTTAATATCAGTCTTTTGTAAGTACCCCAGCTTTATGTAAGTAACATACTAAATCACTGGAATACTTTTTAATTAATGATGTAACATAATACTAGTATCAGTTACTCCTTGCCTGGGGTATCTAGTCGAGAAAGATGCGTTGCCAGCTACATATTTGCCAGGTTTCAGAGATTTTACTGTAATATCACTGACACTTCATTATTATGTTTTAACAGACAACACAGAACCTTTGTTTCAGACAGATTTATGATCAAATCTACCCTGCAGTGCAGCCCCGTCACCTGTAGCAACTCATTTATTATGCTCATTTTTTATTCACTTTTGAATTTATTGCACTGTCAAAGCTTCTTTTCATCTCTGCCAATATTCTGAATGTGTTAGAAAGTTACTCAAATGTTTTGAGGTGCCACCACAAGAACAGCCTTGTTAGCGATGAATTTGTTAGCTGTGCAGCTAATTAGCCATCTTGCCAACACTGCAGTCTGTGCTCTCTCCTTTAACTAAACACACACACATCAGTGGCTATGCAAAGAATGGACAAGCTTACAATGCAAATACTCACGCAACACACATGTGTCAGCAACAGCCTAATTAGAAGCAGTGAGCGGTAAGCAGGTGAGTGAGAGAAATGGGGAAGATGAAGAATAAAGTAAAAGACAAATAGATAGGGGAAAGGGATTTTTATTGATTGTGACTTTCAGCACTTAGAGCCCAAGGTGTTTTGGGACTCTCACAGAGCAAACATTTTCCTCTATCCAATTATAACACTCTCACTCAGAGGAGTTGTCAACCACAGAAGATAATTTGAGTTTGGAAAACAGTGCAAGGGAGAAAGGGAGATAAAGAGAGAGGGATGTTGACAGGGTCCAGCAGGGAGGAAAAGTGGGGAGGAAAAAGTAGGAGAGAGAGACATCCGTATGTGATGAAAGGAGAGTAGGAGGTGAGGATGATGGTGACAAGAAAAAGTTGTGGATGAACATGCATGGAGGAAGATGGGGCACTAGGAATGAAGGAGAAAGAAGGGAAGACATGCTGGCAGAGAGAAAGACAGGTTTCAAAAGAGGACAGAGCAGACAGAAGAGAGCAAGGAAGGGATAAGGCAGAGGGAGAAACAGAAGAGCTATTCATGTTATGCCAGCAGCCAATGCAGAAAGTACAGAATCATCAGTTCTCGTAATAAATCTCTCCTAACCAGCTTTGCGCATCAGCAAACATGGCAAATGATGCTCAATTTCCTCAGAAAAGCTGCAGCCAGGAGGACTTAATTTTCCCACCATCTTTGCAATCTGTTGAAATCACACCTTGTTAACTCATACATAGGAACCCTCTTTGCTCTCTATGTTTGGAAGGCTAAGACTAATTGGTATCAACTCTTTCAACCGGATAGCTGTGGTTTATGATGTGGCAAGCTACGCTATACGCCACAAAATTCATAACAAAGAGCCGGTTCAAATGTACCACTCTCTTTTAGTGCACTCCAGGATGGACTAGAAGGACGGAACTATGACATGTCAAATGGAGCCTCTGCCGTTGTTGTATATCCTCACTTTTAGTTCACTCTCAGTTCACTGTAGATAACAACCACTTTGAAAGCAGTGACACAAGTAAATGAAAGGCAAAGAGGAAGAACAAGGTGAAGAAACAGATATCGGCAACGGAAACAAGGGCACGCGGAAGTTGAAGAAAAGGGGAAGGCGAAGTCAAAATAAAAACCTTGGAGAATTGAAGTTGACCATAATTAGGGACAAAAGATTCCTCTTTATGATCTTCACCTTTACTAGCATCTTTGAATGCTTGTTTTTTGAGTAGAATAATCATCAATCGGAGAACACAGTGATGAACAGATGTCAATGAAAAATATATCTAAACATAGTACTATTGTACTATTGACTGACTTATAAAGGCATCAACTGAAATCAGTTCTGCTCTCCACCTCCTTTACGATTTGACAAGCTAAGATAAGTTATGCAATTGGTGGTATTTGGTATAACGTTTATTGTTATTAATGCCCAATATGCCATAAATGTATCCCGTATATTTGACGTGATTTACACATTTCAATAACCAGGTAAACATGTTTGTTTCTTTTCAGATTTCATTATATAGTAATCTTTGAAAATATATTTCAACGGAAAATAGTAATTCTGTTCCCAAACCTTTCAACCAGCCGTCATCAGGCTTATGATCGCCTCCTAGTCTTCACTTCATTGTGGTAGGTTTGTAATAACAAAGCAATAAACGGTTAAATAGCTTCAGGCTCCAACTATCTTTTATTTAAAGTTGTAATGCTCCCTCATCATATTGCCTAACATAATCCTTATACAGAAAATGCATCATAGTAGAAAAGAAAGGAGCTCTTATAATGTTATTTTATTATTGCGACAACACTAGGAGGAGAATGGAATAATAAAATAACCTCAGTCCAAAGGTCTTTAAGCTTGGTTCACAATGATTGCAGAAATAAGTATCAGAGATGTCCTGCATGCTGATGGCTTTTAAACCAAAACGTTGGAAGACTGGAACCAGAGGAACTAATCTCCAGAACTAAACTGGGAAATAAAAGTCCTTTCTGAGCATCCCTGTTTGCGTTTCCACCTCATCTGAAGATTATAGGTTATAGGAAAGGTTATAGGAAAATTAGACCTCTGGTGGATTAAACAAATGACGGCGAAACACAGTTTTCACATGAGGAAACAACACCATAATGTGTCATTCTTTGTATTAACTGTTGCCTGATTCTGCTGTTTAACATCGACATTTATCTGCACATACAGTATTTTGCTGATTTCAATCCAGCTCTGTGTCATGAAAGTGTGGGCAGTGCAGGGGCGCGGGAAGTAGGGGTGCTGGAGTTTAGGGAAGTGGCTGTACATCGGAGGTGGAAAATCGAAACTACGGCAGAAACACACGGAGCACAAACGTGACACATCTGCCGCAGCATGCCCACAACAGATCGCAGCCATTATAAACCTGAAGCTGCACAGACCAAGGAAAGGTGCGCTGCTCATCTCTATTTTTAATTCAATTCAATTTTATTTATAGTATCAAATCATAAGAGTTATCTCGAGACACTTTACAAATAGAGTAAGTCTAGACCACACTCTATAATTTACAAAGACCCAACAATTCTAGTAATTCCCTAATTTTACAGCGAGAGGGGACACTAAGCGACGCACAGGTCTGCTTCAGAGCGCTGTGTGTTTGAGTCTGACCCATAGACTGGAAACGTCACATCCCAGGAACTTCAAACTAAATCATTAGTTTAAACTTTTCCCCCAATTAGGAAATGATCGACAAAAATCATCAATTTGGCAATCGCCTAGTTCGCCTATAGCAATTGCCGTCCCTGCATACCTTCATCTCTAGCTCTCTTCTACACTAACAAACATTTAAAAAACATACATCACACTTTACGCTTTAAACCCAAAGACACCAGTTTCTCTCTCTCTATCTCTCGTATACAAACACAAATGTTATCACAGGCTGGTAGCAGGGGCTCTAGACAGCCCTTGGAGAGAAACGCAATGTGTTATATTGGAGTGGATAGGAGAGGATTACACAGAGCTTCTTAGCTGACAAGACCTCCCGTTTAGGTATGGATGGGACAGCGGAGAAGAGCGAGAGAGAGAGAGAGAGAGAGAGAGAGAAAGAGAGAGAATGAAAGGGAAATGGGGTGGCAGAGAGGACGACAAACACTGGCACAGCTTCACAGACAAATTTCACCTCCTTAGGGAAAGAAGGGAGAGGGAAGAGGGGAGATGGAAAAAGAGAAATCAGGACAAAAAAGGAGAGATTAGAAGAGGGCAAACACAGAGCTTCGTAGTTGACAAGACCTCCTGCTGAGGCCCATGGGGGAGAGGAGATGTTTGGAGAATAGAGGAGAACAGAGAAGAGGAGAAACACTGCCGAAAATGCACCCAAGCTTGAAAGAGAGAATAAAGAACCAAGAAGATGAAAGATGAGGAGAAAAAGAGGTTTGAGGTCCACTTACAGTTGGTAACTACCAATTCTATTCGTCTATTTTTGTTTCTTCTGGCTTTTACGATGTCAATCAATTTTTAATCAGCCAAACATGGAAAAAGTTAACCGATAGAAAACAAAGTAAATGCCACGACTCAAAATCAATACATGTAGTAGAGTCCATCACCAGAAAGAGTGTGGCCCATTTTTCCACAGCTCTCTCCATGATTATATCAGGTGGTGTTCAGTCTCTTACATGTGTGAACTCAGAGCTCATTCTATGTGCCTCTCAGCAAAAAACAAATGCATAAGCAGGTCGGCTGAGAGTTTACAGGCTGTATATCTGTCAGTGTGGGTGTGTTATTGAGGTCAGTTGTAGCCAGATAGAGTGAGTATAGTCAATGAGGCCTACTAAATTTACTAACCAAGCACCTTGATGAACAACTGAAAGTGACATATAGTGAGCTGTAGATGGATAACAGATGCACACAGCAGGGTGCATTGTGCTTCATGCACCACTGAGCAACTTTCACTGAATCCACTTCTTATTATACATCCATGAGATGGACTAGGCCTTCAACTGCTGAAAGCAAAACTGAAGCCAAACTAGAAAGGCAGATCATTTATTTAAGTTTGATGCCAGCAGACGGTTTAGTCTTTGTGCTGTTGACTCCTGACCGCCTTTTAAAAAAAATATAGATTACAGCAGAGATTTGGCTGTGGGCACTAAATTGCTTCGATGTCCAAATAATGACAGAGCTCACTGTCCTAATCTGTATTCTAATGAGTGTTTGATATTTCATCTTAAATCATGTTCCTTGCTGCCTTTGCTGCTTTCTTAGTGCCAACAGAAGCTGTAAGGCTGTGATCAGGAAAACCAGGCGGTAGTAATGGCAATAAAAAAACTATCTTGGAAAAGAACATGTATTCATGTACGAGTATGGGGTCATAAAATGTGCAATACTTAACACAATCTAGGTTTGTGTAGCTTTGCTTTAATAATAGAAGTGTTTATTTAAAAATCGGTTTCCAGACAGTGGAGGCTGATAAGACTCGTTTTTATTGGAAACTAAAAGATGGGAAGAGAGAAAAGAAGGAACAATAAAAATATTTTATTGCTGTAATAAGGCTACACTAATTCTTAAGCCGCCTACACATGATCCGCAGTTAAACCGCGAGGTAAGGCGCAGAGCAGAGAGGCAAAGCCCAGTGCAGGTATACGTCACTATTGCTCCTGGAATTGGTTGTGCCTTGAAAGGTCAGCGGCAACGAGGTTCAAAAAAACAGTTGAAATAATTTGAACTTTGAGCGCAGCGCTTGGCGGCAATTCCGAGCAGTGCGCGATGCGCAATTGCAGTGTTCGCTTAGTTGGGCGGCACCAGTCTCCCATAAGAACACAATAGAACAGCCAGCACATAGTGGTTTTAGCGCAGATCATTTGTAAGCAGCTTTAGACTGTTACACACTTTATTCCACTATGTGCATATTAATTGTGTGTGTGTGTGTGTGTGTGTGTGTGTGTGTGTGTGTGTGTGTGTGTGTGTGTGTGTGTGCGCAAGCGCGCATGTATCTGTGTGTGAGCATCTTGAAATTGGAGTGAAAGCAGGATGCTTTTACTTTAACCTCACTACGTTCTGTGCACATGCTCAGTGTGTGCAAATACGTTGTATACATGTTGACCGTGTCAATGTTTTACTGAAACGAAATAGTGAACATTGTGGAATTTGTTGCAGCAGCAAAATTACAAGCATAAAGAAAAAATATAACCTTGAGACAAACTGAGACATTGCTCCAATTCTATGATTTAATTATATTGGTGATAGGGATTACCTTTATGTTTACATTTTGATCATAATTTGGGCTACTGACTTGACAATGACAAATAAAAAGTTTACCTAGTCATCATACAACAGCATATCTGTCAAAAGCAGTGTGAATCACACTAATGACATGTCAAAGATTATTCCTGTTGTGTGATCCTAAAGTGTTGGACACATCATCACTAGGTTGGATTATCTACAGTAACTGTGTCCAATGATGTTACACAGAGTGCCAACATTTTGCAGAGTTCCAGTCCAACCAAGCACTACAGCAGCAGATCACGTTGATTAGTACCTTCAACCAGAGAGGGGGATATAATCACTGAAATCACCTGCTGCTGGGTTTGGATGGATGGAATGAAATCCTGCCTGCTCTTGGACCTCCTTGGCATATGGCAAGAAACCACTTAGTTTTAGGCTAAGGGCTCACTTTTTCCAAATTCCAAACTAACATCAAAACCCCAATGCATACGGTTTCCATAAAAGAGGTGTGCACTGGGGTGGTTCAAGAGTATAAGGAGACTATGCTCTCCAAAACAACAGCAAGTCCCCCAAAACGACAGATGTGTAAAATTCCCAACTAACCATGCATTTTATTGTAACCACTTCAACAAAGGTCCCTTCACTTAACAAAGTACTTTCCTTAACCCAAATCATGACCTTTCCCTTACCTAACCAAGTGATTTTTGCCCTTAAACCTAACCAAACCTTAACAGGGGCAATTCTGTGATTTTCTAATACCCCCCAGCTCCCCCTTTTCTCCTTTCATTCTTTCTTCCATTTTTTTCTCCATGCTGCTCAGCCACGCACATTCTAAGCACTGACTAAACATCTACAGTTCTAAGTGACTGTAGCTGCCCCATATTCTTTTCACTTTGGTTTACCCATTTCATTTTGTATTTTTTAACAATGGCTTGCCATTCCGCGTCAATCAGCAGGCCAAGTCACTAGGAATTCTCCAGGTGCTCCCAAAAGCCAGTCTGCGCCTGCCCTTTATGGTTTGTTGGGGGGGGGGGGGTTGTGTGTGAATAAGTACCATCCCAGGTATAAGCTGCAGCAAACACTGAACGCAAGATTCCTCATGTTGTAAGTTGCCCTAGACTGATAGATGAGGCTGGGGCTTCTATCAGACAGCTTAAACTAGGACAACAGCACACTGTGCAGCTAAAAGTCCTAACATGCTCTCTCTTTGAATCATTTTACAGACAAATGCCTCAGCCTCCTCTTTAGTTTTCCCTGGTCCATGGTGGTCCCAGTCTGAGCATAGTTTAATTTATTATTATGAGAAGTATAAATCAATCCAGTTAATTGAGCTCCAGTCCAGCAGAGAGGTTGGTTTAATTGTTGGTTTGTCTCAGCCGGAGCCACCGCAGGCTCTCAGCTGCAAGAGATGGGCTAAAAGCTCCCCACAGAGATCTCGCTGGTGTTGTCAGCTGAGACAAAGCAACAATTAGCCATTAATCTCTGCTGCTAAAGTGAAACTAACAGCTCAACTTTGGCTACTTGGCTGCAGGGATTAAGTCAATTGTTTGGATTCCAAGGTGGTAAACTACATTGATCAGTGTAGATTTTAACTCAGTGCAGGAAGACAAAGGTCACATCTTGAGCATTGTCACTAACACATTTGCTTGCTCCCCAAACGTATTAGTTGTGTAGTGCACTTGTGCACAAATAGATGTGTATGTAAGAATATTTAATGCTGTGTTTATTGAGAAGAGGTGAAAATGGGATGTAATAATAGTCAATTGAAGAGGATAACGTCTAGTGATAGTGTTCTTTATCCAGAGTAATAGGAATCTAATACACAGGATCATCTGTTAAACCCTTTTCAATTTGATCTTTCCTGAAACTTTCAATACACAGTGTCTGTAATACTGCATGCACTGACCACTGATAATTGGTAATGATTTAAATGGACAATTACTCACCCTTCCCTTCAGCAAATAAATTCCATTTAACATGATTTAATAGACTCTCCCTAACTGTTTCTCTTCCCTTTTGTGTTTACCTTAAGACTTATTGGGTAGTTTGGGAATTGATGCGTTTCTTTTCTTTCTATTTTTTCTTTCACATTCTCATTACTTATCCCATTTTGTAACTGAATGACTGTCAAGCCAATTCATCTGTGGAATTGTGATTGAACCTTTATGTCTTCATACGCCGAGAATGAATTGTTGTATTATGAAATAACCATCATAAACACTAAGGGCCCTATCTTGCACCCAGCGCAATTGACTTTGTACACCGACGCATGTGTCATTCCTATTTTGCACCCGACGCACGGCGGACTTTTCCCTCCACAGACGCACGTTGGTAAATTAGGGAATGAACTTGCGCTCCTGGGGGCGGTTCAGCGAAAAGAAGAGGCGTGTTCCGGCGCAAACGTTCCTTGGTGCTATTTTGCAGTTTCAGAAAATAATTCCGCCACTGACCAGAAAAAAACTGGTCTAAAGTCAGTGGCGCTAGTCTAAAGTCAGTGGCGCGTTATTCAGATGCTATTTTCGGGGCGCATGCTTGGCCATAATGTAGCGTGTACACAACGCGCATACACTTTGCTTCTCTCATCTACACGGACGCAGCAGTTCCCATTTTTGCAAACCATACATAATTATAAGGAAAAATATTAGTGAAAATGCGCTTCAGGTGTTTGGATAGGTCAGGAGCCACTTCACAGTACAGTCCTCAAAAAGTCGCAGCATTCTTTGTGGCTTGTTGTGTTTTACACATTTCCATGAATCATGGATGCGTTGATGACATAAATGAGGAAATATTAGAGGACGTGGTGATGACATAAATAAGGAAATATTGGAGGATTTAAGGAGACGTGATGTTGAACTACAGCGGGATTGGACACTTGAGGGTCCGGGAGTGGCAATGCGCAATGTGCTCCTGGTGGAGCGGGTGGACGGAGATGAAGTGTGTGTGTGGGGGGGGGGGGGGGGTACGTTTGGAGGCCCACGCTCCATGGCTGCAGATATCCTCTCCAGACTTGAGGAGATGCGCCCGAGAGGCCGCAGCAACATCGCCACCCGATCAAGACAGGCATTTATTACTTTGCTGCATCCCGGAAAGCTCCCGCTCCAGCCCTGACGAGAACGTCTCCTCGGCTGTGAACCCGTGCGCCAGGCAAATTTGCCGTCATAATCCGCCATGGAACAAGCGCGCCTGCTCTTAAAGGGAATGTGAGATGACGCTCTGATTGGTTTATTGCACGTTACGCCCAAACCACACCTAGCTACTTCAGACCAACCCATTTTAGATTTGCGTCGGGCGCAAGACTCATTTGTCCCGCCGGTATAATAGCAACAGCGCCCGAGCTACGCCCACAAAGCTACTTGCGTTTCGCGCTTGATACTTGCGTTTCAGATCGTTAAAATAGGGCCCTAAAACTCTGCAAGTGACCAAGTTCCTATTCTAGTCTAATCAGCAACGGGAAGGAAATGACACTCTTGAAAAATAAAGCAGCTAGATGTTACTGTTTTGTGTCTGTACTTTATGATAAATGTTTATGACAGTATCTGATGTTGAGAAAAACTGTATAAAAAACTAGCTAGAAAGTGATGCATAATCAGAGATGTGGCTCTCAGAAGTTTTGAATGGGCCTACTTCAGCCGAGGACTCTGCAGAGAAGCACATTTGGATCAGTAGAATGTTAATTTTTGCTGTTGAATACTACATAAGGACTGTCAAGCTTCCCTCTCACAGGTGCATTTACAAAGTAGCTTCCAGGCCTAAAATTGGCTTCATGAAGAAATATTACAGCACCCATGAATCTCTTATCTTTCTGAACGTTCTATATAATTTTGAAAAACACGAGAAAACATTATACTTTCATTCTTCACACCAAAAATATGTAGTGAGCAGTGAAATGGTAATTTACATTTTTGTTGTTTTAGGTAATTTACAGGTTTGTTGTTCTATTGCTTAAAGTGCTCATATTATGCTGTTTGGCTTTCCCCCTTTCCTTTATTGTATCATATATCTTTTTGTGCACGTTATAGATTTACAAAGTGAAAAAGCCCAAAGCCCACCCCAAAGGGACTTACCATCTCCAACAGAAAACACTGTTCACAAACTGCTCCAAACAGCTCTGTTGTGGTCCAGCCTTTATTTCCGTGATGAACGTGCATCACTTTGTAACACACGTTATAATGCTCGCCTAGCTGCTAGCATGGCACGCCCTCATACTCTGCAACTGACAAGCTAGCAGTACTTACTGAGCATGTACGACTCCCAACAAAGATGGAACAGAAGTGAGATGCCTCACTCTGTAGCTAAAACAGAGAGCTCAACACACAGGGTGAAAAGAGGAGCTGCAGCAATGTGCAGTACAACAAAAATATGGTGTTTTCTGAAAATTAAACCATATAAACCTATGTTGGTACAACCTCTAAATACAATTATGAACCTGAAAATGAGCATAATATGAACACTTTAAACATTTCACAGTTTCTACCTTCAGCACGAATGTTTCCAAGTAGATGATGTGTTAGTGCTACTTGACCTTGGAATTCCACAAGTTGCAATTCCCTGATAGTCCGAACTGCTTCAGCTTTGTAGAAAATAGATAAGCTCTCCCAAAACTCTTTGTTCATTCTCACAGACTCTCTTGATGAACTGAACCTTCTTTGCACAAATAACACATACTTAAAATACTTTTTCAGATCTCACCCTATGTATTAGAATTTAGAATTTAGAGATTTAATCAATCCGTGACTTTTGAAATAGTCATCCATGTGTAGAGAGAACGCATATAGTTCACTATGCTACGTTATACAGTCCCTCCAGAAAAACGCGGAGTTTTTTTGTGATTGTTGCGGGCAAAAATCCTTGATTATGCTGCATGTTTTCTTAAAAAATGCGATGGAATATGCGGGATATTTATGCCATTTTATGCGATGAAATTGCGGGAACTTGCAAAAACTGCGGTTTGATGAAAAAGAGAAAAAAGTGATTCCCCCAACACTGTGTTCTCAGTAGGTGAGATTACGTCACTTCATAACGTTCCCATGGCAACAGGGGAAAATAGCTGCTCTTGTGTGAAGTAAACACAACATTTTTCAACTTTCTAGATATATGTGACTTTTCTGCAACGAAAATGGGATTATGACGCTGATGTACTGTATTATCAATATTAGGATGAGGGTCGACTTTACTTGTTGTGTATTGACATTAAAACCATAGTTGGTTGTCGGCTTCCTGACACATAGAATATGAAAAGAATAAAAGCATAACTAATAGTGCGGACAAGCTGAGAGTACAAGCGAGTTGGAGTTAATGAGAGTGAGAGACTGGCGATGGGGAGAATAAAGCGTCTGAACAAGAAAGATGAAACTTTAACTAATTGTTTCATGGCAGTAACATTCTAAAGCTGAAAGAAAACACTTGGCATATTGTTGTAGAGGCATATGTTGTGGAGTTTCCTTTTCCTTCTCTGCATGTCTCCTTTTCATACACATTCATTACATCCCGCTTAAACACAGCTCATATTTTCCTTGCATGAACATATAAAAACATTGCAACCAATATCACCAGTCCTGCTTCTTCCTCAGGGTTGAAGTTGGCTGAAACTCTAATGAGAATTTTATTGAGATCACCAAACGCTGCATAAGGTGCAAGTTTTCCCATCCTAAGAACTGCAACAAAGAGATAGATGTGGAGGAACCAGTTTGTACATGGTCACACAGTTCAGAGAAGGTCTAATCAGGCCATAAGTGAATACACCTGTCTGAGGTGGACCATGGGTGTGTAGGAGATTAACTGCATTACATACACATACAATCCGATGATTTGAATACACAAAACACCAATAAATGTACCCATATTGGCTTACCAACGTGAACGTTAAAAACGTTGAGAACTTGCAGTTCAACAAATGAGCTGAGATACTAATGCAACAAGGACAGGTGAAAAGAAAAACGTGTGCGTGTGATGTCTTAAGAGAGAGGGGGGAGCGAGGGGAGAGAGTTCAGTTTCCTGACAGCCTGGTGGATAAAGCTGTGTGCTAGTCTGGTGGAGCGGGCACTGAGGCTTCTAGATCTCCTCCCAGAAGGCAGGAGACTGAAAAGACTGTGTACTGATGGGATTTCCACATGAATCTCAAGATCTCAGAAAAAAAGTGATCAACTCATAATCACCTCCAAACTTGTTACCAGTAGCTAAAAGCTCAACGCACCCCCCCCCTCCTTGAATCACAGTTTCACTCTGTACAAATGTATATGTACACAGTTGCTTTCATTAGCATGTTATGTCGTATATGTTTCATACTCTTCATTTCCAGTTTTACAGAGAAAAAGTGAACACATTTGTCACACGTTTGTGTGAAATCCTTTGTTACCAGCAAAAAAGTTCCATAGGATGGTTTCTTCAATCATTTATTTAAAATCAAACCGGTTACTTCTGCGCGGCAATAAAAAAAAAATACTCTAAAAAAACACAACTTTCCTCCTGCACATCAGGGATTCTCTTTCTTTGTCCTCCTTTTTCCTTTTTCTCCCCCTGAACCTGTTTCACGTCCACCTTTAACACGTACATCATTAGATCCTGTGGCCAATCATGAGCTGTTTGGGGGGGTGTGGTCCAGGCAATCACAGCTGCTTCTCATAATCCTAATTCCCAGTTCAACAAACAATTAGAAAAACACAGCGAATCCCAAAACCATGCAAATAACAACTGTTAAAACATGCAACACATCTACTACTAAAACCAAATGAAACATACACACTGCTGAAAGTCAAACTGGGCAATTAACCAAAATATGCAACTTTGGGAGCAAAATGAAAATCTGCCTACAGTCACATCCTGACACATTTGTTCTTGTTTGGTAAGCAGTTAATCAGAATCATAAAAGCGTTTATTGCCAAAGTTAGCTACACTTACAAGGAATTTGCCTTGGAGGTTCGTGCACACATGAACATACAAACATATTGAACATTGATATGAAGTAAACAATACATACAGATACAAATATATACAATAAAGCTGTTTAACATCAGAGAAAAAAGCATTACAAGAAATAATTCAACATTAACACATTACCATGACTAGATGAAAATTGGCCCTTATATTATCTGGGATTGATTGTGAAAGAGGAGCAGCTGGGTAGACAGGTGATCTCTACGGCAGTGCACATTCAGAGTGGAAATAAAGAGTCTTAATGTGGGGTTATAGGCCTCAATTTGTTGGTATTAGCAACTATTTTTTATCAATTCTATCCATCTCCCCATTTAATTTTTGCATTTAAGGGAGATGCTTTACTGTCCTGTTTTATACAATGACAATAAAGATACTTGACTTATACTGAAAATGCTGGGTAAAAGTCAATGAGTAGGGAAAGACAACTTTCCAAATGAATCACTACATACACGACCATCACTACAGAGTACTTTGCATGAACACAGACTCACAGCTGTGGATAAATCAGCACCAATGCTCATTCATGCTCCTTCTGCATCACAAAATAGATACATGCATTTCAAATGATGTAAGCGTCACTGCTCACACACTTCCAAGGTTCTGTACTTGAGATCCAGAACATTAATTATAGCAGCAAACAAGTATTTGCTTTATAAAGATATAGTGGAGTAATGGCGTCCTGAGCAAAGAATTACAATCTGTGTGTGTGGGTTTGTGTGTGTGTGTGTGTGTATGTGTGTGTGTGTGTGTGTGCGCGCATGTGTGTGTGTCAGGGGCGGATCTACAGAGGGGCAGCCGACCCCCACTGTAGAGCCTTGCCCCCCCAGCTGCCCCCCTAACTTTGGTGTTCAAAAAACTGTGTTTGTAAAAAACAAACTGCCACTATGTCCACAAGCTTCTTAAAACATTGAAACAAACAATTAATTTATATTAATTAATAATAAATAATAATTGTAGATGTAATCTTAGAGCCCTGCCCCTCAAATACTTAGCTACGTCCCTGCATTAAATGTGTCTGTTTACACAGTCTGGCTCGCACACAGCGAGTCTGCTGCGGTCCGGTGGCGCTGCATCCCGGCCAAGACTGAGCTGGGACGACCTGAAGTCCTCTCAATTACAGAGCAAACCAAGGGCAAACCAGTCAATCAGGATACAAATGAGGCTGCTGGACCTGTGGTGTTGACCAAAGATGGCCAGGTCAAGGGGATTACGGTGGACAAGGCCCATATATTCTATGGAATACCGTATGCAGACCCCCCGGTTCGGGCTTACCGCTGGAAGCTCTGTAAGTCCTCGGCCGGGGGTTTACGATGCCTCCTTCCCCAGGGCGTCATGCATGCAGGCCTGCAGCGGACCCATCACTGAGGAGTGTCCTCATATAGTAAGAAACAACGCAACTTTTCACTTATTTGCATGTTGTCGTAATATTTCACTTTAAGTTGTAATAACATGGTTGGTATTTTGGCACAGAGTCACTCACAGCGAGTGCAACTGTTTTACCTGCTAGATGACCAACATTAAATATTATTTAATTTAGTTCAAATTAGGGCTGTCGAAATAACGCGTTAATTTCGATTCATTAATCTGCGAAAAATTAGTGCGTTAAAGAAATTAACGCAAATTAATCGATTCCATATTGACCTTTCACCCGGAGCCGTTCTAGCCGCCATTCGATTGTAAAATGAAGGAGGAAGAAAAGAGAATGAAACAGAAGTTTCTTTAACTGTCTATGGTTAACACTCACTCAACAGCAGGTTAGCCTTCCGCTAGCTGGTAGCTGGATTAAACGGTTAAAATGCTGACAGCTAACGCTAAATGGTGTAGCTAAAGTTTGACTGTGTTTCTGCCGTTGACGGAAAAACACAGACAGAGACGGTGCGTTCAATGAAACTGGTAATCTACAGTCTCGCGGAGTTATTGTAAAATACCCTTTTGAATTTATTTCCTCAGCATATTAGGTGATATATATATATATATATATATATATATATATATATATATATATATATATATATATATAGTCATTATTTGAACAGTGACAATAATAATAAAAAGAGATTACTTAATTTTATTATTCATTGATTCATTTGAATTGAAATATTTAAAATACTTTCACAGCAAAAATTATGTATGCGATTAATTTAGATTAATCGATTGACAGCCCTAGTTCAAATATATCTGTTGTCTGACCAGCTGTCTCTTTCTTCCCTCTCCTCAGATCGTCACCGACTTACATCTTCCTGTGTCCGTCCAGGAGGTCGGCGCACAGCAGCAAAGGTTTGGATGCACGTGTTTGACCACGTGGTGTCAGACCACCGCATGTGGTCAGGTCTGACCTTCTGCTACCAGTACGCCTGCCATGGCGCCGAGCTGCCCTTTCTTTTTGACTCTGCTTCGGGGGCTAACTTCACCCTGTTGATACCAGAGAAGCTACTGTCCAATCAGATGCTGTGCTAGTGGGGCGCCTTCTCCCACACTGGTGACCCTTCCTCGCAGGCCCAACAGACAACTTTCTGCCGGGAGCAGCGTCTGCCGGTTTGGCCACGCTATTCCGACACCAGCACTTGGCTGGTCATGAACCTGACCAGGCACCATATATGTGACTTTTGGGACCAACTAGGCATCTATTAGTGAGGGGGCAGGCTGGGCAGGGAGGTGTTGAGTTACTTTGCAGTAAAGTAGACATGCTCCCATTTTTGTTCCACAGAATGTAAATCCAGTCACAAAATCTTGCAGCTGTAGCTGCGGTGTTCATCACAAAATATACATTCATAAAATATGACCTTTTAGAAATTGCTACCCAGCAGCAATTATAGTTTAATAAATCATCAGCTTTTAGAGAGAACATTTTATTTTTATTTCCTTTCTGCAGCAACAGCTATGAGTGCACATCAGTTTTTAAAAACTGCAATGATTATCATCATTCTGTCATCATCTATTGCTCAGCAGTATGAAATGCATCTCTGGCCAAAGCCTCACCATTTCCCCCTTAACATGGGAAAGGATGCAGAAAGACGAGTTGCTCTATTTGGGGTAAATTTAGGTGACGATGAGTTCGCACAAGTTGAAAAATATTTTAACCTGAGTGAAAAATGTACTGCTATCCTAAAGCTATATGACACTTCATGATGACAGTACAGAGACAAAGAAAAATGGAGACTCTCAAAGCCCCCAAAGATTATTTCTAAAAGACAAGAAATTGCCAGGTCAAGGCTAGACAACAAGGGTCTAGCTTAAAAATGTGGTGGGAGTCCAGCTCTCTATGTTTAGACAGATGTATAGATGTAGGCTATATATGAGGCTGTCTGTTAGTCACTCTGACCAATGTGTTTCTCAAATAAAATAAATCCTTAACCCTTGTGTGGTGTTCGGGTCTGTGGGACCCATTTTCAATTACACTAAAAGAAAAATTACACTATTTATTATTTCTTCTAACTCAAACTCCTTGGCTCATTTTCTGTGAAGAACATTATTATTTTCAATGACTGCACACAGTGCACCCCCCCCCCCCCCCCCCCCCCACACACACACACACATAGCGATTACATATGAGGTGTTCGGGTCTACTGGACCCGAATGTATTTAATTGTAGGTGCTATGAAACTATGTTGTCTTTCTGCACCTGCTATTCCCACACAAAGTTACAAACTTGTTACATTTCAAGCACTTTTCACCTGTTCTGATTAAGTTCTAAGAATTAAGCACCAATAATGATCAAAAATCTTGTTTCTATTTTTTTTAACCTTTTTATAATTGAATTTCCTTATTTTGTCACAAAAACACAAATGTTCACATGATCATAAATGTGATCTCACAGGGGTAAAGGGAAAATATGAATCATAAATGATGTATATATTATTGGTAATTGAGCTCAAGTAAACATCTGTTAAGCATTTTTCCATACATTGTTATGGCTGTATTGATTTGAAAGCCTAATAATGTGGTGGGTCCACCAGACCTTTGAACATTAGCTGTGTAACAAAAATATGAACACCACACAAAGGTTAAAGCTGCACTGATCAATATTTTGTATTATTAACTATGGAAAAAATGACTACATATAATGAAAAAGGGGTCGCTCGTAGCGATAAACAAAAGTTGTTCACCGGGAGGTCGCCGGTTCAATCCCCAGACCGACAGGATAAAATCTAGGTGGGGAAAGTGAAAGAGCAGTGTTTGTCCCTCCCTCATCACCACCACTGAGGTGCCCTTGAGCAAGGCCCTTAACCCCAACCACTCCAGTGGAGCTGCTCAGTGGCCAGCAGATCAGACTGTGGTTGTACTGGGCAGCTTCCAGGTATGAATGTGGAACTGTGTGAATGTGACAGGTCGTCGATGCAAATGAGAATTTGTTCTCAATCAACGTACCTGGATAAATAAAGGTTAAATACATATTCTAATGCATTTTTTCTTCATAAAACTTTGAACTGCAGCTGTGTTTGAAAGGCTCTGTGACACTAAATCAACCTGTTTGGTCTAGTAAGTCTAAGTAAACCTGCAAAATGTCCCTGAAAAAAATGCTCCCGTGTTGTTAATATAATTATTTTCTTTGGATGACCAACATGTACCTCCACACAAAAACCTATATTTACTATATTATGTTTAACATACAAAATAATTCGAGCCAACTTATATTTTGGGGGTTCAGGATGCAAACTAATGTTTGTCCCCTGATTTATACATCAAACTATATTACACATGACTGTAGTGCAAATTAACATTTAAACAATAGACCAACAAACATGACATAATTTTTTATGCATTTATTTGAAAAGATTATTTGTGTAGCTAGTGTTTGTGTGTATGCTGTAGTTATTATATACAACTTTATTTATATAACTTGATTTACAGACTCAAGGTCCAAATAGAAAATAGAATAGTACACATAACATATTACAAGAGGGGTACAAATGAACCCACAAACATATACATACAGACATACTGACTACCACATATTACATAATGGGGACATACAAAACAAACATACATTCATTCATACATACAGACATACAAATAGCTATACACAATAATTAAAACAGGTACAGATGCGTGTTCCAGTGTTTCCAGAGTTTGGAGGTATATCTGGTATCACTAAGTACAGGGTTGGTTAAGGCAGTTAAAATTGTATCTGTTAATCGGCACATGAATCTGTATACAGTTGTGAGGACTAGTTTCACTTTTTTCACATCGCCAAATGGACTTTTTCTTGGGGGGGGCAAGAAGCTTGAGCCTAGGTGAGGATTAAGGTGAGGGTTTGGGTGCGCAGACCTCATTCCCACCATCTTCACTCCTACCAGATGGACCTCCAGTGGCATGAGGGAACCCATGACGACCTTCGTCTGGCAGGAGTTGCAGGGGCCTGCCGGTGATCCGGTCAGTTGGACTCCGCCTGTGCCTGTCCCCAGGTGCAGGTTTGTCTTCGGGGTTTGCTCGCCTACCTACCTACCTACCTACCCCCCCCCCCCCCCCCCCCCCCCCCACACACACACACACACACACACACACACACACACACTTCTTATCCTCAGCCAGGCATTAGAAAAGCTTTCTCTACCACTTCTTCTTCTTTGGCCTTGTCATTATCTGACTCTGAAGATCTACCAGCTGGGACCTCATGGTGCTCTCCGTCCTCTCCCACTCCTGCTCCTTGTCCTGCAGAGTCAGCTTCAGGCTTTCTGTGGCCTGAAGTAGGGATGACTTGTCCTCCTTCCACTCGTTGAGATGACTCTCCAGCTGCTGCTCAGCCTTGTTCAGAGCAGCCAGGAGGCCGTCACTCACAATCTCTTTGGGCTTTCCGCAGCAAGTTGCTGATTTTTCCCAGCTGGGATTTCAGATACTCTGTTTCCCTGGGTGGGGAGGGGACATGTTCAGCCAGCTGAACTTTCAAGTCACACATCTCCCTCTGCATCAGCTCTTCCTCATGTCTCCAACTGCTGCCCTCTCTCTGTTGTTGGAGCTGATCAAGGAGATTGGCCAGCAAGTCCTCTCGGATTATCAGGTGAACTCTTCCCTCAGATTCACATTGGGTGAGACTCGCCTCGCTGTCCTTCAGTTCACACCGTACTTGTTCTTCAAGTGAACTGAGATAGAAACTCATTTGTGATTCAATCTCTCTGGAGTGGAATTCCATGTTTTCCAACGTTGTATTCTGCTGGACCAGTGTTATTTCTCTTGTTGCAACGTGCACCTTTGGACTGTCACAGTCAAATGACTCTCTGATACAAACTGCCATCCATCCATCCATCGTCGTCCGCTTATCCGTGGTCGGGTCGCGGGGGGAGCAGCTCCAGCAGGGGACCCCAAACTTCCCTTTCCCGAGCCACATTAACCAGCTCTGACTGGGGGATCCCGAGGCGTTCCCAGGCCAGGTTGGAGATGTAATCCCTCCACCTAGTCCTGGGTCTTCCCCGAGGCCTCCTCCCAGCTGGACGTGCCTGGAACACCTCCCTAGGGAGGCGCCCAGGGGGCATCCTTACCAGATGCCCGAACCACCTCAACTGGCTCCTTTCGACGTGAAGGAGCAGCGGCTCTACTCCGAGCTCCTCACGGATGACTGAGCTTCTCACCCTATCTCTAAGGGAGACGCCAGCCACCCTCCTGAGGAAACCCATTTCGGCCGCTTGTACCCTGGATCTCGTTCTTTCGGTCATGACCCAACCTTCATGATGATACAAACTGCCGTCTGAGTGAATTTGTCATGTCAAATTTTCTAGATCCGCCACTGGTGTTGGTCTTTGTTTTGATAGCTGGACCGGCCAAATGACAAAACGTCGGTATTTCACGTATTGGGGAACGGCTGTGTGGAGGTAATGCCAACCTATTGTTTCAAGTACAGCCCCTTTAAGCAATACATCCACTGGAGGGAGCTGGAACAAATTGGTTTCGCATGGACCTTCCCTTTCCTTTGCTACTGTCTAACTTACTTTAATTCCCATCCAATCTCTGCGTAAGTTTAACATTTCTGACCAACTCGCCTATCTCTGTCATTTTTTTAAATCTCTTTGTCGTGTCTTATGGTAGTGTCTCGCTTGAACTATTGGCTAAGCTTGGTTTGGTTAAGTTTTTATAAAACATGCACAACTTGCAGACAAAATCAATGCAGAGTACAGACAGAAGGCTCTGTCTGCATCTGTACACGTTTCTAACGTTGAGCATAAATGGGCCTTAAGACAAAAGGATGTTTACATAACCAAAATAATATTTAGCTAACAAGCGTCTACTGTATTCAGCACTCAAGACACACAAATACGCATACTGACTATAGCATCTGGAGTAATTTAAAACTAAGATGTATTGCTGCTTCTGCATGAATCCATATTTTAGCTGTTGAATTATGTCAAAAAAACATAGTTGTATAGGAAGGCAACAGCGTGAAGGAAGTAAAATAAGAACTGCAGGACACTTCTCCCCCAAGTCTTTTGTTTTATTGTTTTAATGAAATGAATGATCTTCTGCTCCCTCAGCACAATCACTCATCTACCACATTTCTCCATCCGTATCCATCGGTTTTCCTTATTAAAAGTCTCCTTTGTTCAGCGTTGGCAAAAACCCTCATTAGCTGCTTATGTCAATGCACTCTTACTAGTGATGAATAGCTGCTACATCACCGGGTCAATTCTGCAAAATTAAAGCCTCAGTGCTTAATACAGTCCCAAACAAAATAGTTGACCTCTGGGACAGACATCAGAAATAACAAGACTGATATTTTGTCCCCCTCACAAAATGTCACGGCTACATTGCATTCTGGTTTATTGAGGATGCGGTCGCTGAGGAAACTGGTTTCTTTGCTTCTTTGTTTCTGAAACACTCTGACACTTGTGCATCCACAATGCAGAAAAGGTTGAAGACTCGTGCCATATCCCGTCTTATTTTAGAGTGATAAGCAAATCTTGGTAACGCTTTAGATTACAGCCCGCAACGCTGTGTATGTGGAGCTAATCACTGATAAGTTATTAGCTTGTTTTATAAGCATGTGTCAATCAGTTAGACTGATCAATATGCTCCTGTTGTCAATAAGGAGCTCGATAGCATTCATTGGGAGACGATAGGATGATCACTCTGACACACAAACCTATTTGGGGTTCAACCCTGAAAAACTACCTTTCTTACTCCTTACCTAACAGTTTAGGGGTCTTTGCTAAGCCCTTCCCCAAAAACTGATGGCCGAAAGTTAGTAATTGTATCTAGGCATGGCAGGTTTTTTCAACGTGCCAAAGCGGTAATCTAGAGTAGAGATCTTTATGTACCTGAAACCGACCTGTGGATAACCAACTGAACCAGATTTGCAGATATGATTATAGGATAAATAGACCCAACACAAATTGTGGCTAATCTTAACAGAAACAAAAGGTCAATTTCTCAGTAAATAAACTGTCAGAATCCCATGTAATTTAACTGCAAACTGACTTTAACAAACAATGGCATCTAACTAATAGTTACCATTGAGCTCACAGACAAGTCCAGAATCTTTAATTATTTATGGTATAATTGATCACAGCAAAGATATTAGAAGTGAGCCCAGATGAGAAAAACTATTTGATGCACTGATGTATTTATTAAAAAAGCTATTGTTACATTTGTCATTATCAAGATTAATGTGACCATTTATTGTGATATAGATTTTAGATATGTTTGCCCTGCCGCTTTATTTCATACAGTACTGCCTCCTTCCTTCCAGTAGTGACTGCTTCTATGTTTCAGTCCTTGCTCTTCTCTTAGTTCCTTTCAACTCTCCTTTTCTGTCTTGTAAGGCAGTGGCACAAAACAGATATTTGGCTAAAACACTGGTGATGTCTGTCGTCGCTACTGCGACTGCATTTTCCCTAAAAAGACATCTGAAGAGTAGTGTTTGTTCGCTTAAAGCACCAATCACACGAGCAAATCAGTTTGGCCTAAAGGAGAAGTACAAAGCTGCATATTCTTTTTGACATAATGATTAATAGGAACATCAGGAATGGAAACAATAAGGGGAAGAGACTGTTCCACAATAGATAGTAATCTTTTTCCTTTAAAGTGTAGTTAGAATGAGTGTTGAGTCTCTGTGTGGATTATGTTGTTAGACGCTGGAATTCAAAATGCCTTGAAACTTATGATAAAACCACACACACACACACACACACACACACACACACACACACACACACACACACACACACACACGTACACAGCTACAGAACTACTGTAAATACATAATTCTCAAAAATGAGACACATTTTGTGGAGACTTCAATACTGGAAAAGTTTTCACTTTTCATCTTTGGTAAAATGCCCCTGAGTTAATAACCCGGATTTGCCTTCAGATGACGATATAGTGAAAGTTGGGAAGTGAAAAGAGTCCCATATCTCGAGTCTATTGGGTGTCTGCAGGAGGAAGATGTCAGTCTGCATAGTGAAAACAGGCTTTGTCCCATGAAGCATGTCAACCTAGCTCTGAATCCCACACCGGGGAATGAAATCCTGAAACAGCTGTCAGCTTAGTGATGACTAAAAGACACTGCTTTTTGTTGTTTTTGCACTGTCTGGTTTTGCAGAGGTCAACGAGGGTTATGCCTATCAGTTAATTCCTTTTACCTGTCTTTATTCTTTGTTTCTGAATGTAATTGTCCATCTCTGTCTGGCTTATTTTCCTCTGTCTGCGGGGTGACTCAGGCTCTGTCTGACCAGAAAAGTAGCCATTTATTCAACACCTTAAACAACCTGTGTCCTACTGCAGTTGTTAGAGTAATGACTGTGCTTGCATAGTAGTACAATGTTTTTATGATCACAAAAGGTGCTAGAGAGGTGGACAGGGTGGATAGTTGGGTCAACAATGTGTGACTTAGAAATTTGACAGATTTTCTAGTCCTCTACCAACAATCAACAATGCTATTTTTATCTTGGTTTTCGACCAACCTTAACCAATTAGCTAATTACAATGTCGGATTGCAGATCAATTGGCCCACCACGTTTCAAAAATTACCTGGCAGAATGAATGGATGAACCATCTGCCTATCACATTCATTGTTTTAAACAAACAGTCGCGGCTGTCACACACACCTAAACCACACTCTTAGCTGCCAGTAGCTCCTGACCGGATGCTGATTGGCTCGGTAAGCTGGTAGTTCAAACAAAAACACATTACTTAAAGCCTGCCAAGATAGATTCTCGCATAATCTCGTGATATTGCGAGAATCAAGCTGCCGTGCAAGGTAAAGTCTTCCCCTAACCTTAACCAAGTAGTTGTTGTTGCCTTTACTAAACCAAACTTTAACCATCAAATTGGCAGATTAGTTTGCATGGCTGGGATGCAATGTGCATCGTGTCCTGCCTCCTGCATGCTCTACCCAGGCCAGCCATCCCTCAACTGAACCAAGCACAATATTTACACCTGATTTGTCAGACATTTTTTAGAGTTCATATGAGAAAACAACTTAAGATAACATGGATTTTACTTTATGTTTTGTCATTTCAATTATTTTCTTTTAACTTTAGTAGTAAGGGACACATTTGTAAAAAGCACAATGTTGATGTTATAGGGTTTTTTTTGTTTGGGGGAGGGGAGGGATTCAGTAACACATATAAGGATTCACATGTTTTTTGCACTGTCTACAATTTATTTTCTACTTTGAGCGTGATAAAAGCATTTTTCATAGCAAATTATTAAAAAAAATCATTTTTGTCTGCTTACCACACAATCAGCATGTCTACTAAGTTCATTTTTCATAAAACGCAATGTTATCTGATCAGATTGTTTGGCTCAAGGTACACAACTTATTCATTTTGTTCTCTCTTTCATTATCTCCCCACGACTTCTGACTTTATTATCTGTCTCCTTTTTTTTCCTCTCCCTCCTTCTCCCCGTTATCCTCTCTCAATGATGAGCAATCACAACGCATCAAGTCTTAATTAATCAAAGGCCCTATATTGACTTTCTGTCACTGTGTGTGTGCACGCTCTGCCCAGGCATCTACCTGAACCAACCATAATATTTCCACCTGATATATCAGACATTTTTTAGAGTTCATATGAGAAAACGACTTAAGGTAACATTTGACTTTATGTTTTGTCATTTCAAATATTTTGTTTTTAGTTTAGTAGTAAGGGACACATTTGTAAAAAGCACAATGTTGATGTTATAGGGTTTTTTCGGCGGGTGAGGGGGGGGGGCTTCAGTAACTTGGATGTTGCAAAGCAAACAGAAGGTGCTACAGTATACAGTGGATAGATGAGCAATAATTGCTTTAATCCATCTGGTTTTGAAGAGCATTACTGCCTCTATGTGAATGTAATTGATATATTACCCTAATTATCCCCAGTAATTGGGGCATGTAAATAGTGTTTCTCTTTATGAATTCAAACAACCTTTTTGGTCCGAGTGCCTCAATGCATGGTGTTAAGTGTCTGCCTGTTTTTTTGCCTGTTTGAAAATTGTTGATCTGTGCAGCGGTGCACTATTCTATTAGTCTGACTTAATTTCCCTATCTGCCTCATTATTGGACCGCTTTTCTGTCTGCCAGCATATTTACGTGTCTGTCTCCCTGCCTGCCTATTTACCTGCCAGACTGTCCATCTATCATTCATCATAAGTGTTTATGCTTTGCTCCGCAGTTTGACTCCTCTCTATGGAGTGAGTTAATGACATGCATAAGTAACACACAGTTGATGTGGTTGTGGACCAGCCATCCATCATGAACCCATTACATATTCAAGGCTCCAGCTTCATCTGCAAAGTCTCTCCTGTCAGAGTGCCTCTTTCTCTTTCTCCTCTTATTCGCCCTGCCAGTCTGTCTGTCCATTATCCTTTTGTCTCTCTCTCTCTCTCTCTCTCTCTCCCTTTCTCCTTCTAATCCGGTCTTACTATGCACCATCTCTCTATCATCTCTCAACACATTCTCATGAACCGGTTTGTATATCGTAATAAAAGTAATGCACAATAATTTGAATGATATTTTACGAAATTACGGCAACCGGTTACGTGATATTTAAGTTCAGCCAGAAAAAGGTGCCTATAATGAGGGTAAGATAAGATAAGATAAGCCTTTATTGTCTCCTATAGGAGAAATTTGTCTTGGGCATTTGAGAGAAACAAGATGGCGACACATAAACACACAATAAACATACAGTTAACCTACAATGCTTCAATGAACATCTAATAACAACACACGATATCCCCCCACCCCCCACCCCCCACCACCACCACCACCTTTCCTCACATTCACAGAAGAACAGAACCCACAACAACACATCCTCCCCCTCGTATTGCACTTGATAATGATTGCACATTTCCCATTAACTCATGCTGTGGTAAATAACTTCTATATTGCACAATGCTTAATTGCATAATACCATATCAAATTTAGCATATATATATATATATATATATATATATATATATATATATATATATATATATATATAAAATATTGCACCAGTACCCTAAAATTTTGGGTATTGCACCAGTACCCTAAAATATTGCACCAGTACCCTATCATTGCCTTGCTATAACCTTGTTCAGTACCACAAGTCTTATTTAGTAGTTTTAGTCACACATACATCACTGCAGCCAATACACACACACACACACACACACACACACACACACACACACACACACACACACACACACACACACACACACACACACACACACACACACACACACACACACACACTCTCTCTGTTATTATTCATTAATTTGATTGAAAGCGGCACAAATGAGAATTTGTACCTGTTAAGCTTGCAGTTTGGTAACCTGTACCTTCTGCCTGAAGGCATCAGCTCAAACTCACTATACAGGACGTGATTTGGGTCGTTGGTGATTTTGAGACCCTGTTTCCTCGCCGCCTCCTCAAAGAGCTCCTGAAGAGGAGTAGGTGGCATTTTGGCCAAAATAATATGTTGTTACCTGCTCAACAGGTACACCTTCAGGGTACCACAGCGGTCGTGATTTAGCCACAAAAAGGAGGTTGTGATGCGGGTACATGTTACTTTGAGGTGACGCTCATGATAGTGGTCATGACAGTTACATTTAGCCACAAAAAGGTGCCTATGCTGCGGTTACTGCAGCGGTCGTGGCAGTTAAGTTAAGTTTAGCCACAAAAAGGGGACTGTGACACAGCGACATGACAGTTAAGTTTAGGCACCAAAACTACTAGATTAGAAACAAGTTTGTGGTCTGGGTTAAAACATCAGCCCCCTTAAGTAGTACTTCCGGGACACGAACACCAGGGGCACCTTCAATCCCAAAATGGTATGCACCATTTTGCTACGGTTTCCTGGTTGGATGACATGTTTCCTCGGAACAGTGTGGAATAGTGTGCAACGGCTCTGAGATATGTTGTCTCTTGTTTAGTGGGTGTGTCTCTAGTTTATTGGCTGTGTCACAGGTGATACCCAATCAGCAGAGACGTGTCTGTAAACTCATGGTAATAAAAAGGCACACAACAGGGTGTTCAACGCACCCCCGTTTCAGTTTAAAAAAACGTGTTGCTACGTCGGGGCTGAACATGGTCCAGTTTCCAGATTTTCTTCCTGGACACTTCCTGGATTTTCTTCCTGGACACTAACTCTGCTCCCCACTTTGAAAGCCCTGTGTTTGGGACCCATCCACCACTCTGACCTCCACTGACCCGGTCATAGGTACTATAGCCACTAGCGGTAACTGCCTGACAGCAGCAGTCAATGTGGGCTTTACAGTAATAAACATATGGAATACTATACGAATTACAGTGCATTGCTTTTCAAAGCTATATGTACGAATGGTTCATGAGAACAGCCTGCATCTCTGCAAAACCTCCCTCTTCTTTCAGGGTGTCTGTTGGCCATTTTTTTTTCACCTTGGTCTCTCATATATGTTCTTCTATACTTTCATTCTCTCACTCTCTTACATCCAAGCTGCTTGTGATAACTTACAGCTGGAAACTTACAATCAGAAGGAAACTGAATTTACTGTGTGATACAGGTGCAGTTGGTTTTAGAAATAAAAGTATTATGTAGTTACGCTCGACACCAAATAAAAAATCTTCAGTTCAGGCATTCAAATGGTATGAAAACTATGCTGTACCTTACTGCTGCCACTGCTGCCATTCATATAGCATTTCACCTCCGCACAAACATCTACGTTCCTAGGGGGAAATTATTGTCCTCAATCCCTACTCCCCAATGTACTAAGCTTGGTGTTTCCTTGTGGGGAGTGACAAGGCCAGAGCCCAGACATTAAATATTGATAATGTACATATTCTACATATACATAATAATTAGGGCTGTCAAATGATTTAAAATTTTTAATCAAATTAATCAGAACTTTCAGTGGATTAATCATGATTAATCACTATTTGCAATTACACCTGAATCCTAACCATTTTTTTCTGAAATGCATACCAAAAGATACTAGTGCTGTCAAGCGATTAAAATATTTAATCGCATTAATGTCATAGTTAACTCGCTATTAATCGCAATTAATTGCACATTTTTATCTATTCTAAATGTCCCTTGATTTCTTTTTGTCCCATTATATTTACTCATTTTAATTCTCTTATCAGCATGGAAAAGTAGATTGGCTTGCTTTGTGACTGTTTTTTTACAACATTGTCATATACGTTATGTTCAATTTCACACTAACATTCACACTTGGATCTAATAATCTGTCACATAATGTAACGCTGTTACCTTCCATTGCAGGTAGTACTGCAGATAGTCCGGCAGATAGTACTACAGGTAGTACTGCCTCATGCCTGAGGCGAGCGTGGCTCGTCCTACTGTCTATGGGCTCATAGCGTCGCCTCTCACTGACTGTAGAGTCACTACTCGCTCGCTCTGAAGATAATCGCCGTCACGAGCCTACAAGCTACGCGGCTAGCAAGCTAAAACCGGCCGAGGCTTGTGTCTGTTTTGTTTGCGGTCTGCGAAATTACAAGACCCGCCCTTCAATCACTACTATTGGCCAGGCGTCGAAGGTAACGTAACTCCATTTGTTCAGGTCCTATCCCCTGACCAATCCACTATCCTCACCACTCGCGGTGAAATGCCTAAACCAAACCAATCAGCTGCTTCGTAGGGCGGGACATGGCGTGGCCATAGACAGTTAAAGAAGTGGACTAACAGATCCTGTTGCTCTCTCTATGCGTTACTCGTGCGTTAAAAAAATTATCGGCATTAAAATGGGTTTGCGTTAACGCCGTTAATAACGCGTTAAACTGACAGCCCTAATAATAATCCATTCTATGTGATTTGGCTGGCTGAACTAAAGAAATAAAGGTAATTCTATGAATAATTAAACATATGTGCATCTTTAAAGCAGCATTGTTTTTTTTGGCCATTGAAAACAAGTTCTAAAAGCAATATTGAAATTTTATCACCATATTAAGTTGTTGTGGCAAACAGTTGTCTACACATCCAGCAGGCATGGACCTATCATTTACAGTCATATTTGTGGTTTACTAGTAAATACAAGCCCAACATTCACTCTCAGTTTTGGTCGCCACCAGCCGCTTAAAAAAAAAAAAAGGCTCAGCAGCTGATACATGCTCCTCTATGTCCCCAAACTAGTAGCATATAGTGCATTTATCAATGTTTTTTCACTGAAAACAGCTGTCTGCTGCTGGAAATGAGTTTGGTATAAGCGATGAGACTGAACTAAAGTAATGAGCTAAAAGATGTTAAAATGCTCAGTAAAGCTGAGGAGAACTGCAGAGTCTGGTGCTAATTCTCTTTGGGTTTGTCACAGAGAAGACAACTTTAACATCACATGTAGTTATTTCATCTGTTGTTAATACAACAGTATTGATTAGTGTAGCTTCAAAGGTTAGCTGCCACTGGGGTAAATTCAGACAGGAGCAAGAGAGTGACAAGTACAAGATGAATACATGGATGAGGAGAAGGGAATGAAACAGAGAGCACAAAATGATGACATTGCCCTTATGTGCAGCTGTGTGTGCTGACTGTACAAAACAGAGCAATTATCAGTAATTATCATTTATTACACCAGGAGGGTCACATTGAGGAGAAAAAGGGAGATAAAGAGATAAAGAGAGAGAGAGAGAGAGAGAGAGAGAGAGAGCAATGTGATTGAACAATGTCCCTTTTTAGAAATAATGTCCATGAGGGTGCTCTTTGCTGTAATTATAGTTCACGTCTGTGACACCAAAATCGTTACAATCACACATAAGGATTCACGTGTTTTGCACTGTCTACAGTTTGTTTTCTACTTTGAATGTGATAAAAGCATTTTTCATAGCAAATTACTTTAAAAAAAAATTCTGCTTATCACAAGAACAGCATGTCTACTAAGTTCATTTTTCATAAAACACAATGTTATCTGATCAGATTGTTTGGCTCAAGGTACACAACGTATTCATTTTGTTCTCTCTTTCATTATCTCCCCTCTCCTGACTTTATCTGTCTCCTTTATTATTTTCATCTTTGCTCCTCTTTCTCTCTCTCTCTCTCTCTCTCTCTCTCTCTCTCTCTCTCCTTCTCCCCCCTATCCTCTCTCAATGATGAGCTATCACAAAGCATCAGGTCTTTATTAATCAAAGGCCCTATATTGAATTTCTGTCACTGTGTGTGTGTGTGTGTGTGTGTGTGTGTGTGTGTGTGTGAGAGTGTGTGTGTGTGTGTGTGTGTGTGTGTGTGTGTGTGTGTGTGTGTGTGTGTGTGTGTGTGTGTGTGTGTGTGTGTGTGTGTGTGAACATATATAATGTTCATGCAGGTATGCGGAGGAGTTCAGCTCTGGCTTTAGTCAGGCATTGAATGAGTCACATTCGGGCACTGAGTCTTCTCATTTCAGTCATCAAACCATTTGGCACAGAAGCCATTTAGCACAGTGAGAAGATTTAGAGTCTGTAACAAAGTACTGTCAAAGCTAATGGGCAATTAGTGTCTAATTTTGAAGAAAGGAACATAAATGGTATAAATGAGCATTCATTTTCTCCTCCTTATGCAAGGTACTTTAACACCTGTCTGCAGAAAAACATTAATTCCAATATATTACGGTGTTCTTTAGCTACAGGCAAATAATATAGGAATATAATGACTGTATGATTTTGAATGCATTTGGTGGAAAGAATTCCAATGTTACAAATTGCCGTTAAATTGCTGTTAAAACTTAAACTGCTCCTGTAGCAGAAAACCTTTCTTCAACGCTTTTTTTTTGCATATTCAGTATGCTCATAATGCTCATAGTAACACTCATAGCTTCTACACAACTCAGCTAAATACACTATGTCAGTGTTACTCTGTTGCCTCCTCATAGTGCCGAAGCTCTACCAGAAGTATATTGAATGATTAATTGGTGAAGCAAGGATTGTTTGGGCAGCGACGGTTGGCCCTTAATCAAACTGTAGTGATGGCAAACTCACGTTTCAGAAATGAAACCAAAACACGGATGCTTCTCACTTGTCACCATACAGGTTTACACTTTGCGGCGGAATAAAGGAGCATGGGGGAATGTTCGGATGACGAATGAATGAACAACACACAGCACAGCAACACCTTCCTTTTGAGTCTGACCATCTCAGCGCCACATTTCCCTTTTGTTTTTTTGGCTTTCCATCAGTAGACTCACACACTGTTAACGTAGACTTCCAAACGTGAAGAAGAAAAAAAGAGATGTTCGATGGCTTTACGTAATAGGCCGACCAGGGCTATTTGGGGAGGGGCCGCTCACTGATCCCCCTATATTTCTGAAAATCCTAGACATGGTTGTGACCATTAGTGCTTTCTGATTAGCCTGTGTTTGTATTGAAATAAGAGGCTGCTGCGGCCCGCCGTACGGGTTGAGCAGAGGCTGCACAGTTTGATCAGCGGGCAGCGGCCGTGGGCAGCGGTGTTGCTGAGAACTTGCAATGTACCCTATATATGTATAACTATTATCAGACCGGCCCTCGCAGCCTCGAAACACTACCAGCCCACCTGGAAAAGTCCAGACTCTCCCGATTGCCACTCCGCCTCTGGTTCGGCCCACGCACTGCCTGAACTCTATAAAAAGTGCTTTGAATGTAATTTTACTTCAAAAAGCCAACCACTGTCAACAATGGCTTACTTTGGGATTGTGATGGGAAACATGACACCCAATCATCGCAAACATTGTTCTTGAACTTGAAATTGCACACAGTCCCTGCATTTTGATTTCAAGTAAGGACATAAAACAGCATTGCCCTTTCAAAGGAAATCTGTCGGGGAAAAAAAAGGTCATCTGGTAGCAGAAATCAGAGACAAAATCCACTCCCCCTGCCGATCTGGTGTGAGTTTATGAAAGCGTTTCTTAGGATAGGTTGATTGTTATAACTGACACGTATGCAGTCGTGGTGTGGATGCCCTAACTGAATGTATGCTTGTGTTTTGTTTCATCTGTATCATAGTCATTCACATGGACACATGTACAGAGATTTTCTACCTTCATTACCGGTAGAAACAGAGAAGCAAAAGAAAAAGGCAAAAACAAACAGGACAATCATACAACTGTAACTGCAGGCTTCATTTAGTTGAATAAACACAGACAAAATGGAATGAGCGCCCATGTGCAAACCCAATATTGTGATGCATTATCTGGGTATAAACTCACTTTACACCAGGCATTATAATCCCACTGCAGATGGGAGCTTTTTAAAGACTGTGAACTGATCTGGCACCAATCCAGTAGAGGAAGGAGGAAGGAAGTGCATGAAAGATCTTTTCAAGACTTTGCCCACAGGTGGTTTAGATGCATCTGTAGAGTATAATTAAAAATAACTAGCACCAAGTTACACACCCAGCATGTCCCAACTATTGTCTTCTTTGTCTTTTTGTGTCTATAAATGATTATATTTCAAGCCCCACGACTGTCTTTACAATTAGTTTCCTATTCTCTATCTTCTTCTGTCTGCGCCTGACAACAATCCAAACTCCCTGACTAATGCTATGATGCTCAGCCCAGGTTAAAGACAAACTCCTCACCTAAGTTTGGGCTTCCCTCTTAACCTCATCATTTAGCCATTTTCTTACATATTCAAGACATAACAGGTTGTGTCTTTGCTGGAATCAGTGTGTTTGCCATCTTGTCCTGGTAGAGCTGTCATTCTCATCCCCAGTGTCCCCTGCCTGCCCCCACAATGCTGTCTAACTCTGAAGGATATCTGGGTGATGTCTGCCATCTGGAATCTGATCCTTTCATCATCACCCCACCTGGCCTTAACAATCCAGCAGCCTTAGCTGCAGACCTCAGTGCATTACTCTGAAAATAATCGACCACTTGCCAAGCCTGGAACTCTCCCAGCTGAGGGTAAAGACCATAACCTGGGACTATACCTCAGAGCCCCATCTCTTCTCAACCTGGGAAATATAAGTGTACTAGAAAGTACTCTCTGGATTATGTCCCCACATTTAACAATTTTTTCCATTGCAGCTGGGCCATATATTTGGACTTGACCCAAACTACTCTACACTGTTGCCATTTGAGTAGTGTCCATGTTTTGCTGCAAGACCGCTTTATGTACAGGAAACCAGAAAGGTGGTCCCCGCTTGTGCCTCCCATGTATTAGTATACATTCGGGTCACAGTGGTAATCATCGGTTTCTCTTAACCAACACTGTTTGAAAAATCCATTCCAATCCAATTTTTGAATTGGATTCTGAAAATATCTTAAGAACAGCAGTATTTGTAAATGACCTTTTGGGCTTTTCAAACATTGCCATGATTCAACTGTCTGTTTTCTTTCTCCTTGTCTCACTGTCACTCTGTCTGGCACCATGTTGATCGCTGCCCATAATGTGTATAGTATTTTCATCCCAGAGGAATAACCTGGTAGCTTTATTTCTGCTTGGATTTGTAGTCTTTTTATTAGGGTACCCGGTATGTGTCCCTACATGTCTGTCTGACTCCCAATATGTCTCTTTCTCCCTGTCCAAGTCTTTAATCCAGCCAGTTAATACTTTCTGTAATGTGTTACATTCCTCCAGAAGGAATAAGCTGGTAGCTTTATCTAATCTATGATTTCCCATAAGACCCCTGGCATACTGTTCCTTTTAAATGAATTCATTCCACCACCCAGCCACTTACATCTCCACACTGCCACTAATAAGCCAACAGTACATAAGAGCTGGCTGCTTCTAAATGAGCTAAAATAAAGCACAAACACAGATGGGAAGGTATTGCAACCTATTATGCCAGCCAGATCTGTGTGAGTGTGTGTGTGTGTGTGTGTGTGCGTGTGTGTGTGCGTGTGTGTGTGTGTGTGCGTGTGTCCACACGCACACAGTGTATTGTGCTAGAGGTAGAGACTATGTTGTGTTGTTGCACTACAGTACATCAATTATTATCTCTCATTGAAAATCTCAGCAGGCTCTAGTCCCTTAATCCTCCTTGGTAAGGCTTAATAACACCATTATTCTGGGAGTGGAACGTTCTTTTACCTCCAGTGGTAAACCCTTTGAAAGTATTGTATCAACTCTGAAATGGTTGTTGGAAAACACTATGAAATGAAGTTAATCTTAATACCTATCATTATTCCACTTGATGTGTAATGGACTGATACTGACAAAGATCAAATAAAAACAATCCATTAAAAAGGTGCACACATAGTATGGCCCTGTCTCACCCCTTTTCCCCTGTAACATACACTACGGATGTGAGCCAGAAAGGTCCAAATGTGGTAACGTAGGGATTTGTCAGCCGCAGGGCCACACAGAATTCCCTGCCAGCTATAATAAAGTGTGCCAGATGTGAGGAGATTTGTGTGAAAGCTTGTTGGTATAAACAAGGGGTTTAATCCCTGCCATGGTGTAGAGATTGGAGGTGGTGGTGAGTGCATTAATCCATTCTTTGACCAATAGGAGGAAACAAAGATTCCCAAAACAATGACAGTTAAAATAAAACCATCGACAGTTACTCTAATATCCAACATGGTCTCATGGAAAGGCGTATAAATAACGCATCACTTTTGATGGCACGTGCTTTGTCGACACATTTTAAGCTTTCTGGGTTTCAGTTTAGTCCCCATTCTTAGCGATCATTATAGTTAAGCCGACAAAAGGTCAATGCGAGACACTACAGGTCACCATGGGGTGACAGTCGTGACAGCGGTCGTTACACTTAAATGTATAACATAATTTTCCGCCAATAGGTGTCTCTCAATTGAAACCATGGATGAAAACACAGACTTTTCATCATGTTGTGAGGTTGCATGGGATCATGGGAGTTGTTGTCTTCATCTATCACCTTTGCCGATTAAAAAGTATCTCTCCGGGGTGGACCAGAGGCGTCCGGATGGCTATCCACCATCATGAGCTCCTCTGTACGTGGATTTTCACGATCTTATACAGCGACGTCATCTGTCGCCTCATTTCCGGAGTTGCTCTGAGCGTTTAATATTGACTCGGATGGGTTTACAGTTGAAAGCCTGGTGCGACTAAGCGCTGTGATTGACAAATGACTTAACAAAATTCCGTGTTATTCATATGCCATTTCGTGAGACCAGGCTTTCATACTAGAAGTACATAAACTGGTTGTACAATTATTGTCCAGCACGGAATGGAGACAAGCTGGTAGAACTAAGCCGGGGGGAACTAAGTGATTGCTAAAGAATTAGAAATATTTAGCAAGGCAATAGACCAAACCAGAGCTGGAATGCCATTTTTGCAGGTTGTTAATGATGTTAACAGATCAGACTGTTTTACTGTGCACTGTTAATATAAATCATTACTACAATACAGCATCAAAAACAAAATCCAGTACGTTAATATTATAAATCAACGTTTGGCACAAAGTCAACGTTGGGACAGCTAATGCAAGGATGACTTTCTATTGAAATGCCGTCCATTCCTGCTTTACATACATTAGGGGGAGAGAATTTCTGAAGAACGAATGAGAGCTAATTAGAGAGACTGGTATTTAAGGAGTAAACACATGACTAAACAGTCAGGGAATTTACAGATATTTGAGGAGCAGATCCAGCAGCAGCAGGAGGCAGCTAATTCTGTCTCAGTAGATCAGATGTTCTGCCTTCAGGTTAATAACAACGGGAGTCCAAACCATTAATCCAAAAACAAAGCTTACAACTCAGCTTCAATCTATCAAGCTTTTAACATGGTATACTCTGAGAGTAGATGTTTTGTCACTGATCAAGTCATTAATATTTTCTTTGTGACTTTTTACACTTGTTTTGTTTACATGAATTACAATGCTATCTTGTGCCTATACGTTAAGCTTACTTGCACTTTTGGTAGAAGTTGATTAAGCAAACAATCAGCATCTTGCCTATGTTACAAAGAAAATGCATATCTATCTATCTATCTATCTATCATATATATATATATATATATATATATATATATATATATATATATATATATATATATATCTTGGGAATTGGTAAGGGTACATATTCAATTATTGGCAATTTATCAAATATGTTCTATCAATATTAATAAACTTAAGAATATGTGTATTAATAACTTTACCAAACTGACAAACAATCAAAACGGGGCACCACCCTAGAATCAGGGACCAATAACTGAACTGTGAAAACAGTCTCATTGGTGGTGTCCCCTTTAAAATACAGATCTTAATTAATTTGATTAATTTATCTGGCATTTTTGAAAGGAACAAAGGAAGGGTGAAATTCGAGCACTGACCTGTTCAACCAGCTGTTACTACAACGTTTACACAAATAATCACAAACAACTGCTCTTTAAAGTATAATAGAATTTATTTAACTTTCAAATTAAAATTCCAATCAAAAGTTCTTCAATCAATAGACCTATATAATTGTTACAAACTACAACACAAGCAAAACAAGCAGATATGTAGCAGACGTGTGTGTGTGTGTGTGTGTGTGTGTGTGTGTGTGTGTGTGTGTGTGTGTGTGTGTGTGTGTGTGTGTGTGTGTGTGAGTGTGAGAGAGAGAGAAAGGGGAAGAGGGGGGTAGCTAAGCCACGCGGTCAAGATGGCGTATGAGACACTGTGAGAATCAAGATGGCGGATGACACTCCGCGAGATGTGAGGCTCTTTGTAGTTTAGCAAAAGACTCCAAAAATGGCTACTCCTAGAAGGCACACAAGGCTATTTGACCCCCAAGATGGCGGGTGGTGGAGCTGGGTTACAGCGCCACGTGGCTATGGGCTAGCCGTTAGCTAGTGTGTGTCTCTGTGTGTGTGTGTGTGTGTGTCTCTGTGTGTGTGTGTGTGTGTGTGTTCGGTTTGTGTGAAAGAGGAGAGAAAAGCACATTTAGAGAAAGAAACACTTGGAGTCTTGATCTTCGAGGTTCTGAGAATAACCACCCTCTCGTGTGACAGGGAGTTTTATAGTTCATGGCACCTGGTACAGAGCCTTGGTGCGTTCAGGTTCCTCCAGCCAATGGGAAGAATCAGAGTTCTTGAAGGTGTGAACTACACATCTGTAGTTTTTAGGCCACCGACCATTTTTCCCTCGTGGTAACATGTAGGTGTGAAGTTCTAGGCTGTTTATCTCCCATGTAGGCCCCAATGTCTTTGTTTCAGAAGGCTGCAGGCCTGTGGCCGGCCTTTCTTTGTTTTAGAGGCCACATGCTCTGAGGCTTTGTCCACAAGACAGTGTTTAACCATATTGTTCGGTCCCACATCTATATATGGAAGTTTTCATAGTTATTGTGAGAATTATAGTTTAACACCATATTATGCCTTTGGAAGGTTTTTCTAAGATTTGCTTGGTGCTGATCTCCAAAAAGGCTCAGATTGGTAATCTGCTGCTCAGCTGCTGAGTTGGCAGTCCAAGCAGGAGCTGCCTCCTGTTTTTACACTGCTGCACTGGTGTAATTGACATCTAACAAAATGGAAAGGGTATAGCATTTCGTACTTATTAAATATTTACTTAGTATATTCCTGTGGTTGTATCTTGCATCTTTTATTTACCAAAACCAATTTCATTGACTTGTATTTGGTTCAGGACTTCCTGTGGACTTTGTCTTGCTTAGGACACATATAGTATAAAGTATATATATTTAAGATTTAAGATAAGCCAATAGCTCAACCCTGTGGGCTTCTGTTTGTCCATCTGTTCCTTGTCCTGTTGTGATAGATTTAAATATTAGTTCTTGTCTTTCCTAGAGACAAGTTTAGCATTTTTGCATTACACAGTAGTGTGTTTTTTCTCTCTGAAAGTTCCTGTAACATTTGAAGATCAGGGTGCAAAAACTGAAATGATTTTCTGCAACAATCATGATGAACAGAATGGGATTGAATGAATTAACTAATTCAAAACAAGAAAAAAAGTATACAACATAAATACATTAAATTGCTCACAACACACCTCTTAACAGCAGCTTAATTGTTAGCCTAACCTGTCATCTCTCACCCCATCAGCAGATAGATGGCAGCATAATTCTTACAAATGGCCCTTTGCTGATTTACAGCACCAATAAAATTTGCCCTTGAAGGGGAAAGGTAGGTAATTTCACCAGATCACCATCTCACACTTAAGTTCTCAAGAGTTCATTCCCCATTCTCAATCTCAACAAAAACAACATCTGCCAGAATCGTTAAAACACCATCATGCTTGGAGTGAGGGGGGTAAACACTCCCAACCACCCATGCACACACACACACACACACACACACACACACACACACACACACACACACACACACACACACACACAAACTAAATGTGTACTCAACTTGCTCTTACCAACAGCTGTGTCTTAATAGTGCTTTAACACACGTTGTTATGAACTGAGGTAGGAGAACATAAGTTTGGACTGAGGTGAACTGGGATTTGTTTTATTTATATACAGCATTGTAAGATGCACATTAAAGTCCAACTTCCTCCTCATGACTGTTATTTATTGTTGTCCCATAACACAATTTGGAGATAAAATACGTATACATAAGAGAAAAAAAACACCATGAGACAATCAGGTAAACTTGTGTTCTCTCCTCTCCAAGTTTGACGTCAGCAAAGTGAAGTTATGTTTATGTGCATTTCTTTTGTGGTTTTTTTCGGTCTTGCTAACCTAGCTGGGCAGGCAGGCAGTGCATATTGGTCTGTGTCTCGCTGCTAATGCCAGTCACTTCCAGGGCTGTGTTTTGTGACTTTGTGCCTGAGAGTAAAATACAAATGAAATACAAATGCATGAAATGAAACACGCATTTTTCAAGCAGAAATATATGTGAAGACCAGACAGACTGTAGGCTACAATATATGGGCGTGAATGATGGCACTCCTCATCAAAGTACACATTATACATACTTTTATGACACTGATTATCTAGTCTCAGACAATGTGTAGTTAAAAACACTAAACAACTGCACTAATTATGCAAGATGGAAAGCAAGGTATTGACAATTTGACATTGATTTATAAGCTATATTGAATTTAAAATGTTGATTAGCTGGACATACTGGTCAATATGGATGCACATCCCTCAGTAAATAATAACCATAAATCAAGAATTGCTTCAGCATGCATAATAATAAATAATTAAAAACTTTAACATGCTATGGCAAGCCATTTTAGCTTTTATTCATTCACAGTTTATACATTTTTGATATCAAGAATTTGATTTTTTTTTACTATTTGCAAAGTGAATTCTTGATAATTTTCAATAGTAGGGCCCCTTAGTTAATGTTTACCTACCAATGTCTATTTTTGATATCAGGAATTACATGCTCACTTGTACAAAAGTTAATTCTTGATATCACTCACAGGGATTATTGATATCTGCATCACTAGTTCACTATTTAAATATTACAAGAAAGTGCAGAAAAGGAATATTTTGATGGTAAGATTTTAATTCAAACATTCAAATGTTTACACATTTGTAACATGTAACGAGTAGTGTAAATGACTGCTTAACTAACTACGGTATGTGATATTCTTCTCAGTTAGACAGTCCAAATAGTGGTGGTGCCCATACTGATGCCGAAAATGCCCAGGCTGTAGAGACAACCAAAGTTAATCCCAAAAGCCAAAGTTCAGGGTTATAATTTATTATTTTCTTCTTATTTATGTTTACATTAATATTCACTTATTTAATAATATTCACTTGTTATCTTAATATTATAGAAAATTATCTATTCAATAAATATTGTTTGTTTGAACCTCATTTTGTTCTATATTGTTGTACTTATTCTTTGACTGTTTTGTTTAAAGGAGGGAGGATTGTATTGGGAGCACTGAAGTGTCAGGTGTGACTGTGTGGCAATGGCAAATGGTTTACATAGCTCACTGCATCACGGATCAGGTAGAGGGCCCCTTAGCAGAATTTTGCTTAGGGCCCCAGGGAGGTCAGGATCGGCACTGCACGCACACACACACACACACACACACACACACACACACACACACACACACACACACACACACACACACACACACACACACACAATGACACATTATTCATACAGTGACATTGTGGGGACTTTTGCTGCCTTTTACAACCTTCTACCCATGAAAGTGCCCACACACATAAACAACAATGGTGACTCCTGTTGATGCTGTACAGACACCGGTGGTTAACGGGGAGGAATAGAAATAAATAGACATAAATAGGCAACGTAAAGTAATTCCACACATTAAAACAATACACATACAATTGTCTACTACTACAGGTTATGTTTATTAAATGAAGCCCAAAATATGTCGCTGACTAGAAATCGCTAGTATCAGCTGGCGCTAGCTAACGTCAACGTTGGGTAGCTGCTAGCTAATGTTAACGTTAGGTAGCCTAACTGAACCCTGCCAACGGCACAATGTTTAGCTAGCCAGCTTTGACAGTGTGCCAAATGTCATCTGCTGTACATACATGCTCGCGCAAGTGAAGTGAGCAGCCACTTGTGCGAGCAGAGCTTGGCTTGCTGACGTGAAGATCATCAGACCAGAGCCGCAGAAGGGTTTTTCGTGACTTTGCCTGGAACGCTACCAAGTTGTGAGTCGTGACTTGAAGTCGTAACTTACGGGCTAAAAATTCTGTCTGGAACGCAGCTTTACTTCCCATCTTAAGACAAAGTCCCAACAAGATAAACTTACCCTACCCTAAACTTACCCAAGTATGATTAAGTTGGGGTTAGAATAAGGGTTAAACACATAAACATTACTAACAGAAGTTGCAAGCATTGGAGCATGCTGACAATAGCATTGAGCTCTCAGCAACATTGTGCTTAAATATAAAACATGATACTTTTCCGCATTGAAATGTGGAAAACAACTGGACCCATGGTATATATATATATATATTGTTGAGTTGTGTACCTACATTACTTAACATTATCCTAAATGTTTTCCACCAAACAATGGCGTCATATCCCCTTTGCTCGTGCATCTGGTTGTCTACCAGAAGCTGTCATTACACTAATTTATTCTTTTACGATACACTTTTTAGATGTTGGTTGTTTTTAACTTAAGGATAAAGAATTGTAGTCATCAGATGCTGATTCTAAAATTATCAAAGAAAGCTGACTTGCAGCCCCTCTGCTGACGTTCTGAACAGAAATGGGGAAACACAGATTTTTAACGTGCGGATAATTCAGCTCCTGGTAAAAAAATAAAAATAACCCTAACACTGAAGGAATCTTAACCTGGACAAACTGACTGCAATGCATGCATTGCTCCATCTTTTGTTGTTTTGATTGAGAGACGCTCTAGATATATAGACATATTGTACCTTTAAGTACAAGAGCTGCTGAATACAAACATCAAAGCAAAGCAATATGCTGTTATAAATGAACAAAGATGCTTTTACACATTCATTCTGATGATGCTATCCTTTTTCTTTTATATACAGCTTCTGGTCTTGTTCGAATTGACAACAGCCTTAAAATGGAGCTCTGCCTTCACCGTGAAGGTGTGTGTTCAGTTTGTTTATATTTATCAGATACCAAGATGCATCATTACTGAGCTATCCATTTTACAATAATTCTGTTGAGGAATAATGCACTACCTGTATTTCCGATAACAGCTAAATATGATTGCAAAACGAGATGCCCTTGTTTCTTGCAACTTTTGACAGACTGAACACACTACTGCGACAACTAGCAAGGACACTGTATTGATTCATTAACCAGCTAGCCAGACTGGGCCTTGATGTACTGGAATTCAATCATAGCTAAGGCATGCAGCCTTGTTATGTTTTGATACATAATGTTCTAGACCTTCAGACCGTGCAGTGGTTTATAGAACATGAGGGACACAAAAACAAGAATGATGAAACCAAGACAAAGACTGAGTGCAACACAAACATTGGGGTAGGGTTGTGAATAAAGATGTACAGTATGCTTGCATGTATGTGAATGAATTTCTTTCTTTTGTTAAAGATGCAAACATTACCATTATCATTATAACTAATTATCTAATACCATTATCATTAACTATAACTAATTATCTAATACAACTAAATGTGTTTTTCAGTAGGGTCTGTGCATTAACACAGAAATGAATGTTCTGGAAGGCCATTTGACGAACAATATATATATATACACACATACATACATACATACATACATACATACAGTATATATAGTATGTAAGGAAAATCTATTCAGTAGTTGTTTTTAAGCAAGAATGCACTGAATACACTGTTTATTATAGAGTTTTGCACAACACTACATTATTATAGGCAGACATATTAACCTAAAATCAATTTTAAAACGATTAAGCCCGCCCAAATGTCCTGTTTCGTGTCTCAATTATCCTTTCCTTTGCAGTTTTCTCTTTCTGTTGCTCGGATTAAATGTCAGCTGTGGGTGCATGTGTTTTCAAATCCTGCTGTTCTTTGCCTACTCAGCTGATCAACAGAGAAGAATGTCAAATCAAACTTAACCAATACTGTGTATTGCCCCAGCCATATTAAGCAGAGCTGACTGGAGAAAATGCATTACTCTTATTCACTGTCTCACTCAGTTAGTACTTATCAGTTCATCAGAGCATGTAAGGACACATCATGCTTTGGCCATAATACGATGATATTCTCCCTGCCAGGACATTTGTGATTGATTTCCAAGTATTTTCTGTGTATGATTTGTGCAAAACTGAAGAACACTAGTTCTATTCACAACAGTATATCGGTGTCCTGATTTGTATACACCGCAAAACATTTAGAAATAAACACAAACAAGATGCACACTAAATACGCTGCAAGAGAAAAATGATACATACAGGATGCTGCCACTGCCTTTTCCATCCAATGGTCAGAATCAGTAGACCAGACACAGCTACTTCAACACAACTCTTCAGTAAGTTGAGCTTTTTCAGAAAAGTTAGAGCTTTCTTGACAGTCAGTTTAACAACAAGAAACTTACTATGAACCGGAAATTTGGTGTTATTAATTCATATATAGGCTATATATATTTCCTATTACATGACCTGCGATGTCCATTGAGTTTTTCCTTCTTCTTCATGTGTCGCAGATGTAGACCAGTTGCAGGTCTGTCCCTGCAAGTCCCTTCTTCCCACATTAACCAGAGATATAGAATAATAACTGTAACTTATTCCAAGGACAGTCAATTGTTTGATTACAAAGATATTTCAAAGAACACATTAACATTACATTACATTACATGTCATTTAGCTGACGCTTTTATGCAAAGCGACTTACAATTGCTATATATATCAGAGGTTGCACGCCTCTGGAGCAACTAGGGGTTAAGTGTCTTGCTCAGGGACACATTGGTTGATGGATCATGGTGGGAATCGAACCCAGGTCTCTCCCACACGAAAGGCATGTGTTCTAACCACTGCGCCATCACCACCCATCACACTCATTAAGAGTGTGACATGCTCTCCATTTCCAGCTAAGTGAGTAATAATGCAGGTCAGTCAGGAATGGCTGTTTTCGGCAGGAAGTCTAATCATCATAAGGTTTTTAAATGCTGAATGTGGTTCAAAGTGAGATTTAACAAGCTGATGAGGAGGCACAGACATGACCTGACCTCAGTATTACAATCCATCAGTGCATGTGTGTGCTGTTGCATGTGGAGGTCTGTGTGTAAGGAATGGTAAAATGTCATTGAAAGCTTGATTAAAATTCTGAGCAACACTGTCCATTTGGCAGTGCCCAAGGCCAAATTCATCCCATATCTAGACCCATGTATGGTTTACAGGTTTATTACATCCTTATTAACTTAAACCTGCTCTGCTGAAAAATAGCAAAGCACATTTTGATCAGCCGTCATCAGTCTGATGGTGTGTACAGCTTTTTTGACATCATGACAATTGACTGTGTGGAAAATGTCACCTCTTACCTCACTGTCCCGTATTCTTAAAAATGTATTTGTCTGATAAGGGAACTCATTCAATCTCAAACTTTAAAAGCCTGTAAAGGCCAAAACTGTTGCACAACCAGACTGATTCTGATTTAACTTGGACGGATGATGGATATTGCAACAGACTGGACCAATGGGGCCCAGTCATCATTAACAGTTGACAATATGATATAATTAGTTTATTTTCTGTCCACTTAGATTATGGAAAAGACAACAGAAATGGTCAAAATATAATAACAGAATAAACGTAAGAAAGTAAGAAACAATAAAATAGAACAGTTGACCTACCAACAACAGTTTGGGGTAGTTTCAACAAAATGGTGCTAATTCTTTGAGGAATACCAGAAAATAAAATGTCTATTGGGGAGAAATAAAGCCAACAAATAGTAGAAGGTTTTTTCATTAGGGTAAAAAATGTCTTCGTTTTTCTTCGTCTTGGAGGCTTTAAAAACGTATCCGGCAAGGTAAATTGGTACTCAATTAAGAGATCTACAAGGAACATTGGCGTGTTTATTGACTAGTCCTAGAGGAAAAGCACATAGAGAGTTATTCAAAAGGAATCTTAAGGAATTTGATTCTGTAAAGAGATGCACTGGGGATATCTACTGTTGTGAATATGTTACATTCCATTCTGTACAAAGTACAAAGTCAACTCTGAACAAAGTCTCTCTCTTTTGTTTTATTTTGGTATCATAAATTGTTACACTGCTTTCCTTTCTGAAAATGTATCTGCATGAACCCAACTTGAACTAATGGTGCCTCTTCCTTATCTATCACGTCATCTAAGCGAATGGAGCGATGGTTAGAAAATGTTAACTCACAGAGATCATGTCAGTAGATGATAGGATATGAACCAAAAAGCAATCGGGATTGGATGGTGTCATTATCTTCTGACACTTATTTGAATTAAACAAATGTATACTTCATATTTTTGTATCATATACATATATTTAGCCAAGAAAATGTATTTCAAGGATTCACTTCAGTCATTATCTGTAAATTGAGTTTTTGCTGCTTGCATTTTGTGTAATTAGCTGTGCTTTGTGTTTTGGTTGAAGGATTGTTGGTCTCACAACTGTTTGCACATTTCTTCTTATCTCCAACTCTTCTGCTGCTGCCTTCATTGGTCATTTCCCGTTGTGGACATTGTTCATATGATCATATCAAATGTAAGTGTTTTCTTTGAGAGTCTACCTTTGCTTAAATTAAAATGCACAAACTCTCCAAGAGTAAGCCACCTCAGACAATTTCCGGTCTTTGTTGTTTGAAGTGGAAGGGGCGGTGTACAACTTCCACACCTGTTCTCTTTTCCCGGTCTGGTTTGTTGTGACGTTCAGTTCCCACAGAGACATGACATCTTAGTCTTTGCTGTTGGAGCCTCTAGGCTCTGTTATGTTTTGCCTGAGGGGGGTGCTGAAGGCTTTTGTAGGATGTAGAGGGCAGAGGGCAGAGACAAAACATGAACAGGTTATAGTCAGACACCATTTGTATTCACATAAAAATTGCTGAACAAAACCATGCAAGTCAACGGAAACTGGAGACTAATTTGTCAATGGTGTGTGGACTATTTGAGTAAACTAGAGATCCTGGAGGTAATCTGACATGAGCATGGGGAGGAATATGCAAACCCCATGGAGATAAGGTCTGTCTTCATCTTTGTTTCTGCACGTGCAGGTTTCTGGCAGTGGATAACGACTTTTGATATATGGCTTCAGGGAAGCAGTAATGTGGTGACAAGACTATCTTTAAAATATGTATTGAAATTATGAAATTATTATTATTTCTTTGCTCTGTCAATACCAGATGACAAATCCCTTGATCTATGGCTTGGGTTTTATTCAATTAGCTTAGAAAGTTTTTATTTGACAGTCAAGAGTCTCTCATAGGGGCCTCACCTCAATTCAAACTCCTCCAAACACTGCACAGTGCCAATTTACCGTCCTCGCCTCAGGCCACAGAGAGTCACAGGAATGAAATGATACACTATGGCAAGCACATGAGAGATGCTATTACATGTTCTCGATCTGTAACACACACACACACACACACACACACACACACACACACACACACACACACACACACACACACACACACACACACACACACACACACACACACACACACACACACACACTCTATCTCTCTCTCTCTCTCACACACACACACACAAGCAGAAAGGGTTAGGACTTATTGAAGTGGACGCAGACAAATGGAAAACATGTCACACACATGAAGAGACAAGAATAATCACTTCAAAACATGACAGTTCTATTGCAAGCAATGTGCAGAAAGTTCACCTAAATCAAAAAGAAACACTTTGTTTTGCCTTTGGTATCTACAGCCTAAAGATATACTGTAAAACTGCAATTAATAGCCTTGACATTCATTTGCTCCAATCACTGCAGTCTTGGGAGATTTGACTGTCTGATCTGCACTTCTTGAAACCTTATCCTATCTCTCTCTCTCTCTCTCTCTCTCACTCACTCTCTCACTCACACACACACACACACACACACACACACACACACACACACACACACACACACACACACACACACACTCCCAGAAGAGAAGTTAGAAGCGTATTCCTCTCTGACCTGTCTGGCTTCTCCTCTTTATGTCTCTGTATCAGTTACTCTGGCTGCATCTCTGTCTCTCTGCTCTCCTCACCTTGCAGCTTGTCTCTGACTGTCTCTGTGCATCTTCCTGCACTGCTTAAATCAGTACCTGCTGTCTTTATTTCTGTGTCTGTGTTTTTTTCATTTTTTTTTTTTTAATCCAAGTCCCTATACCATTTCTGTTACTTTGGACTGTTAAGGAAATACTTGTACTTGCCTTTTTGTTAAGGAAAAACTAGGAGCAGTACAACTCATGTCACATAAGTGAAGAAAGTTCTGGAGACTTTGATGAATTACACAGAAGCATTTAGTGGACTCTCGATTGAGGAGAACATTTAGGTAGGCGGTACAGTTTAACCACAATGTGTTATTGTGTCGTGCCGTCCCAACTCTCTGAAATTCCTGTCTTCCATTTAAACTCATGCTGGAGGCATTACATTTTAGCTGAACTTTCAATGTAACCAAATATATTACAGGCGCCTAAAACACAAATGCTTAACCCAAATACCTCAGCACAGACATAATGTGTTATGTGTTTACTTCCTCCATGACCTTGGCAGCATGAGGCAGCACTGTGTTGTCATACAGCTGTTACATTTTCCATAATCAGTGGAGACACAGAGTTAAGGGCCGTCCACACCAAGAATGATAACTATAACTATAACGATGTGAGCACTTCTGAACAATAACGTTCTGCAAACAGCTACGTCAAGCACGCACTGCGCGCTTCAACTGATAATAATACATCACAGCAGACATTGCAACGTACGATTACAGGAATGTCTGTAGTAATATCCTACATATTTGTGAAATCAGGTACATTTTATCAACCAATAAAGTCTGACCGGCAGGAAACAGAGCTTAAGGAGCGTAGCCCCACGAGTGTTAAAGTCATGTAACTAATCACTTGTGTGAAACAAATGTCTCGGACAGTGTCTCTCTCTGCCTTGCCATGTTGTAAATTCAGATGGATTTTGATTGGCTGTCAGTGTTTCAATCGTTCATCAAATCGCTCTAAAAGAATATATATTTATAGTAGTGCTGTCAAACAATTAAAATATTTAATCGTGATTAATCGCATTAATGTCATAGTTAACTCGCGATTAATCGCAATTAATCGCACATTTTTATCTATTCTAAATGTCTCTTGATTTCTTTTTGTGTCATTATATTTTTTTCATTTGAATTCTCTTATCAACATTGAAAAGTGGATCAGCTGCTTTGTGCAAATGTTTTTTTTTTAATTTAAAACATTGGCATATACGTAGTGTTCAATTTCACACCAACATTCACACTTGGAACTAATAATCTGTCACATAATGTAACACTGTTACCTCGATTTTCCATTGCAGATAGTACTGCCTCATGCCTGAGGCGAGCATGGCTCGTTGTCATAACGACTGTGGTTTCCCCCGACTCATTTTCTGGTTGTCCTTCTCCATAAACAACGTAAAATCAAGGAGAGGGGTAACTTTTCCTGCTCTAGGTTTCCCACCGTGGTCAGAAAGAACAGAGGAGACACTTTGTTTCTCTCACTGACTGTAGAGTCACTACTCGCTCGCTTCGAAGCTAATCGCCGCCACGAGCCTACAACCTATGTGGCTCGCTCGCAAACAAGCCCAAACCGTCTGCGGCTTGTGTCTGTTTTGTTTCCGGTCTGCGACCCGCCCTTCAATCACTACTATTGGCCAGGCGTCCAAGGTAACGTAACCCCATTTGTTCAGGTCCTATCCCCTGACCAATCCACTATCCTAACCACTCGAGGTGAAATGCCCAACCCCAACCAATCGAGTTGCTTCGTAGGGCGGGACATGGCGTGGCCATAGACAGTTAAAGAAATGGACTAACAGATCCAACAGATCCCGTTGCTCTCTCTATGCGTTAATCGTGCGTTAAAAAAATTATCGGCGTTAAAATGGGTTTGCGTTAACGCTGTTAATAGCGCGTTAAACCGACAGCACTAATTTATAGTTATCGTCAAAGTTATTGTCCTTGGTGTGGATGGCGATTTAAAGTATTCCTCTGCCTGGAAAGGTTATGAGGTTATGTTGGACACTGACCTGAATGAGACAATATGAAATATGTTTGTTCTATGGTAGGTTAAAAAACATCCTTGCACTTTGATTTCCAGTGTTGTTTTATCAGCAGGAGTGGACTGGTCATCTTGAGTTTTCTCAATGTGCTGACTGACCTGTGAGGTGGTGGTCAGTACAACTCTGATGAAGTACAATGATATGAATAAAACATCCCCACCTGTAGTAGCCTGAGCAGACTGTCTGATGCTTGTCGGTCTGTGAGGTAAACAAACCCTTGAGTTTGACTTGCATCCCTTAACAACTTTACATTGGTACATCTCACATTTATGAGCTTCCGATGACAGACTGATTGGCTCTGTTTTAAAGACATAAAATTAAATTCATGCTGCCTTCAGGTACCTCTTGGAAATACCAGAATTACAAATTTAAATGTGACATTTCACTCATGCGTTGGATGATGAACAGCATCACGGTGCAGGAGAAGTTATTCTGCACAGTGCAAATTTAATCAGTTCTTCACTGAGCAGCATGAAGTTAATACAAAGTATGAGCTGTGTTAATGCAAAAAAAATATAGCAGTGATTCATCTTCACACCTCAACTGTGAATCTCTCATGATTGTCTGTATATGAAAATGATTTGTGAAGATGACACATTAAATGTACTTTTGTGCTCATGACCGTCATTGTAGCTAGAGAGTGGAGATTCTAATACATTTCAAGTTAGGTGTGAATGTCCTTAGGACTGGTCATATTCTGTAATGTTCCTTAAATGTATTTCTCTTTATTAAAAGTATTATACATTAATACAAATTGACAATGCAGTGCATAGTATGTAAATTATATTTCATGTCAGGTGGTGGATTATAATCTTGTAGCCTGTAAAAGAAGGAAATAAAAGATTCTACCTGGGCTCCAAAAAGTTCTTCCCGCTGAGCAGGGAGAAAATGTCACTTAAAAAGGGAGTTTGTTAATAAGCTGCCTCTCGCTGCTCCAGATATGACTCAAAATACACTTGTTGTGTTCTAGAACATTACTTTGATGAAAGCAGTATGCATCCTTTGTGAGACTCTGTATGTCTGATCAATCACATTTTGACTCCCACAAAGCAGTTTATTGACTGCGTCTAGTACACAAAGACACGACCGACTGATTCATGCCGTGTGGGTCTTTTTAAAACCTCAAATGACTTAAAAGTTTGGTCATTTTTAAATTACTGACATTTCAGCAGAGGCATAGGTAGGTTTAGCTCTTATATGTGCACGGACTAAGACTCTTACTCTTACACGTTCTGGATATCTCTGATGTCTATCATGCTTGGTGCGCCCACCCAGTTGTCCACTAATGTTCCGAAGCTTTATTAGCTTGGGTATGTTCATGTTACACTATACTACTACTAATACCCCATATACACTGGTAACAAATTGCTAAGCTGAAAGTATGATATATATATATATATATATATATATATATATATATATATATATATATATATATATATATATATATACAGAAAGTAGAAACATAATCTCACTCTTCCTCTTTTCCTCTGTGTCTTTTTATACTATGGCTACTGCTGCCATCTTTCTCATCAGCCTTGCATGTTCTATTCTTTTACCAGCCATCTTTTTCTTATCCATTGAATCTCTGTTTACTTGTCATTTTTCTCTATTCTTTCAGCTCTTTTTCTTTCATTCTTTATTTGCTTTTTTTCTGCCACCACCAGTCCAGACAGCAAGTTGGAGTCAACAAATGATTTCAACCTCTAACTTCAAACAGCACAGCACTCTGCTCATTTTAAATTAGTGCAAACCTCAGTCATTAAAGGTTTTTAATGACATTTCATTTCCTTTCCATTTTTTTTTATTTTTTTAAATTTTAACTCTTTTCCCAGTTAAAATGAACTTTAATCTCATATTGCCAAACATTCAGTCTTTGTCAGAATGGGTATCTTCAAATGGAAAACTTGGATTAGAACTATGGCAACAATCCTTAAACACTTAAAACACAGAGTGAACCTCATGTCGAAGGAAAATGTAAAGCTGAGTGTGAGAGCTTCCTCACAGTCAGCCCCTGTGTGCACAAATGCTATTAATCACTTCATCCAATCATATTTGCCCCAAACTAGAGCTTCATGACTAACTGCCTCATAAACAAGTAGAATGTAAATGAAAGCAGTTCAAGTCCAGTCTATTTATCAAAGGTAGACATGAAACCAGGAAATATAAATAAACAGGACCTGCAACTGTGTGACTCAAAAGCGATTGCTTCATCTAAAGGAAAAAAGAAAAATGTAAAAGCAAGGAAGATGAAGTATTTATTCTAAGCACCATACTGGGTATTATACTTTTGCAGGAAATGTGAATAAGCAAAGGGTAAAAGATCATATTTATAGGTTTAATAAAGCTGTTTCATATAAAAATTGTTTTATTTATTTATATTGTACTTTATATTATTATTAGTATAGGCACAATAAGTGATATACTGTATGAGAGCAACTGAAACTTGGCAAGATGTGCCATGTTTCTTCATGTAGAATCAAAAATAATAACCAGTTCAGGAACTGATTATGTGCACCAAAGATCAGCAGTGGCCAGAATCAAGCTGAGGACGTTGCGATCAGAGCACAGTGTGCGTCTTAACCACCAGGCCACCCCAGTAGCCCAAATCTTGACTTTATCCGGTTCAGTATCAGCCAGCCACTGAACCCAGGCAAAAAATAAAATAGAAATTCTCCCTAAGTGAGAGCACAGCGAATCTGACTGGTGACATTTCTCAAAGGTTCCAGGAGTTCCTGACGGGCCCTTAAGGAGGACATTCTACCTGTAATTGGCAGAGCTGACATGGATCAGGAAGTGAAGGAAGGCGAGTGTATCTGTGTGTGTGTGTGTGTGTGTGTGTGTGTGTGTGTGTGTGTGTGTGTGTGCGTGTGTGCGTGTGTGCGTGTGTGTGTGTGTGTGTGTGTGTGTGCGCGTGTGTGTGTGTGTGTGAATGTGTGTTCTTGTACTTCTATCTATGTGAGGACTGCTTTTTTTTTTAGACCTTGAGAATGAGGACATCTTTCTGAAAGTGAGAACTTTTTGGCTGGAAAGTGAGAACATTTTGGCTGGGACTGAGATTTAAGACTTGGTTATAGTATTACGTTTAGAAGCAGGTTCATGTTATTATATTAGGGTTAGTTGATGAGTTGTGATAGTCAAATTCAAGGAATGCACTGTGTCAATAAGCGCACGCCTGAATTTGTTCAGTGTTTGACTATGATAGAAAAATGTATATCCTTAAGAGCTCTATACATAACACATTTTGCAATATTTGACACTCACTGTTTCTCACATACACACACAGAAAACTCCTTTGCAGGGTGGGATGTTATAGCTTAGCTTAAATTGTGCTAATAACAGTAAAATAATCCTTACTGTATGTTTCCTGGCTTCTGTCCTCCTGTCTCACTTTTTGTTGTTGTTGACATTTTTGCTTTTGTATTATAGATCAACAGATACATGTGCATCATTAAAGGGATACTTCACCGATTTAGCATTCAGCTTTGTATCAGTAGAAACCCGGTAGTATTTCTGAATGACCGTGCGTCCCTCCCTCATGTCCCCCTGAGACAGGAGATCTCTGCATTGGGGGGTCTGGAAAAAATCTTTCGATGACGTAAAATGACAATTTTTGCGTCATCTGAAGATTTTTTGACCAGAGGCAAAGGACTACAGCCAGTAGTAGGAGCTACTTCCGCATGTTTTCAACCCGCCCATCACCCGAAACGAGCCGATCTCAGCCGGAAAAAAACGAAATGTCAGCCATCTTGAATCTTTGCTAAACAGGGCTCTCTCTTCTCAGCAGCAAACTTTTACAACAATTACTGTATGTGCATTCAAACTACCGCACGTGTACCACCGGGATACATCGGTACAGATCGGAGAATATGTAGGAAACCTTATTACAGACGGAATAATCGGCCCACTACGTGAGCTTCGCCTGCACAGAGACCAGCGGTCTCGCTCGATGCCCCGAGCCGGGTAGGGGACGTCCTCATCAGCTAGGTGGGAAGCTAACGCTAGCCGGCCACCTGTCCCATCAATCCTGCTTACAAGTGTCCGTTCATTAAACAACAAACTGGACGACATCCAACTTCAACGAAACTCCCAACGCGATTTCAGAGACTGTGTTTTTTGTTTTTGTGGAAACATGGCTGAAGAACAGCGTACCGAACTGTCCAGCTACCAGTCCTGCTAGCCCTCCGACGATCCGAGCTAGAGATGCTCTGTATGAAGGTGGGCTGTGTTAACACGGACTGGTGCAGAAATGTGGTGATTTGTATCCAACTAACTGCTAACCGCTGGAGTTTGTAACTGTTACATGTTGGAGACCGTTCGACATTCCACGCTAATTCACGGCTGTGTTTATACTCGGTGTTTACAGCCCACCAAGCCTAATGCTGGTATGCTTAGCTGAAATTTACAGAGCCTATAATGTGTGTGTGCACTAAAGGTAGCCTGTTTCGTATGTCGTTTTTATATAATGTCATTTTTATATAATGTTGTTTATATATGTGAGAGCCATTTGGGTTTATGCTCATTATTTGTTGCTGTTAAACCTCCCGCCACTAGGGGTAGCCAGGAGCGCTGTACATTGGGCTGGAACAGAGGTGATTTAATCCATGTCCAATTTGGCACAGGTGTGGCAGGAGAAGGGAGCAAACAGTTTTTGACCGTGCAACATGGTATGAGAAGGAAAGTGGAATTAATGTGTTTGTGTTTTGATGTTTACAAATACAAATGGACTCTATGTATGGGAACTGCCTAAGTGTAAAATAAATGCATACTGGCGATGCTTGACATTGGCTCACATTGTGCACGCGTCTTAATTAGCTCAATTAAACCACCCAGCAAGTGTAGTGGACGCAGTTTGAGTAGCAAAGGGTCCCTACAATAAGTCAAAAACTGCTCAAAGGAGGAAAACGTGGAGGCGGATTTTGCGATGGTTGCTGTTGCTTCGCAGAGAGGACGACGGGGGATCATGCCATTGTTGTTTCGCTGAGGACAACGTTGGATTGTTTCGCTGAGGACAACGTTGGATTGCGCTGCAAATAGGCATAGCCTATCCATCCCCAACACAGATCCTGTGGAGCCAACGGAACGTCAACAAGAGCGAGCCGGCCAACGCTAAGGTATGTGTAGCGCTACAGACAATGAATGGCCATTATTGTAAGTGTGTGCACACATAACTTTGCGCGTAAAATCCAATGCATTGGTACTGACTGTTTACGCGCTCCGAGCGCGTTTTTCTTTACGGGACTGTGCAAAATGCATGATTGACTATGAGTGAAGAGCTTAAACATGACTCTGAACTCGTAATTGAGACAGAACCGCTGAACGGATCGGACGGTAGGCCTATAGACACCGTTGTTAAAGGTTCGGACCCTTCTGTTATAAAGCGAAGTATTAAACTGACAGAAAAAGCGCTTCTGGGGAAGATTGGTAATTTGCAACAAGAAAGAAAGGTGAAATTAAAGAGGGCATGGAATCTGAAAGACACAATTGTTGGTTTGATGAATGAAAAGGGCTTTGTACAAGAGTTGAAAGGTACTTTTGCAAAGTTTATTGCTCTTTGTGATGAAGCAAAAGAAATACATGCAATGTTGATGGGTTTTCTACCTAAAGAAGAGGTGGAAACACAGGACATGTGGTTTAAGGTAAAAATGCTCAGTGCCACTAATTTTATTTCTGATGTAAACAAATGGTTGATTTACAATGAAAGTTGCCAACAAGCTGAAAGTGTTGGTATTGATGTGGATCCTCAGGACAGCATTTCAAATGTCCAATCCAAAGGTTCCAGTAAAGGCTCTGATCGGAAAAGTGCTATCTCAAACAGCAGCAAATCTTCAACGTCATCCATAAGGCTTCAAGCAGAGGCAGAAAAGGCTGCACTAGTGGCACGTGCGGCTGCACTTAAGGAAAAACATGCTTTGGAGGTGCAAGCGGAACAATTAAGAAGGAAAAAAGAACAACTTGAAATTGACACTGAAATAGCGGCTTCTTCAGCAAAGCTAGCGGTGTTGAACACCTCATGTCATGGCAGTACACATTCCGATGGAATGAGTTCCTATTTTGAAAAGGGAACGGCACTGAATCCTCACGCTGAACAATACATCCCACAGCAAAGGGACAGTTCTCAGCAAAAATATGCATTACCTGCCAACATTCATGTAACAGTGGAAAAAACAATGGACAAGGAAAATGCAGCTAAACAGGCAGGCTTTGAGTGGAAAAGGTCTGATCAAACAATACAGCGGCAAGAAAAGTTAAATCCTTCTGGTCATCTAGTACTACATTCCCAAGGCAACCTTCAACTTTCCGGAGACTTCTACAGTCTGTTACACAGGCAAAACGAAATAACAGCTACCCTTGTACAGACGCAGAACTCACAGCTGCTGCCTCACAGAGAGGTTCCCGTGTTTGATGGAAGTCCCCTGGATTATAGGTCATTCATCAGAGCTTTTGAACAATGTGTGGAGGTCAAGACAAACAACAAAGGAGACTGTTTGTATTACCTGGAGCAATTCACTAGGGGGCAGCCTAAAGATCTAGTGCGCAGTTGCCATCACATGCTGCCAGAAAGAGGATATGCGGAGGCCAAAGACCTTCTCCACAAACATTTTGGACAAGAAGTAAAGATCGCAGCTGCTTATGTTTCCAAAATTATTGGATGGCCTTCTATTAAGGCAGAAGATGTTAAGGCACTGCAGGCTTATGCATTGTTTCTGCGAGAGTGTTGCAACGCTATGGAGGATTTGCAATATTTGGACGAACTCAATATGCCAGCCAACATGAAAACAATAATTCAAAAGCTTCCTTACAAGCTCAGAGAGAAATGGAGAGCACTTGCGTGTGAAATATCTGAAAAGCAAAGATGTAGATCTGGCTTTAAGGATATCGTCAAGTTCATTGAGTACCGAGTTAAAATCCTCTCTGAACCAATTTTTGGCAATATCCAAGATGCTCAAGTTGTGAATAAAGGAGACAACAAGGCAAAGATACAGCCAAGGGCACAACCCAAAAGAAATAGCTTTGCAACTGCTGTCTTCATGCCTAAGGAACCACGTATGAACGCAACCAAGAAAAGTATTCATACTCAAACACAAAGCGTATCATCTACAATTTCAAGCTCTGCTTCCTGCTTGTATTGTGCACTAGGACATGCATTGGAGCATTGTCCACAGTTAAAACAGAGAACGCATCGGGACAAGTTGGACTTTCTAAAAGCAAAGGGAGTTTGCTTTGGATGCTTGTGCATAGGGCACATGAGCAAGGAATGTAACAACCGCATATCCTGCAAAGTTTGTAAACAAAGGCATCCCAGCATCCTTCACATCAAGAAAAGTCAAAAGAGCAAAGAGGAAGGCCAGTCTAAGGAACTGTCAGCGGGTAGAAACACAGTCTCTACCTGTGGTCATACAGGGGCCGGAGGCAGTAACGGCATCCTTTCGATCTTACCTGTTAATGTTAAGTGTACAAAGGGAACGAAGGTTGTTCAAACGTATGCATTCTTGGATCCAGGAAGTACGGATACTTTCTGTTCTGAAAGCCTTATGGAACGATTAAACATCAAAGGAAAAAGGACAAAAATCCATCTACGCACAATGGGCCACAACACTACTGTCCCAAGCAACATTATCAAAGGTTTGGAAGTCTCTGAATTTACCGGCAAGCAGTTTTTCGAGCTTCCTAACATGTTCACACAAGAGGAAATGCCAGTGACAACAAATAACATCATCACCGAAGAAGAGTTGTCTAAGTGGTCTTACCTAAAGGATGTACATATTCCACGGATCAACGCTGGTGTCGACTTGCTGATTGGCACAAACTCCTCAAGGTTAATGGAACCATGGGAGGTGATCAACAGTGAAGGAGAGGGACCATATGCGGTAAGAACCCTATTGGGATGGGTTATTAATGGACCTCTACGTGGAAACAGTGTAGAGCAGTGTGAGAATGGCTACCCTGCTGTCCCTGTTAATCGGATTGGTGTTGACAAGTTGGAAGAGCTGCTGATAAGGCAGTACAATCACGACTTTAATGAGGACTTCTTTAATGACAAAGAGGAAATGTCAAGAGAAGAAAAGAAATTTATGGAAATAGTGTCAAGTTCAGTGCAACTTAAAGATGGCCACTACATGATGAAACTGCCTTTAAGGACACCACATGTAAATATGCCAAACAACTTCTCTGTCGCTAAACAGCGTGTCAGTGCTTTGAAAAGGAGACTTATGAAGGATGAAACATTTCACAAGGAATATACGGAATTCCTCACTGACGTCATCAACAAAGGATATGCTGAGCGGGTGCCAGAGAGCCAGTTGGAGCGCTCTGAGGGAAAGGTCTGGTATCTCCCCCACCATGGCGTGTACCATCCACAGAAAGGAAATCTGCGCATTGTGTTTGATTGTGGGGCAGATTTTAAAGGTGTCTCGCTGAATAAGGAGCTTTTGCAAGGACCAAATCTTACAAGCTCTTTGTTAGGAGTCTTGACAAGGTTCAGGCAGGAACCCGTGTCAATCATGGCGGATATACAGTCCATGTTCCATCAGGTCAAAGTTGATGATGTACATATGGACTTTTTGAGGTTTTTGTGGTGGCCAGAAGGGAACTTGGAGAAGGAACTTGTGCAGTATCGTATGACTGTTCACTTATTTGGAGCTGTATCTTCTCCTAGCTGTGCGTGTTATGCTCTGCGAAAAACCGCTAATGACAATGAAAACAGTTTTTCCGCAGAAGTAATTGACACGGTCACAAGAAACTTTTATGTGGACGACCTTCTGAAGAGTTTACCTTCTAAAGAAGATGCTACGCTCATGGTCAGAAACCTTACTGCTATCTGCAAACTAGGAGGCTTCAATCTCACGAAATGGAGTAGTAACAATCGTGAAGTGTTGTCGCAAATTCCAGAAGGACATAAATCCAAGCACTTCAAGGAGTTGGATCTGGACAGAGACAAGTTACCAGTTGAACGAGCTCTTGGACTACTTTGGTGCAGCGAAACTGACACCTTCAAGTTCAAATTTAACATCAGAGATCAACCTCATACAAGGCGTGGAATGCTATCTATGATCAGTTCTGTGTATGATCCTTTGGGTTTCTTAGCCCCATTCACAATCCCAGCCAAGATAATTTTGCAAGACCTATGTCGACTGAAGTACGGTTGGGATGATCCAATACCCCAATCCTTTCAACAAAGGTGGAATAAGTGGTGGAAAGATCTTGGAAATGTTGGAGGATTCAAGATTAGTAGATGTTACAAGCCAGAAGACTTCGGCCAGATAACTTCTGCTCAGTTACATCATTTCTCTGATGCCAGTGAGATTGCATATGGCACAGTTACTTACCTCAGGTTGCAAAATAACAAGAACAAGGTCCATACTACTTTCATGCTTGGCAAAGCGAGGGTGTCTCCACTAAAACAAGTGACTATTCCTCGCTTAGAACTGACAGCTGCAGTTCTTGCTGTTAAAGTGGATAAAATGCTAAGATCAGAGCTACAGCTTCCTTTGGGGAAGTCACAATTCTGGACAGACAGCACATCAGTGTTAAAATACATAAAGAATGAGGATAAAAGGTTCCAAACGTTTGTTGCAAACAGAATAGCAACCATCAGAGACGCCTCAGACATCGCTCAATCGAGATATGTTCCTTCAGCACAAAACCCAGCAGATGACGCCTCTAGAGGACTCAAACTCGAACATCTGATTCACAGAAGATGGATTGAAAGTCCAAGGTTTCTGTGGGAAGCAGAAAAGGAGTGGCCAGCGCATACATTGGAAACAGACCTTGTTGATGACCCAGAAGTTAAAAGAAACTTCACAGTGAATGCTGTGGTCACTGTAGACGTCTCGAGTGCCACACATAAACTAATCACTTACTTTTCCAGTTGGAAAAGGTTGAAGCTAGCCGTGGGTTGGATTCTCAAGTTAAGAATGCTATTGACAGCTTTAAGTAAGGAAAGGAAGCAGTTACTGTCTGCAAATGACGACACGAGTCAATGGACTGTCAATTCGAGCATGCAGAAATTTAAAGCCACCTTAGGAGGGCAAACGTTGTCTGCAGATGATCTCAATGAAGCAGAGGCCTCGATTGTTTGTTTCAGTCAACTGGAAAGGTTTCACAACGAAATCGGTGCATTAACATCTGGAAGGTCCAAAGTAAAGAGAGAGAGCCCCATCTATAAACTTGACCCAGTTTATGAAGAAGGGTTTTTAAGAGTTGGAGGACGGCTAAGCAAAGCGTGCATGCCGGAAGCTGCAAAGCACCCACTCATTTTAGCCAAGGATCAACATATCTCAACCCTTTTACTCCGTCATATTCATGAGCGACTGGGCCATGGTGGTAGAAATCATGTACTCTCTACTCTAAGAAAAACATATTGGATTACAAACGCCAACTCGGCAGTGAGGAAAGTAATTGCTGGATGTTACTTTTGTAGACGTTGCAGAGGTAAGGTGGGTGAGCAAAAAATGGCGGATCTACCCACAGAAAGAATTGTGCCTGATCTTCCACCGTTCACAAATGTTGGTGTGGATTATTTTGGGCCAATTGACGTGAAGAGAGGACGTACCATCTTAAAGCGCTACGGAGTACTTTTCACTTGCATGACGAGTAGAGCAGTCCATTTGGAAGTCGCTTACTCACTTAATACAGATTCTTGTATTAATGCATTGAGAAGATTCATCTGCCGTAGAGGACAAGTTTCTACGATGCGTTCAGACAATGGAACTAATTTTGTAGGAGCTGAAAGAGAGCTCAGAGAAGCTCTAGCTTCAATGGATCAGGATGAAATCCAAAGGACTTTGGCACAGGAAGGAATAAAATGGAGCTTCAACCCCCCTGCTGGATCCCATCATGGTGGCGTATGGGAACGGATCATACGTATGGTCAAAAGGATTCTGTACTCTGTTCTTCGTCAGCAGTGTTTGGAGGATGAGGGATTCCACACTGTGTTATGCGAAGCAGAAGCCATACTTAATGATCGTCCTATTACAAGATCGTCTGAAGATCCCAATGATCTCGAGCCATTAACACCAAATCACATCTTGTTAATAAAGGAAAGCCTATTCTTCCACCTGGACTCTTTGAAAAAAGAGATCTGTACATTAAAAGGAGATGGAGACAAGTTCAGTACATAGCTGACCTCTTCTGGAAGCGATGGACTCAAGAATACTTACCATTGATGCAAGAACGACAAAAATGGAACAAAGTAAAAAGAAGTTTCGTACCTGGAGATGTAGTTGTTGTCGTTGATTCAACAGCACCCCGTGGATCCTGGATGCTTGGACGAATACTGCAGACATTTCCTGATAGGAAAGGGCATGTGCGTTCTGTTCGTCTTCAAACCAAGACCAGTGTAATAGAAAGACCAGTGACAAAGATTTGTCTTATTTGTGAAGCAACAAACTAATAAGAAACAATGGAAGGTCTACCTGTGGTCAAGGGAAGGAAGGCCAAGGAATACTCGTTTATGGACTGTGGGGAGTTCTTTGAGTTATGTTAAGTTAAATGGCTCAATCAGTAGATTTGCTCCACATATAATGGCTCCTTGTGTTTAAAGTTATGAATTGTTTTGTCTTTGGCCAGAAACAATTAGGGGCTGGTGTGTGAGAGCCATTTGGGTTTATGCTCATTATTTGTTGCTGTTAAACCTCCCGCCACTAGGGGTAGCCAGGAGCGCTGTACATTGGGCTGGAACAGAGGTGATTTAATCCATGTCCAATTTGGCACAGGTGTGGCAGGAGAAGGGAGCAAACAGTTTTTGACCGTGCAACATGGTATGAGAAGGAAAGTGGAATTAATGTGTTTGTGTTTTGATGTTTACAAATACAAATGGACTCTATGTATGGGAACTGCCTAAGTGTAAAATAAATGCATACTGGCGATGCTTGACATTGGCTCACATTGTGCACGCGTCTTAATTAGCTCAATTAAACCACCCAGCAAGTGTAGTGGACGCAGTTTGAGTAGCAAAGGGTCCCTACAATATATATATTTTAAATGTGTAACACCACTTGAGCCCGATGAAACCTTGTTTCGTGTATATGGTTTAAATAACAATAAAACACATTGAGTTGAGTTGAATGCCTCTGTCTTGTCTGTCTGTCTGTCAAGTGGTAGGCATGGCTTGGGAGTGGACTCAAAGCAGAGAAGCGAAGTGCATTCTGGGATTTGGTGTCTTTCATCCATCTGAGCCAAAAGCACATTTTCTGGCTTTTATCGGCCTAGAAGGCACCAATTTAAAAAGATTTCACATTTCTGCTACATAAGTGACCCAATGTAAAGATATATCCAGCTTTCCAGCGGTGAAATATGCCTTTAAACTACTTGTGACCTATTTTTAAAATTTGATGTCTTAAACAATTTGCACAAATAGTAGTTTGTGCACTAGACCGTTTTATTATTATGACTTGATAATCATCATCTGAGAAATGACTCTTCCTGGAGCAGTCTTAATGCATAAGCATTTATGAAGACACTTCATCATCAGAGCGATCACTGTCACAGTCTGTATTGTGCATTTGTCTCAGACTCTAGCTCCAGTGTAAAGTTGAGGGCAATTGCAGCATTAGGAATGTATTAAACATCTGTGGGCCTGGATGATAACCAGACTTTTTCAATGATTTTCAATCTGGTTTTATCACAAACAAAAATGTACAAACAACCATGCTTTTACTCTTTCCTATTTAGGCAAATACCACTTCATTAAAACAAAACTGCCTACATCTGGTTGCTTGTGAGAGAAATTGAGTTGATCTGGGTTTTCCCTTACCACTCACTGCCATATTAATTCTTTATTTTAATATTAATTAACTGTTGTGTTATACTGCTGTTTTGCTTGTTTTCCCCCATGCAATGTTGTGTATCTCTACTGACAAATGAAAAAGGTGTTTTTGCTGTTACAACTTAATAATTCTTTGATAAAAAAAAAATCATAGTGTCAATATTGTATTTCTCCTGTAGCTGCTACGAAATTAGTTCAATCCGGAGAGACTTCGTTGCAGAAATGCAAAATGTATTATACATATGTGATATGGCATGTACAGGTATTTGGAGATTAGACTCCATCGTTATAGAATATTTATTTATTTAAAGGCCAACGGGAGCAGTCAGCCGGAGGGAAGCCCAGGGAGCAGTGTGCGATGGAGACCGGAGGTGGAAGGGGGGGAGGAGGAGGAGGGTCGTGCTCTTTGCCTGAAATGACAGCTGCGTGGCAGAGAGAGAGGACAGGTTTAAAACAGGGAAGTCATGCTGTGATTGGCTTGTAAACATTCCTGGCCGCTTCTGATTGGTTAAAAGAAAATTAGCACCTCTGCAGCTGTTTTAGTTTAAAGAGAGAGACAAGAATAAATTAAGAAGTCTTCCTGAAAGAATTTACACTAAACTTCATTTAGCAGTTATTTCACAAAATTGGATCTCATGCAGCATCCCAGATTTTGAGTCATATTTGTTCTGGTAGGTGCTGCAGTGCCCTGTCGGTAAGTGACCATTATGCCGATTGCTCCATGGGATGAGGTAGAAAATTACACTCACTCGCCATGGTCATACTACCAAACAACACTGCCAGAGATGCTGTTTTCGATACATTGTGAATGATGTGATGAGTTACTTTTATTTCATGCCTGCATGTTTTTTTCCGCAACACTATTATGATGAATGTCCCACCTTGTTAACATTTCTGTTTGGGTTTAATTATATTTTTTTGTCTGGTGGTCTGTTCTATTAGAATGTTTCTTCCTTCTCCTCCTTCCTTCCTTTCGTTTCCCTTGTCTGTTTTATCTAGGATCCTGTCTTATGTCTTCCCTACCCCCCTGTGTTTCTGTCAGTCACTCTGCTTGCGGACAGTCACACTTCTTTCAGTTATCGCCAGCTTACTTGTCTACAGGGTATGGGCAACTTTTACAAAGTGAAATTCAAAAACTTCTGAAGATATTTGATAACAAGTTCTGAAAGTGTTCATCATTAGCACCCCAAAGATCTCAAGCTATTTTGAAATTGTATTTTTCACAAACTTTGTCTCTTGTAACTCTTTAAGTGGAATCAAAATTTTACCACGGAGAGAGCACCGGGAGTATTATGTTAAGACAAAGGGCAAAAAGACTGCAGCATGATAAACAGCATCTCGAAATGCAGTCAGTAAAGTATGAAATGTTAATGCTCAGCTGCAGTGAACTAGAACTGTCCGGCTGCTTAGCTCAAAAAATGGGGATTAGCTATTACTGTATGTGTGATTGTAGTAAGTGAAAGCATGTAGATTTTATGTAACACATTTGACAATAGTCTACTGCAGAACATTTGATATACCCACAGAATTCAGTAAACTACACCCTCTATAACCTCCCAAGATACAATGCAAACTGGAGAAAAACAAAGCTGGAAGGCATTAAGTCCTGACTGTGATGAGTCACTTCACCCCTTAAGTCTGTTGTTGCCATCCATTTAGCTACTTTGGAGACACTGAGAAGTCAGAACAGATTGCTCATTTTCTTCCCTGTTGTTCAGGTGAAAGAGAGGGATGTTTAAAATGAGACCTTTGAGCTTGGGTGCATGTCGAATGTAAATCACAAAAAATACTGAGAGCTAAGCTCAATGTCGATACGGAATAGAATAATTTGTATATGCTTTTAGCAGGTCAAGTTGAGGTGTTATCAATCAGATTAATTGTGACTGTATTCCATTTAGGTGTGGCAGTTCTGGCATAGGCCTTTCTCACAGCAACTGTACTTGACATACAGTTGCAAAGCACAGGGGTTACTAATAATGTTAACGATGGCTCTGTTATATTCGGGTGTCCTAGTAATCAAAACGGTTACATGGAATTTAGCCATTATACGTGCTTTTACTACTCTGACATGTATATATGTCTTCCTTAAAAAAAGGACTATTGCGACATAGTGCTTTGCTGGCATGACACCTCCTTAAATTGAAGGCCATTTTAGCATGTAAAACGTCAATGTGCCTTAAAGAACTGAAAGGGGGTGCCCTGGTGGCCTGGGGGTTAAGACAAATGTTTACCACAAAGGCTGCAGACCAACATTATAGTTTTCATAACAATATCAGCTTTTTTTCTTCTTAAAAATACAACAATGAAAGGAAGACATTTCGGTGGGATAAACATACTAAATGCTTTTATAAGTAATTGTTCCATCCCCACAATGCTGCTGCTGAATTCCCATTATTATGATAACTGCATTGTTAAACTGCTTTCACACAACTATCAGACTGATCTCAAATGTGTGACACGCCAATTTGTATGTTATTATTGCCGTGTTATGAAGACGCATACTCGTTTTTTAGTGTTTGGTAGAGTTGAGCCGGATACTCGGCTGAAACGAGTATCCGGTATGGATAAAGCACTTTTGCCGAATACGAGTATTATCCGAGTAATACGACTCAATATCTGTGCTCGGATTGAATAAAAATCCTCATTGGGTAGCTGACTGAGTCTGCGTCCTGTGATAGGCTAGTAGTCACAGCGCCCCTCCCATACACACGCTCTGCTCACTCACTCGCAGAACACAGAGAACAGCGCTCTCTCTCTCTCTCTCACTCAGTCACTCAGGTTCGCGGGTCTTTTCCGTTAAGTTTAGGGTCTCTTCAGCTTCAGGAGTGTCTGACACTTTCTTGCTGTATTTTATAAGTCAATGCAGATCTGAAAAACAGCGTCGGACTATTTGATCCGTAGAACACAGTCCCCCGCCCCCCTCTCTCTCTCTCTTTCTTTCTCTCTCTCTCTCTCTCTCTGTCTCTCTCTTACACACTCACACTCACACACACTCACACATACCTGGTGTGGAAATAAAAAAAAATAAAAAAGAACCAAAAAAAAAAAATCACACTGATCATAAAAAAATTCAAAGTTAAAAAAAGAAAGTTATGTTGAGTATAAAAAACTCTTGTTCATTACATTTTACTTCATAATTGCAACCGCATGTGTTGTATTCATTGTTGCAAAACTTGTTCTGTATATAGTTTGTTTGTTATCATGATCAAAACCATTGATCGGAAGCCCAATGCTGATTCTGTCATGTAAATAGTTTTCTAATCAGCAATAAATATAACAATTTCTGATCAACCCACATCAACTGTGTGCTTAAAATAACATACTGGTTAAAGCCCTGCCCACTTCCGGGTTACCCAGTCCGAGTACATATACAGATACGGCTACAGATAATGCTGTACTCGCTCATCCCTAGTGTTTGGCCTCCATTGACTTACATTACCTTGCGATTGCGTGTGAATTGACGCCATAGCGAGTAGTATGAAAGGGCGAAAATCCGCGGAGGGAGGCTGGTCGGGGTTGGGGTTGGGGTGGAGGATGGGTAAAACACACGACTTACACCCAGGAGAGCGGGGATTGTGTTCCGCGTGTGACGCGTGATTTTCCCTTTCCACGTTTGTTGTTTTCCCAAACCCAACCCCGTTCTTCTTTTCCTTAACCCAAACAGTTCTTCTTTTCCTAATCCCAACCGTTTCTTCTTTTCTTTCTTCTTTTCCTAAAACCAGCCGTAGCCTTGCGATAACACGTAGCCTCGTGATAACATGCCACGTGGCTTTAGAAAGTGCGACGTGGCGTGTATCTTTACGCTGTGATGTATACAGCTGACAGCTGCATATAGCTCAAAATTTGTACAGATAACACGCCACTTGGCTTTAGGAAAGTTGCGTGTATGTTTACGCGAAATCATGATGTCATGTTGCAACTATGGTAGAAAGCAGCTCTGTAAAATGCAATGGGCAACAATAATGGCCAAGCTGGGTACACATTCTTAACTGTTTTTGTCTGCATCCAAATGTATTAAAATAATCTGATTGTCATTTAAAAGCTGCCTGTGAATGTGTGGTTGTTGACTCCCGTGCACTGATACAACGAAAGAAAGTACAACAAAAAACAATACCTATCAAGTTGACCTACAACACAGCAGCAACCTGACAGCCAGGAAAGTGAAGTAGGAAGTTTTTGAATGAGTGCACTTCATGAAGTTTCCCACCAAGTATCTGCTTGCTAATGAGACATTTGCCAACATGCCTAATGTGTTCAACCGTGGTTGACCCTGTCTTTAATGGTTACTGCTGCTGATGCAGACACACACACACACACACACACACACACACACACACACACACACACACACACACACACACACACGACACAGTAGGTTTTCCTCAACTTCATGCAGGCTGAAGATGGATGCCACAGCATTATGCTAATGAGCATCACTGCTGTCCAATCACACGCTTCAACGATTGGGAGGGCAGAGAAATGACTGAGAGGGCAGAGAAACAGACACTAAAAGAGAGCGAACACAACCGACGAAGAAATGTTAGGTTACACATGGAAACAGTTTTATGTTTTCAGTGTGACGCAGAGAAATACCTTGTAAAGTTTCTTTTTTAAGTCATTAACAGTTTCCGTTTTTTTTTTTTTCCCACTGCGTGTTAACGAGCCATTTTCCATTTCCGGAGACAGCATGACTTATCTGAATGACAGATGACAAGTACAATGCTTTTGTTGGATAACACAGCTACCTGCTGAGGAAGGAAAGGGAATGAAAAAAAGCAGAGACATTATAAACATATGAATCAGGTAAGCTGCCAAGAGGTGTAAACCTTTGTCACACTGGGGCAGGGACATATCAACAACTAATTTGTCATGTATACAGATGCATCATATAGGGACAACAGGACCACACGCTGAGTTCAATCAGACAGTGCAGGTACACCAGCATAAATCACTCTAATGAGAGAAAAGAGAGGGGAGGTCAGACCCTTGTGAAACACACACAGTCACGCAGGTAGTCACTCCAAGGTAGGAGCCTGCGTGAACTGAATTCTCAAGACTCAAATCCTGACATTCTATCAAAAGTAGAGTGATGTTTTGACTCCCAAACATATTGGCCCGCATTTATCAAAAGTGCGTACACCAAATTTCCAGCGTACACCTGGCGTACACCCAAAACCACGGGTACTTTGAGATTTATCAATATGAACGCTGGCGTACGCCACGCTCAAATCCTACGCCAGCTCAGGAGGTGGTGTACGCACGTTTTGAGTTAGTGCGGAAATGCGCCGAAGAAAATTCCTAACACCACAAAACGCACTGACAAACTAAAAGATATGATATATTATGACCCACTATAAAACAACAACATAGTAATTATAAACTTCAGTGTGTTTATTTTTGTGCAACATGGAATGGACTGCACCCACGATGCCTTCATTTTTGAGCACAGCAGCGTGCGCAGACGGCTGCAGGAGGGCGCATTGAGGGGTCATGGTTATCTTTTAGAGATAAGATTTACTGAACTCCTCACACTTTTACTGAACTCCTCACACTGGCCTCATCTCTCTCTCCACGTCTGCTGCTACTTGGTGACTTAAACATCCACATGGACTCCCCCACCTGCAAGCTCTCATCAGAGTTCACCATTTTACTGGACAACTTTACTCTCATCCAGCATGTCACATTCCCCACCCATGAAAAAGGACACATCCTCGACCTGGTCTGCTCCACAAACCAACCAGTGCTCGACCTCCATCCATGCCTCTTCCCCCTGTCTGATCATAAACTGGTACGGTTCACAATCCCTTCTCCAACCCCACGCCCTCGCCTCATCAGAGAAATCACCTTCCGCAACCTCAAATCAATTGATCCTCACCATCTCTCTGACCTGCTTTCCACCACTCTCCAGCTGGACTCAAACGTCACCTCTCCTGATGATCTCACAAACCACCTCAACTCCACCTTGTGTACCTCCCTCGACACTCTGGCCCCCCTCAAAACAAAAAACGTCACCTTTAACACCTCTTCACCCTGGTACACACCCGCACTCCGGAAACTGAAACAAACTGGCCGCCAACTTGAACGTCTGACAAAGAAAATCATCACTCACAGTCCATCATGAAGCCTATAAACTCCACCTCAATGCCTACAAAGATGCCCTCACTGCTGCCAAATCTGCCTACCTCTCCACCATCCTCACCGACCCCTGCCAAAATCCTAGAACCCTCTTCTCCACAGTGAACAACCTCCTCAAGCCTCGGACCAACACCCTCCCTACCTCTACTCCGGATCTCTGCAACTCATTTCTCCACTTCTTCACCGACAAAATCAACATCATTTACAAATCTCTATCCCCTGTATCCGACCTCCCACCATCTACTCCATCGCCCACCACGGCCCCCCCCTATCCCCATCTCTCCTGACCTCCTGACCCCTCCTCCACACTGCCTCCTCTCCGAGTTTGACTTGGTCACCGCTCCTGAAATCTCAAAACTCATCAGCTCTTCCAAACCCACTACCTGCTCCCTGGACCCCCTCCCTACTCCCCTCCTGAAGTCCTGCCTCCCCGTACTATGCCCCTAATTTACAAACCTCTTCAACTCCTCACTGTCCCTTGGAACTTTCCCCTCTGCCTTCAAAACCCTGCTGTCACCCCAATCCTCAAAAAACCTGGTCTGGATCCCTCCTCCCTCAACAACTACCGCCCAATATCCAACCTCCCCTTTCTGTCTAAAACCTTGGAACGTATAGTCGCCTCACAGCTACAAACCCATCTTCATACCAATAACCTATTTGAACCCCTCCAATCTGGTTTTCGCCCTCTCCATAGCACAGAAACCACTCTTCTGAAAGTCCTCAACGACCTCCTCACCTCTGCTGACACCGGTTCCCTCAACATCCTCATCCTCCTCGATCTGAGTGCAGCCTTCGATACCGTGAGCCATAACATTCTGCTCACCAGACTCAAAGACCTTGGTATCGAAGGTACTGCACTCAGCTGGCTCCACTCCTACCTCTCCAACAGATCACACTTCATCTCTCTTCATAATCACACTTCAGCCACAGCCACAGTCACTCAAGGCGTTCCCCAAGGCTCCGTACTCGGCCCCCTCCTCTTCATCATCTACATCCTCCCCCTTGGTCAGATACTCCGCCACTTCAACCTGGACTTCCACTGTTACGCCGATGACAGCCAGATCTACCTTAGCACCAAATCCCCCCTCAATCCTCCCCTCTCCCACATCAACTCCTGCCTGTCAGCTATTAAAATCTGGATGCAACACAACTTCCTCAAACTCAACAGTGATAAAACAGAATTCCTTCTCATTGGCTCCAAATCCACACTCAGCAAAACCAATAACCCCACTCTCACCATTGACGGCACCATTGTCTCCCCATCTCCCCAGGCCCGAAACCTTGGCGTGATCTTTGATTCCACCCTCTCCCTTGAGCCCCACATCCGCCATGTCATCAAAACCTCCTTCTTCCACCTCCGCAACATCGCCAAAATCAGACCCTCTCTCACACCCCCCGCTGCTGAAAGACTCATTCACGCCTTCATCTCCTCCCGACTGGACTACTGTAACTCACTTCTCCTCGGCATCAGCTCTACCAACATCAACCGCCTCCAACTGGTCCAGAACGCAGCTGCCCGACTCATCACCCGCTCCAAATCTTGGCACCACATCACTCCAGTCCTAAAACAACTCCACTGGCTTCCTATCTCCCACCGGATCACCTACAAAATCCTGGTCCTCACCTACAAAGCCCTCCACCATCTGGCCCCCTCATACCTCACTGACTTCCTGTCCCCCTACCAACCCTCACGGTCCCTCAGATCCACCTCAGCCGGTCTCCTCTGCATCCACAAGTCCAAACTCCGCAGTTTTGGGGACAGAGCCTTCTCCAGGGCAGCTCCCAGGCTCTGGAACTCCCTCCCCCAAGAGATCCGCACCTCTGAGTCCCTCACCATCTTCCAGTCCCGCCTCAAGACCCATCTCTTCACCTCTGCCTATCTGTAGCCCCCTTTTCTTCTGTGACTGTATCTTGTTTTGCTTTGTCTTGTTTTCTTTTGCTTTGTTTTGTTTTGTCTTGTATTGTCCAGTTTTGCTTTACCTTCTAATCTAGCTCCCTGTAAAGCGACTTTGAGTCTATGAAAAGCGCTATATAAATTCAATTTATTATTATTATTATTATTATTATTTTAGGTGAGTACTAAGAGCAAATTTATTTTGCAAAATATATTTCTTTCCCAACCACTCTTTTCCCCTTTATGTGACAGGGGTTATCCTCTTTTGAACTCTTTGATCACCCCTGTGCCAAACCCGGTGACGCATCAGGAGCGCAACTTCAACCACGCGCACACACAAACACGAGCCACTGTGGAGCGCTGCGTGGGGCTCCTAAAAGGTAGATGGCTCTGCCTGGCACATGCGGGGGGGCACGTTGCTCTATTCGCCAAATAAGGTGTGCAACATCATTTTGGCATGTGCCGTCTTGCACAACATGGCTGAGATAAACCGTGTGCCATTTGAGGCGCAGACCCAGAAGTGCCAGTGGAGCAGTGGGCAGCACCACCGGCTTTAGGAGCTGTTCAGCTCAGACGGGACCTTGTTCGGCGGTTTTAAGGGTAAGTTAAAATAAAAGACTTCGTTTTCATTGTTTTATTTTTTTTTAAGTTTTCATTTATTTGCTTTAATGTCGTATTTATTGACACTAATGAATGGTTAATTTCGACCAGTGGTCTACAAATTTCTGTCTGTCTTTCCAGGACCTCATCCGTCAGGACCCTTGGCCGTCTATATTGAGCAATAAAACATTCTTACCTCTGCTGGAGTGCGTTTCTCATCCCCCACACTATTAACAGCACTAGTAATTTGGGTCCATATTTTGTTTTTGTGGGCGCCATTTATTCCACTTTTTAAACTGCCAAATAAAACAATTTTATTTCTTTCTACCTCCCTGGTGATCGTCTCAATCTCCACGTCAGAGAAGTTTCTCTTTTTTGCCGTCTTCCGTGTGTCCATGGCGTAAAATGAGGGCGTGGGGGAAGCAGAGACTTGAATATATAGGGGCGTGTTATTCTAATGACGATCGTTTTCAGCCGCGGCATTTATCAAGGGCAGGTATTGCGTACACCTGGATTTCAAAGGTACGCACAGCTTCATAAATCAGGCGTTGAGAGGAGTGTAAGCAAAATCTTACGCCAACATATACGCCTGTTTCTACGCAAGAATGATAAATGAGGGCCATTGTGTGTGAAAAGAGAGTCTGCTTCACATCTTCTGTCCAATATTGCCAATTTAGCGACTTCCAGCTAGATTAGCGACTTTGCAGACCCTTTTAGCGACTTTATTTGTTTTTAAAAAAGCATCTAGCGACACAATTAGCAGCTTCAGCTCATGATGCAAGATATATTAGATTTTAATTAATTTCCATGAATCCTGCTCAGAGTAATCACAGTCCCAGCTTTCCCCTTCGGCCGTGAGCAGCCAGCAGTCTGCTGACACAATCACTAACTTTTTATGCAAATTATGAGCAATGATGTCATAAATATGCAAATGAGTGAATTACATCAGTTGGCGACTTTTGCAGCTAGTGTTAGCTACTTCCATTGGAACAGAGTTGGCAACACTGCTTCTGTCAACAAGCAATGTTGGTTTCTTTGAACAAAGAAGGCATTCTTTTCCAAACCGCAACCAAGTAGTTCTGGTTGTCTAAACTTAAACCAGACCATAACCACATAGGCAGCAGATTAGAAAACAAATACATTTTCGACCAGTTACGTGACTCATTTAGGAGGGCACTGACACACAATCTATTTTGTTGAGCATACCATTTAAGCATTTACATAATAAATAAAATAACAGACGAGAACAAATTATTGTTTGGGATACACGGATCATTGTGTTGCAGCAGTGGTTTGAGAGGTTTCTGTGCATGTGTTAACCACTACATTGTAACTGATGTGAATTCAATGTGATCAAAGCAGTTGTGCTGCAAGAGATGAAACCATAAACTTTTTACAGCCATCAAGGGCTGATTGTTAGCCATCCTAGCCGCTCCAGGGATAGTAATGTTGTAGTCGGTTGGTCCACCACTTTGGTCCATATAAAAATATCTCAAAAACTATTTAATGGATTGCTGTGACATGTTGTAGAGACATTAAGGGTCCCCAGAGGATACATTATACCCACTTTGGTGACTTCACTTCTAGCCCCAACATGATTTAGACATTTTAAGCGAAGGATTTTAGTGAAATGTCTCAACAGCTATTGGATGGATTGTCATCAAATTTGACCCACATCAAGATCAATTGCAATCACTTTCGTGATCCCTTAACTTTTCATCTAGCACCACCATCAGGTTTTTGTTTTTGCTCCCGATACCAAATAACTAATGATATCCCCATCCATTATGTACTACACTGAAATGGTTAAGATTGCAACCATTATACCTGCTTACCGTGAGCATGTTGGGATGCTTGTGTTAGCATGTACCACAAAGCACTGCTGTGCCTAAGTACAGTCTTACAGAGCTTCTAGCATGGCAGTAGAATCCTAGTCATTTTTCATGTTCACAATATGAAAAAAAATAAAATAAAATAAGAGCATCACTTAAATGTGAACAAAGCACATGAACATTTTGTGTGTGTAGATGTATCTCATTCATACATATCAAACTATCCATATTGTAGAAGATGTTTGCCAGTGTTTCTCAGCAAAAGGGACTTAACACCAACCCAGTGGTTTGTTCCATTTCAAATACACATTTATTTTTTTATTTGTGTTCCATCTCCATCAGAGAATGTGTTCAAAAGGTAACAACAGCCAGAAAAACTGCAAGGTGGAAAAGCAGATGAAGCATGGTGAAGTAGGGTGGATGAGAGGGTGTAGTTGTTGTGACAATGAAATATGTTTTAGTCTTAGTTTGTCTGTAGCTCTCTCCCTGACCAGTGATGAATGGTGGGCTATAGAGACAAAAAGGAACAGAGTAGACATAGAACAATGTACTCTCACTGTTTCCTGCCTCACTCCTCTCTCCCTTTCTTTACTTTTTTCTGCCCTTTAGCAGTATAAACAAACCACAGAACATTGGCGAAGTTTGCCCAAGTCATCAATGCAGCTGAGAATTAACAAACTTCAACATACATGGTTGTGCTAGAAGGAACTTTTTGCTAAAACTCCTCCTGATTAAATCTCTTCTCATGACCTTAGCACATATTAACCTCTCCTCTTTTTCACTTTCTCTCCTCATACTCAACTTTTATATTTCTCCATAAATAAAGATAAGAAAGAAAGAATGAGCTCAATCTCTTGGTGCACACATTACAGTTAAACATTTGATCTTAAAATTGTACCTTTAATACTTTTGGGTTGTATGTCTCACAGCATAACAACAAAAGGCTGCTTTGGCTGAAGTTGCTGAATCGTGACAAGAACCAAGGACACAATGAGTCGGGTTTATTTACAAAGCTGTGGTGAATATGTATATTATGCTCACACATCAATCACACAACAATACACAGTTCATGTAAACAGTTTGGCTATAGATTTATAGTAATAACCACTGTTTGATGTTATACCATTAGTTATGTAGTGCTTTGAAATACTTCAGCAGCAGGGTTTCCAGCCTCCGAATAACTGCTCCTTGGATATCGGGGCGGCCCGCTATGGTTAGAAAGAGCATCCTTCAAGTTGATAACTCCATCAAACCCCTGTGTTGGCAAGTATGTGCCCTGCTGTGCCGCTGATGGATACACACAGTGTATCCCATACAGCGAGTGAGTCATATTCTGGGTTTCAAGAGTGCTATCAAGAGAAACTAAGTTTGGTAACAGTGGAGGCCTAAGAGAAAAGCTGATGGGCTACAACATGCAAAATCACATCAGAGTTCTGCATTGACAGATGCAATCAATGACTGTAAACCCCCATGACAAAGAAGAGCTGATCAGGCTTGATCAAACAAAAGTTACTGCACAGTGATTCAGATTTCACGGATTACTGAAAAAGAAATGCCACGCTTTCAAACATGGGCGCAGGAAGCATTGAAAACGATGGGTGGGACTAGCCTGATTCACACCAGACCCTTCTCAGTTGTAACTCAGTAACTGAGAGTGGGTCTGGGCAAGCTTCACTCATAGCCCATTTCCAAAGGGGCGTCAGCAACAGACGCCGCTCGAATGCCTCTGGGCTGGATAGTCCTTCAACCAATCAGACCAACGATCCGGGTGACGTAGCAGCGACAGCGGCATCAACGGGTTGCTGCTCTTCGGTGTCTGTCGTGTTGAATGTAAACAAAAAGCTGCTTTCCGTCGCTGCGCTATCGTCATCGTGTAAAGTCCGCCTCAACGATTGTGATTGGTCCCTCTTGGCCAGACTGACTTGCAGAGCAAATCTCAAATTTGCCAGAAGTTCGTCAGGGTTTTCCCAGGCTAGGGTGGGACAATCTTAACGAAGGGTCCTCCCTCATGAAATTTTTAGCAGAGCAGATGTCTTTTCCTGTATACCGTGTTGGTTCAATACTTTTATCTCTCCGTACTAGCATGAGAAAGTTGATGAGTACATTTTGTAATTTCACTGAGAGGAATTGGTCGATTAAAGGATTTATTTTAGAAAATTGACAGGGAAACACAACTCATGCAGAACACCCACTAAGTACAAACAAGAATTGTACACACACACACACCCATGCATGAAATTAAGAGTTCTGCACTGCTGCAAGTCCTTTAAGTTTGACCTATAGAGGTTTAAAGCCTGTAGCTGTAGGCCTTGATCATTTAGGAAAGGCATTGAAATTTAGCTGTGTGATTTTTTACTGAGTTGTTAATTTCAAATTTTTGGTTTGCAGGAGACACCAGGAACTCAGAGGTCTGCTTGGACCTGTTTTTTGTCAATACCAGAACTTTGCCATGACTGAACATCATGTAGTATTTACTCTCTATTTCTCTCTAAGTCGCTCTATGTCTCACACACATTACACAAATAAACATGCACAATTTGAATTGTAAATTAGGATTGGGATGGAAAAAATAAATTCATTTAAGGGAGTCATTTTCATCACAAATTAAACTGGTGAAACCAAATGCCTGGAACTGCAATTCGGAGGAAGCAAGTATGTTTCTTCGCAGCGATACATCTGCACATCTGGAAGAGAGTTAAACTTTTGAATGTGTGTGTGTCCTTGGTTATAGATCAGTCTGCACAAGTTCCTGTGAGATGAAAGTCAGTTTATTCCTGGAACCGGCCTGAACATTCCAATACTGTACATGAGATGAGTCAGCGTGTGTTTGTATTTGTAAGGCTAACACAGATTGAGAGAGCTAGATACAAATCTAAGCCTTTTTTTCAGAATTCACCAGGCTATTTGCATATGTATTTAACACTTTATATTGTTGCATAGTTGCACAGTGTTTTTTCTTGAAAAAGTATTCAGAAACAACTCATACATCTTTTAATCAATGACACGGAGCGTGTCGTTAGGTCACCTTTCAGTGGCGTTATATAACCTTTGACCCCTCTAATTGCTTTATCTTTTGTCAAAGACAAAGACTGTAAAATAAGATGGACAACACGTCTCCACTTTCTCCCATTGTACAAAAGTGAAGCCGAAATATCACGGATATGGACTGCGCCATTTTGTAGTTTTGGAGCCAAAGTCTGTGCAGTAGTGATCGGACGTTAAGGCAGCGGTATCAAAGTCCCGGCCATACACACGGCCGGCTAATTGCCAGTCAATCACAGTTGTCAATCATGACGTTTCACCACATTTTTATAGCATCAAATAACTCATTAAAACCAAACTTATCATTGCAATGAACACTTGAACAAACAGCATGATCAGAACTACCTAAAATGACAGAAACCATATTTGGGAACAAATTATTTGAAGTGTACCTAGATTTTTGAATTTGGCCCATGTACCACCCGCTAACATGGAGGGTGCGGGATTTATTACTGCAGCCAGCCACCAGGGGGGTGAACGAGATGTTTTGGCTTCACTTAGACAGTCTATGCATCAGACACCAACACCAGATATGTTGAAGACTAATTGTAGATCATACAATGCCACAAAATTGCACTCAGTAACAGTGACAGCTTTTTCCCCCCTGAAAAACACAGGCCTAATTTATTGATATGATATTTCAATATCGATCCAGCTTACTACAATGTGCTACTTTGACAAGTGGCTCATGCTAAAGCTGTGTGACTAAACCATACGGTAAAGTTATAAGGTTGCAGGAAAATACTTACGCACATCTACAACGTGAGACAGGTGCGTCGGAAAGGGGACAAGAGGGTCAAAAGTTGGGAAGAAAACAGACTTCACAGGATGAGAGTGGAAAAAACTAACAACAATAACGGCAATAACAGAAAGTTTATTGATCCGTCTGGGGAACAGACCATGTCAAACCCCAGTCTGGCCGAAATCAAGCCGCAACATTGGCTTCAGGGTAAACATTTTAAGGCAGTGAAATAGGCTTGATGATATATGCTGCGTTTTAGAAAGCTCATATGGGAAACAGTGAGCATAATGACATACAGTATATTAAAACTGTCGTATTTACACATTATAGTATTTTAATGGCCATAACAGCAGAACAAGTGCCAAGTAAATACTGAGTGTTCAAGTTTATGTCCCCATAATGATGAATCCTAGATGTTAAGATGTTCTAAATGTGACCCAATGGGGCTTATATTACTAAGCCAAATGTTTACTGTGTTTTTCTAGCACTAATGATGTAAATGAGCACAGATGCAGTTAAGTAAATTTAAATGCACTGCTGTCTGACGCTTAGCCGTTTGAGACACATCAGCAATGGAGCCCAAAACAAAGTGCAACTTCTCTGCTTCTAAATGTGATAAACTGGGCCAATAAACTATTTCAGATATGCATGCTCTCTGTACTTTTACAGGCATTAAATTGTATTTTTCTGTTTTTCAGTGTCACAAACAAACTCCCTTATTTTTGCAGATTCAATTTTGTAAAGCAATTGATTATGAAAGGGTTGCTTGTAACAGGATGTTTGCTTAGCACTGATTTAGCATAACCATCTGCATGAAATGGGTATACACTGCCATTGTCCGTTTTTTTACTAAGCTACCTGCTATAGCTCAATAAACCCCCCACTGGAAGGGTTTCAGGACAAGTACGGTGGATACAACTCGAGTCACTTCATTAACTTTTATTACGCACACATATACAGTAAGCATCCACACACTAGGTAGCCTGACTGCTACTTCTACGCTAGGCTGTCAGCTTGACAATTAGTGACGTTAAGTTAACTAGTCCGTTAGTTAAACCTGCAACGAAAACACAAACACAAAACCCAGAATAAACCAATGAAATTATACAATCGTGATTTTAATTCTTGATGTGAATTACTAGCAAACTACTAGTTTATAGTCACTCACTGGCAAAGCATACCAGTCCTGACCATCACTTGAATGAAAAAACAAACAATTTACACACTTATTTCCTCAAATACCCCAGAACATAATCATAACACCCATCACTTTTAATATATATATATATATATATATATATATATATATATTAAGGGTGCTCCGATCGATCGGCCACCGATCGGTATCGGCCGATAATGGCTTTAAATAGTTTGATCGGTGGTCTCCATAAAGGCCGATCAGATAGGCCGATCAGATGACGCACTACCACGGATGTATTAAGAGCGCACTACTCCTGAGAACATTTTCAAAATGGCGGCGTCCCTACATTCAGCGGTCTGGCAGTTCTACAAGGTGTCTGAACGGTGGCAGAACAGGAGTTGGCCCGCGGCCGCGGAACGAAGGCGGTAGGAAGACGGCTACTGCTTTTAAAAGCGTCTTCCACCGGTGGTGCTCCGGCAAACGTGTTTGTGATTACACCATTCTGACGCTTCTACTGCCTCTGGAGCACCGCTGGTGGTCCGCCGACTCGTTGCTATCTGGGAAAAAGACAATACACTAGCGATTAGCAACGTGTGTACCGAGGAAATACCACGAGGCGGAAATCTCCAAAGACATTTCAACACCACCAACCTCATCAGACATTTGAAGGTTAGTCACAGAAAGGAGGATGAGGAGTTTTCAAAGTTAGCTAACGCTAAGGCAGAGCGGAGTCGTGTAGCTAGCAGCTCCGGCGCCGCTCAAACAGCTGTTTCGCCGTGTGTGTGTGTGTGTGTGTGTGTGTGTGTGTGTGTGTGTGTGTGTGTGTCGGTGTCGGTGTCGGTGTGTGTGTGTGTGTGTCGGTGTGACTGACTGTGTGTGTCTGTGTGTGCGCCGCTCAAACAGCTGTTTCGCCGTGTGTGTGTGTGTGTGTGTGTGTGTGTGTGTGTGTCGGTGTGACTGACTGTGTGTGCTGAAGAAATGTGCAGTGATTGAAAAAAAAAAAACTAAAGTGTGTGGCAAAATTTCCCAAAACTCCCTGATTGACTTAAACTCTCTATATGAGATAAGGACTCTGAAGAAAGCCCAGTCAGTCCTGGCTGATATAACCCCCCCTCTGAACAGCGACAAGATGTTTCCGTCTGGCCGCAGATTCTGTCTGCCAAAATGCAGGACAAACAGACATAAAAACTCTTTTGTTCCTGCTGCTATAGGCTTTGTAAATAAGTCATTGCGAGATGTGTATGTCTGTGTAGTTTGTATTTATTTTGTCTATTATTGATGGGATTTGTTTTCTGTATAGTCTATGTGTTGTTTATGTTGCATTCTATTGCTGCACAACGAATTGCCCCTCGGGGATAATAAAGACTCCTTGAACCTTGAACCTTGAAAGGACATTTTTTAGATTTTGAGCTAGGACAGAAAGCCAAACAGTTACTGATACATTCTCTAAACATGTGTGACTGTTATGTAATGGCGTAATTTTCAGTTCATAAAAGTGATCGGTGATCGGTTATCGGTATCGGCCGATACGTCTTCCAGCAATCGGTGATCGGTGATCGGCCTCAAAAATCCTGATCGGAGCACCCTTAATATATATATATATATATATATATATATATATATATAAATAGTAGGTCATAGTTACACCTGCTGGAAAGTTCTACAGCCATTCAAAAATTCACTGAGGAATGTCCTTGTTTTTGAAGGAAATACACTTTTTCTTTTATGGAAATATTACATTGCTCAAAAATACAGTCCCCACATTGCTAATGTGGCAAATGACTATTCTTGTTGGAAAAAGCTGATTTTCAGCAACCATCACTCAGGTGTTGCAATGGAACATTGTGTTTGCCGATCCTAAATTACCTCAGTAAAAGATACATTTATTTTTTAGAAAACCCTTGCAAAAAGCTCTCTTTCGAAACTCCACAATCAATTGTTTTGAGAACGGAAGGCTATTCCATGAGATAACTTGCCAAGAAACTAAAGATATCATGCAAGGGTGTGCACTACAAACTTCATAGAGCAGCACAAACTGGCTCTATCCAGAATAGGGAGAGAAATGGGAGGCCCTGATGCACAACTGTCCAGGAGGATGAATAGATTAAGAGTCCCTAGTCTGAGAAACAGGCGCCTCACACGATAGATCCTCAGCTGGCAGTTATTGAACAGTTCCTGCAAAAGTACAGTGTCATCATCAACTATTAAAAGGGCCTTCTAGGCTTTGTTGCAAAGAAGAAGCCATATCTGAGACTGGCTAATAAAGTTCCAATGGACAGAACAAGTAGTAGTCAGACAGAGAGCGTTTTGCAGAAAAGGAGGCGCAGAGACGTGGCAGTTACATTTAGGCACCAAAATGTCAAAGTTTAAAGTTCAGTGTTTTTGGACCCATCCACCACCCCAGATGCCTCCTCATTTTACTATGTCAGCTGACTTCCTCCTTTGCTCTTGTCATAATTTATGCGTCCACTAGAGCTCACTGCTTAACATCAAACGTCAACAATGACTATAGTGCATTGCTTTTCGTAGGTATATATACAAACAGTGAATAAGGATAGCCTGCATTAATCAGGCTGAAACAAGCAATTTAGGATACGTTTGTGGAACACTCTTACAAGCAAACCCCACCGAAAAAAAGTATGAATGATTTAGGAGAAGAATACCAAAATGTTCTTCCATGAGGCCCATTCTTTCTCTGTCAAAAATGAATAAAACACAACTGTATTAAACAAGCAGTGTATTTAGATTAAATGACTTTAACTGTTGCTGTTTTTTTGCACTGCATTAAGCTACACACTGTTGCACGTATATAGCAGCTATCTACAGTACATAGCAAGTGTCTAATGTAGTATGGGACCAGTGCTTAATTTGTAAAGTGGGAGGTCCCGGAGCGCAGAGGGGGGGTGGATCCGGCAACTCAAAACGGGGGTTGGAGGTACCGGAATTTTAAAAAAAAATGACACTGCCTACAGCTTCTCTGACTAAAAAAAACCTAAACAACGCTGTATGTACATCAGGGCAATGTTTATTTTCATTTATAAAAAAATTAAAAACTGCAACAATCGTTTTCTCAAGCAGCAATTATCCATCGGACTATTGAATTAACCAAAAAAAAACACCCTGGTCTCCACATTCTTGATCGGCAGAAACGATTTGCTTGCTTGGGATCCGACTGGCCAGCGTATTTGAAAGAGTTAACCAAACTTTGTTGTCTTTTTGACATTTTTTCCCTGAGTGAAATGAGGCTATAACAGCAATCTCAACCAGCACAAGCGCTTATGTCACTTGAAGTGCAGCGCCGTGCTGTTGAAGTGCCTCGTCTCACTCCATCCCTCTCCCCCCTCTGTCTTACCCTGAAAATTCACCTCAAAATGCATCGAAAATGCAAACACAAGATTTTTGTGGAACTTCGATGGGGAATAAAGACTAACAAGACAGATAACCACATTGAACACTACACAAACACATACACGTTCTGGCATGTTCTGGCTCAAATTAAGCCCTGCATGGGACGCTTTAGCTATGTACTCTAGCTAAAAGAGTGTTGCAGGAACAAGGACAAATGGAAAGAACGAAACTAACAGTTTTATATTAAGTATTTGCCGGCACTTCAGTATCAATACAGAGCTCAGGTCAATATTGCGGCATCACTTTGCTTTTTCTTTGACCGCATGTCATCTGCAATTTATGTATTTGTGCATGCTTGTTCCAATATTGTTACAGGGACATTCTCTAGTCCTCTAGCATCCACAGAATGTGTGTGTGTGTGTGTGTGTGTGTGTGTGTGTGTGTGTGTGTGTGTGTGTGTGTGTGTGCATGTTTACTAGCCTCTGCAGTATGCATGTGTGCATGTGTGTGTGTTTTATCTAAATAACTGCACTGTGAGCTGTTCCATTGCGCTATTGCTCCTGCCTGATTTCTCCGTGCTTTGCCCGGCTGTGAATGTGTTTGTAGTTTGACTTTCTGTCAATGATGAGAGCAAGGGGATTAGGACTCATAATAGAGGAATAAAGTCTAATGGCTCTCTAGTTTAAGGTAATGTCATTTTTATGATTCTCCTAAAGACAAAGAAATATGGTTTTCATTTTGTGGCCAACCTGACCAATCTTAGCAAAATGAAGGAAAACAATCCTAATTTTGTTTGAACGTAACATAGACCAGTTGGGATGGTTTTTAGGACTGGTATTTAGCTAAACCTTGAACTGAAACAAAAGTAATGAGGATAATCACTGGAAAGCATCCTTGGAGAAGAAACAGACCACACATATTGAATCAGTCCAATAACAGTTTGCTTCTGCCTCTACTGATGTTGCTGTTGAGGTTCACATGTAAAGTACATCAATTTAGGCGCTCCGCCTGAATCGACCTTTGTGTAACATGTAATATAATAGGCTGCAGTTTGCAATTATTTACAATTATACAACTGAGAGTGGTTACTGCACCGGGCTTTTCCACGGCACAATCAATTTAGTTAGTATTTTTCCCTCTGCACTACCTGCCGGGCTCGCAGCATCATGAGCCTGCTCAGCTCACATGTTTGAAAGAACTAATATGTCTCGTCATGTTGTTAGGGTGGGTCACCATTATGGCTACATAATTTCTTTCATCATCTTTCTGACCCGGGTTTAAGCTCTCAAGTTGTGCTGTCCTCCACTTGACTCCTACTTCAAGCTTATTTGTCAACATACTGAAGAATTAACATAATTGCTAAATAAAGACTTAAATGAATTAACATTTGAGGACAGAGGTCACCAGACGTCAGATTGTGGTGCCCAATGGTCATCCTGGGAACAGTACTTAAGAATGAATCAAGTCACTCTTCAGGAGAGCAGCCAACATGAAACCCTTTCATTTGTCAGTATTCACATTCAGTTGGCCTTTCTTCATCTAAATGTATTTACATTTTTTATTTCATTATTATTATTATTATTATTATTATTATTATTATTATATTTTTTTTTTACACACAGGAAACCATATTGTAATGGTTTGAGATATAGTGACTATATGTAAAAAATAAATGACTATATATATATATATATATATATATATATATATATATATATATATATATATATATATATATATAAAATTTCTCAAATACATAGAACAATGCAGGTGGAATATTATTTTTGGCTGCAAATGTAGCTATATGATAAGACAACTACAAAATCTAATTTAATACCTACATACACAGGTGTTTTATGCAGATAAACATGCAAATCCTCCTCATAACTTTCGCATGACATGGTATGTAGTGAGTAGTGCATATTTACTGTGGCAAGATGGACTTCCCTGTGATTCAGTGGAGTGCATCAGGTGAAGAGGAAGAAAAAACAAATGTGATTTTTTACATAATGCATGTTGGAGGGGATGGTGTGTTGTCCAGGCCACAGGGCCAGGAACAACGTCCCTGTGAGCAGCTTGGTAGCATTTCCACCCCTGGATGAGCACTGATCAAAACAATGTCGCAAATGCAACCACCCCAGCCTCCTGCAGAGGTTCAGGGGGATTGTATTTAAGCTGTAAGAGCCAGAGGTGTAACCATTCATCAATTTAAATTGATGCAAAGGGCTGTTTATATGGCTGCACTTATTTAAACACTGTAAATGAAGCCCAAACTGGGGAAATATTGTACCTGAATGAACAGTCTTACCAGCATTGGAAAGCTGAAACAGTTACGGCCCATCTGCTTCTTGCTCAACAAAAACAAACATTTTCAAGCTCCATCGTCCAATGTGGCTAATTATTTCAAGAATGTTCACATAATGATGAATGTTGAATAAAACATGAGACATAAACAGCTATAAATGCACAGACCCATTTTGTATTTAAAAATATTTCAAACTTTCCAAGCAACACATTCTAAAACATAAATTTGCAATGAGAGATACTGTCTACTTCCTCTCTATGTATCTGCAACCAGCAGACTGACTGTACCAGAACCAACAATATTTTTCCATTGACCATTTAACAAATGTTATGTTTATCTGCATTGGGTATGCAAACATAGGCAGTTGACTATGACATTAAAGAAAGCCAGTTCAGCTCTAGCCTTCGTTATTGGCTCCTTTACACTGTATGATTTTGGGCTGTCCCAGATGAAAGTTGACAATTGTAGGAGAAGATTTATGAAATTTGTTCACATACAGTTACAAAATGTGTCTGCAATCTTGGCACGTATACACCTGCATTGAAATAACAAATTTAACACTTGCCAGAAAGAGTTTTTGTCTGGTCTGGGCTTTATTTATGTGTAGTTAGTCACGTTTCTTCAATTTCCTTTCCCCCATTGTATGATATTAATTCATGCCATGACTTGACCCTCAATTATCTTGCTGCAAAATGATTATGTGATATTTTCTCTCCTCCATTTCTTACTGTGTCCCCTTCTCATCTGCTTCCTTCTCATCATGGCTGACCTATAGTGATAATAAGAGATTGATCTTGTTGTGTGTGTAGATTCATTATTATCAACACGGTAACACAAGATCAATACATTACCATAGTTACATAATGGGTTTCCTAGGAGTTATTAATACCATTGATTGGTTATAGAGAGACACGTACTGCATGACAGAGCATTGCTCATGTGAAAATATGTAATGCCTTAATTATTGTCCTCAATGCATTTATTACCCTAATTAATTACCTCATTAATACGTCTGTTAGTTTTATTAATGACCCAATTAACAGACTTGGCTATTGTAATATTTAAAAAAGATTATAAGACAGTTCATATTTACCCCTACAGTAAGGTTATCCTTATAAAGCATGTGATTACATAGGACAGTGACAGTTGGTTGAAGTGTGTTGACAGAAATATTTGCTTAAAGTGGCTTGATTTTTTGGCCATTTGAATGTAATTAGTTGTGTTAAATATATAATGTTGATTATGATAGGATATTAGATTAGCTTAAGTGCCTCTTCACAATCAACTGTGCCTGTTCAATGAAGACTGTACAATAAATGTGTTACTGGATATAATCAAGACCAGTTCCAAGTGCATACTTCTACCACATGTAATGAATACAATTTCCTGTTGTGACTTCTTTGTTTCAACATAAATGTGTAGGTGAATATCAGAGCAATATACTAAGATGTAGTTGGACTTTGATTGGTTTTATTTTCGTGAAACTATTTTCTTAACCATTAAAACAATTCAGCGATTAATGTAGAGTTCATTATGTATCTTTCTCATGTCTCCCTTCTCTCCCAAACAAAACGTTCAGAAATGCAGGTACAATACCATGTTGTGTAGGGCTGCTGTTAAAGCTGTATCGAAACAAATCAATGCCTAGCTCAAGATAAGGTAGAGGGTAAACTCTAGACTGAGGCATATAGGGCTGTGGTGTGTTCTTGAGAAAAATCTTTGATGGATGCAACTTCAATATTTAGTGGGTAGACAGCTGTGGATTTTCTCCTGTAGGTCTAAAGATACAACACTTGAACATATTGATATCTGACCCTAAGGGCTTGCTGGTATCCTTTGCCTCTCCTTTCTTGTATTTCCATGTTGTTATCTTTGTCAATAACAACCTGTCATGGAGGCTGATCCCTGTCTTCTAAACATCCCTTTCCCATACAAGTGCATTCGTGATTACGTTTTAAGGGAAATGTATTTTTTCACGGATTACGTTTGTCTTTCATGTATTACACGCTTCTAAACCAAAGAGAGGAGGTCAGGGTGGATGGATGGGTCAAACAAACACAGGACCGCTGTTTGTGTCCCATGTTGAACCAAAACTCATCATTGACTTGTTTATAATATGTACGCATATAAATTAATTAATAAACCTACTAACACAAACCATGATCTTTTTTTCTTAAAGGTCCCATGGTATGACAATTTCACTTTATGAGGGTTTTTTAACATTAATATGAGTTCCCCCAGCCTGCCTATGGTCCCCCAGTGGCTTGAAATGGTGATAGTTGTAAACCGAGCCCTGGGTATCCTGTTCTGCCTTTGAGAAAAAGTAAGCTCAGATGGGCCGATCTGGAATCTCCTCCTTATGAGGTCATAAAGAGCAAGGTTACCTCCCCTTTCTCTGCTTTGCCCGCCCAGAGAATTTGGCCAACCCATGAGAGAGAGAGACATCATGGCTTTCAAACGAGTGGAGTGGCAGTTGGTCAAGGCCACACCCCCACCCTCCACCTTGCTCCCCCCCTCTCTCCTCCTCCTTTTGAGGAAAGCTCATTGTGGGACTGGCTCTAATGGCTGGAATTCTGCACCAAGGCTGAATTTTGGGAAAGAGACATCAGATATAGTATTAGGGGACCACTAAGGTCTATATAAAAGCATCCAAAGAGCACCATGTCATGGGACCTTTAACCTAACCGAGTACTTATTCAATTACCAAATTGTTTTTTGTAATTGATTTAATCACTTAGTCCAGTGACTGGATGTATATGGAGCTCAGCGTAATTTCTTTCATGAAGACTTTTAAAACATTATCATTTCTCTCTCTCCTCTAAACGGAACAGCTGTAGAGGTGTTCACTTTTATCTTAACCAATCAGAAGCTGCCATGAAAATCACGATCCAATCACCGCATGACATCCGCGTTTTAAACCTGTCTTTCAGGCTAAGAGCACAACCCTCCTCCTCCCCTTGCTTCTCCGGTCTTCATCATGCAAAGCTCCTGGGTCCTCCACTACCAATGGCTCTTCGGTTTTGGTCTTCAGGCTCCTCACGCCACCATCAGTGTCTAGACTCCATCGGGGGATTATCTTTTGACTTTCTACCCCTTTAAAATGTATATCTTTTTCATAACGATGGAGTCTAATCTCCAAAGACTGTGCATTTCAATTCATGCATATGTACAATAAATCTTTGAATATCTGCAACGAAGTCTCCTGATTGAAATGACTTACTCAAGTTTTCATTAAATGTAAGAAATGTAAGTGTAAGTGTAATGTAAGTATATATTTTTTTCAGTTCACAACGTTAACGACATGTTCAGCGGGGTCAACCATTTCACAACGTATGCCGGTTGCTGGAAATTGAGAATGCAGCTGTGTTGTGTGGGATGGTAATTTATTTAGGCAACAGGGTTGGGAGGCTCTGCACTTGCAATGTTTAACAAGCTCATACTCTGACAAGACCTGTGTATGAGACAATCGACAAGAGCTGTAACAAAAAAGCTCTCTGAGTGAGAGGTTGGGAAGCAGAGGGCACGATTCAAGCATAAAAAGCCCTGTCCTGTCTGTCCTGGGCTTCACATCGATGGAGTCTAATAGTCAAAGTCCTTCTCTGTTGCCTCCCCCAATGCATATTGCTGATCTCTTCTTTTGTAATATAATAACACCTGGGTTTAACAATTTGAGTATTGACAATAATTTAACTGTGGTAAATGAGATGAATATATATAGTGTTTGGATATGGATATGGATATGATAAATTGCGAGTTAAAATAAGATAAGGTCTCCTTCAAAACATTTAGCCCATCTTTAACAACCAACACAATTCTGAAAATGTCTTGACACACCAAGGAGATTGTCGGCCATCGGTTCAAGTTGGGTGATTGTTTGGTTGTGTGTGTGTGTGTGTGTGTGTGTGTGTGTGTGTGTCACTCTCTCTCATCTCTCTGCCTGTCCGTCTGTTGGTCTTTCTCTCCATGTGCCTGATCGCGTGTCTCGCTGTAGACCAGCTGAGAAGTCAAGACAGCCAAAATCACTATAAACCTGGGTGATTTATTTTGATATTTGTTTTATTTTGTAAAGTATCCGGCTGCACTGTGGCCTTCCTGTATGCGACTTGCCTGGCTTAGCACATTCGCTTGCGGCTCGTGGAATAAATAGAGGAGATGCTAAAATGATTCGTACAAGAACGCTTTATGGCGCTTCAGCGTGTAGTGTTTCTGGCGTCAGGTGCGGCGCTGTCCCGGGTACTGAAATCGTTAGACAGACAGACATACAGACAGAAAAACATGTCACAGCCTGCCTCCGTTCATCTGGGTGCCAGGTCGGAGCTATATCTAACGTTTACCAGCACAGAAACTGACAGTTTGACCACATGAGGGCTAGCAACTCACCTGCAACTAAAACATTTGCAAAGATAACCGAGATAACTGACAGGCAGCAGTTAACTAATAGTTTTCATGTCAGCTCCATGGGAAGAAATCTTTGCTCACCCACCGAAAAAAGTTCGTAGTCTGATTGCAAGTGCTTTTATACATACACATATATAGGTATACATACAGTATACCTGTTTGTCCACTCACTGACTTATCAGCCTCGAGGAAACAAGCCATTGCATTCAGGTTGTCCACACTCAAAGTTCAGAGGGCTTAATATGGAATTGTATCAGAGAGTGAACAAACTAATGCATGTGTCGGTGAGTCACTCTCTTAGATTAGTTAGGTGCTTTCCATCTAAATTTTCATTGTCCTTGCCTGACGACTTGGTGCCGCCCTGGCTACAACACCTGCCAAAACCCCCACTTTTTTATTCTATTTTGTGCTCCTGTGTTGTCATCTGTCCAGGTAATTTCCCTTATTCCAGAGCAATTTCTCATTTCTATTAAGATACTCTTCCCAACAGTTATTTGTATTGAAGACACCTGACGTGCACTTTAAACAGGCCTACATCAAGCTTTTTATGTGCGTGCACACGCAACCCGTGAAGTACCTAACGTTGTGCTGTACTCCATTAGGCCACAGCAGGGAGAGCAATATTTCTTTCTCCCCCTTGCTCACACTATCCCTCTCCCTCCCTCATTATTATTGACGATGAAACACTCCTCAGCAGGGTTGTTCACTGGTCACTACAGCAGAGTAGTGGAGGGGAAAGAGTAAAGGAGAGACACTGGTTGGTAAGGATCAGGAAAGAGAGCAAGATAGAGAGTGCTATTACAAGCTTAGTTGCTTTCAAAGTGTTTAACACACACACACACACACACACACACACACACACACACACACACACACTGCCTCCCAAAGTGATAATAGTTCAATTACTCCATCACACTACGTTACCTCTTCTTTCTTCTGTACTTTTCAATTCCCTCTGTCCCCTCCCTCAATTCGCTTCCTCCTGCACTTTGAATTTCCTTATGCCCTCCATTTTCTCACCTGTTCATCTTACAAGCTCTGCCACTCTTCTCTTCCCTTTGCTGCTTCTTTCCCTCTTCTCTCCCCTTCTAGTCTATATACTGCTCTGGTTACATGCACTTCAGTTTTCCCAGGCTCCTCTCCGACACATTCAGTTTTTTCCTCTTCTACAGTGTTTCGTGTCCATATTCTTCCAGATGTTTCTGTTTATTTTCCTAACCTTTTAAATTTCCATTGTTATGCTTATCATTTCCCAAGCCGTTCTCCTCGACTTTTTCACTTCTGTCCGATGGGCTTCATTCCCATTGTGCTCTGAAAAAAATACTGACTAAGGTTGAGCCTACTCAGTGCAAGTTGCACTTGAAAAGACCATCAGTTTACGGTTTTTCAAAACACTACACACAATTAGCACAACCCGCATCCAATTAGCAGAACACCTCAGACTCTTTGCAAAATGAAACTTATTTATAAAATACTTATTATTTATAAAAAACATATTTTGTTACCATATGAAACACACATTTCATTTGACTTAATTCTGTTTGAACCAGTTACACACTGCTGTTGCTAACCTAAAACACTTTTAGCAATTCTACTTCTCAGTGATTAGAGTACTGCAAATGAAGTACATAGAGAAAGTATACAATAAGTTCACCAAACACTACACAAGACCAATGCTGCATACAATCATGTATTTCTCTCCATATACCCAAACCAGTCAACATGGAGAATCACAACAAAACATGTCCCAGTTGTCATGCTACTACAGTAGTGTGCATACGTAACACTGTTAGCTTAGCAAACAACAGACAAACATAAAATACTGTATCCAGTACAGGTTACAATTACAGTAAAAAAAAAACCTAAAACAAACAGAAGAAAAGATCTAAAAAAAAACTGAAAATACAGTACAGAAAATACTAGACTTACCTGCTGCATTGTTATAGTGTTTACACCTGATTGGTGTATCTACAATTTAGCAACCATGTGTTTGCGTACCTGATGGCTGTGTTCCACAGATCGGCTCATAGGTGTGGTCTTGTGACAGTCAGTGCTTTGGAATTGCAAGAAAGTGACATTATGATATACTTCTGTGTCTAATGTATACAAGTGTGTTTAGTGTTTTGCAAATCACTGTGAGCCTGACATTGTGCTTATAGTGGTGCACATCTGGGCCAATGTTTTGCTCCTTGAGTGTAAGGTTTTGATTATTGTGTAATACTTTTGATTTCAGTGTGTAAGCAATTGGCAGAAACTGTAATGCCTTAGAGGTACATCTGTGCTTCTTACAGCCTGGACATTGGTCCATAGTTTGGAGCATCATTAATGCCAGCACTACCAGTAACTGTAACATTGTATTCACCAAAGTCACTGCTAGAATGGAGTAGGGCATTTCTTTCTTTTTGGGGGGGCTTTTATTGCCTTTATTTAGAGCAGGGGTCTTCAACAGGGGGTCTGGGACCCCTAGTAGGTCTTCAGAATCAATGCAGGGGGGCGTTCAAAGTATTGTTAAGTTTTTAAAAAAAATTTGAAAGTCCTAAAATGAAATAAATAAATAAATCCCCACTTAGTCACTAGCCACCCTCATCCAAATTATTACAATTATTAAGCTATTTTAATAGCTTAGTATTCTATGCAAACACAAAAGATGTATAAAGGCTTCAGGCCGCCCTACACATACTTGTAGTCCCAGTTTATTATGCAACTTCATGTTATACAATATATGTAGTAAGGCATCTCTCTTTCAGCTAAGGGGTCCTTGGCTTAAAAAACGTTGAAGACCCCTGATTTAGAGCAAAGGTTAAGACAGGAAAGTTGGAGAGAGAGGGGGGGATGACTGAGCCTCTGTACATGTGGCGCACGCTCAACCAGGTGAGCTAACCAGGCACATTACATTTAATGTAAACTTTGAGTAAATCATATACATCCAGTCACTGGTCAGTTTAACAGGATCACAAACATTAGAGAGTGATTAAAAATAATTGCAAAGACCAACTTGGTAATTGAACCAGTCTGACACTATCTGAGGTTGCTCAGGCCAGACAAACACAAGCCAGTGAGTGTGCGTAATGCTAACATAAAAGGTATTGAAAATCGGGTCTGGGATGGATTTTAAAATAGAGTTGGCCTAATAAGCCATATTCCTTTTGAGTCATAATTTCCTCGTGTTGTTTGCATCAACAGAAATAAGCTGCAGGGCAGAACACAGCTTTGCAGTAGCGTTTGTGCCTTTATTTTGCTTTGTTTTTTGGTGACAGAATGGACTTTGACTTCAAGCAGTGACTAAATGTAATACTGGGCATAGACCCATGGGGTCAATTAAAAGACAAGGATTTTGTTGTTTTATTTTATTACAAATAATCAGTATTAGGTGCTCTCTTGTAGAAGTAATTAAGTAAGTATAGAATGCAAGTATAGCATGATATTGTGGTGCCACAAAACACATGAACTTATTTGGGGCGTATTGGAAGCTATCAAAAACTTGCCTGGTGGTATCTTTACTTTTTTGTGCTACGCTGTTGCTCGTCTACTTAATGCTGCTGTGCATTTTGGAGTCTCTGCATCAAGTGAGGCAAACTCAGTGTAGCTCTAATGCAGTTGAGATAAACACCAGCTTACTAGACTTTGGCTACTGTAACAAGTAGCCCCTTGGCTCGTTAAAAGTATACCACACAAAACTTTTTCTTTATTTTAAGCACAGGACCAAAATGACAGCTATAGCAGAGCTCTCAATAAAAAGTAAACAAAAAAAAGTTTTTAGTGTCAGGATGTTTTGGACAACTCATTCTACAGCTTCTGCTCCGCTACAGTACAGCACCTGCCAAGATAGAGTTCTCAAAACAAGGGAGACTTGGCAGCACCAGACATCTTTCTAGAGTTCTTGTGACACCGTTTCTATGTGTGGCTGTCCTCGATGTTTTCATATTCTATTTCTCAGTGTGGTTGTCAGTGTGTGATGCATAGTTTTAGCCCAACTAAAGGTAAAAAGGAAGGAAGGAACAACGCTTAAAATTATGAATGAGAAATATAAACGGAGAGGAAAAGTAAAGAGCTTATCTGCTTAACTTAATGGAGAATAGTAGTGGGAGCAAAATGAAGCTTTATAAAGCTTCGTGAACCATTTTCCGTGCCCACTAGATGGCGCTCCGGGTTTAAAGAAAAAGGCTCAAGGAATGGCGATCCACTGCGCTTTCAACCCTTTGTTAAACAGAGAGTGCCATCTAGTGGGCTCATAAAATGAAGAAAATGGTTCACAAAGCTTCATGATGCTTCATTTGGCCTATGATGTCAGGATCAGACAGATGGAATAAAATATATAAAGCCACACTACCTTCATGTTCCCTCATAGCATGGTATGCACTTTTAAAGTTTATATCACATTGTTCAAGCCTTTTATCATGAAGCTAAACTTAGCCATACAAGTAAACACATTGGCGCTCCGGGTTTAAAGAAAAAGGCTCAAGGAATGGCGATCCACTGCGCTTTCAACCCTTTGTTAAACAGAGAGCGGTATCTTGTGGGCTCATAAAATGAAGAAAATGGTTCACAAAGCTTCATGATGCTTCCTTTTGGCCTTCAATAGCGAATGGTGACTCACTTACTTTAAAGGCCAACTTTCAGAAGAAAAGCATATCTTGGTAGTCCTGTACTTCACAGCTCATGGCCAGCTGACCTTATCAGGTAAACAGACTTATTTTGGTAGCCCATCTAAAGTGCACAGACGACATGAAAACGTACAAAGCTGTCTTTGCAGCCAATGTGTGCCCAGCTTGCAACAAGGAATTGTTCTTTGCTTACACGATTTTTGATTTTTGTCTGGGGGGGGCTACATTGTCAGACAGTGAAACCCTTGTTCTAGATCAATGAATTTTTTATCACTTACATTTTTTTAGGTGTCCCATTGCACATTTAGAATTCTGTCTCATCCCTCACCCTGTCAAGGCCTAGGGGCAAAGCAAGTCTCTTGTTTGTCTAAAAACTTAATATCTTCCTCTAAAACTCCAGTTACAGGAAATGAAAGCAGTTGGACTGGCTATTATTGTGAGATGTCTACAAACAGCAGACCAATAATAGAACGCAACGGTTAGCATAGAAAGACCGATGCAACCGAAGTCCTCATACTGTACCACAATGATGAAAAACCCATGTAAATGTTACAATAACAACTCAAGAAAGTTTTTTTTTTTTTTATTTGACACCTCTAGAGTACACGTTAATAGTTAAGTGTCCCCATCTAACTTAACTTAAGTGTCCCCATCTAACAATAGCAATGAGAAATGTGTGGGGACAAGTAGACAGTAGACTTTACACAGACTGACATTAATATGAAACCCCATTTGTGTCTGAGGTGATCCATGTCTTATCTTGGACTCCTCCGAGGGGAAGTCTGGACTGCAGGAAAAATAAAACAAAAAATAAAAAAATAAAAAAACTGAATTTGAAGCTGTTTCTAACTAACGTTTCCAAAAGCCTGCCCCCACACAAAACATTTACAGCTAAAAATACAACTTCTAAAAAAGCGCCCATATGGCATTGATTCTGTGATCACAAAGTGTTATGTCTCTGATGCATGTTTTTACTTTCTATGATGTCAGGATCAGACAGATGGAATAAAATATATAAAGCCACACTACCTTCATGTTCCCTCGTAGCTTGGCATGCACTTTTAAAGTTTATATCACATTGTTCAAGCCTTTTATCATGAAGCTAAACTTAGCCATACAAGTAAACACTTGTAACAAACATGCAACTCAGAATTTAACATTACATTCAACCTGCAAGTTGAAATATAAGTTTGTTCGTATTTGCCACACATAATACTGGCCTGTCAGGGCAAAAATTCTTTACACCCTGGAGTTCATGTTTGCAGATAACCTAAGATGACATTGCAGAATGTTACTTTTGTATAACAATTTGTTATCAGGTTAATTAAATGGCCTCCATTTTAGCATTATGAGTCGTAGGATGTATAGAATACACTTTGGACGTTTGCATCAGTGCACTTTAAGGGCCTAAGTAGATATCATTTATACTGTTCACTGTTTTTGCATATACCAAGTATATTCATTATAAATACATCCACTGCTTTTAACCTGAAAAGCTACTATATAGCTGTGATGGCACATACGAATAGTGAATAAATTGTGCTCAAAGGACAGATGTGACATACCCTCTCTTTAATTGTCCTTGGTTGTGACAGGTGTTTGAAATGTCCAATCATTATTCCGGCACCTGTTTTCATTCAGACACTGCTGACTGATTATTCAATCCTTCTTCACATTCACTCCAAGGTTCATGGTACAAGGTTCTTTATTAGTCATGTGCACAACAATAACAGAAGTAGTCGTTGGCAATGAAAATCTATGGCCTCAGGCACCTCCAACAGTGCTCATTAAATAACACAGGTAGAAGACAAGTCTGGATCTAAGACAAAAACATAGCGAAGTTAATACAGGGCTTAAAGATAGACAATAATATAACAATATAATTTGTGTAGACAGTATTGCAAATGAAAAAAAAATCTAAAAAAGAATATAGTAATGTATGTATGCACGTGACGTGATGAGCCCAGAGTTCAAAAGTGTTATGGCCTGCGGAACAAAGCTGTCCCTGAGCCTGGTGGTGCCGGACCGGATGCTGCGGTGCTGTCTGCCGGACGGCAGAAGGCAGAACAGTTTGTGGCTGGGGTGATTTGCCTTCTTGGATAATTATTTTGGCTTTCCTCATGCACCGCTGGCCAAGGTCCCCCATGGATGGCTGCTCTGTGCCGATGATGTGCTGAGCATCTTTCACCACCCTCTGTAGAGGCTTACGGTTCTGCCATATCAGGCGGTGATGCAGCCAGTCAGGAAACTCTTGATAGTGTACTTGTAGAAGTTGCAGAGTATCCTGAAGTCCAAGTAAATAAATAAATAAATAAAATGAAGAACCACTGTGGGGAGTCTGGCTAGTCCACACAGCATTCCAGGATGAGAGAGAAACATGCTCTGGTTTAATGGCATGTCTCACAGTCGTCATCGGCGGCGCCGCACGGAGCTCCGGTGCCACTGCAAAATAGCCTCGGTAAGGAACTTGTTTTGGTGCAACATGTGTACATTCAAAAGTTTTTTTAGTCGTGCAACAGAAAACTCAGATTCGACAGAGTCTCGATTTACCCTGCAGAGATCTGAGGAGAAGTTAACGATAGTCCTCATGAATCGACCAGAGTTTAAAATTCCAACACAAAGAAAGCGTAAGGTAACGGACATCCGGCTGAAAAGAAGGACCTACGGCAACATTTCCGGTGGCAACGGAGCAATCCCAGAAGTGGAAGGTCGTGGATATAGACCTGGTCCACACCGATGTGGACCCTGAGCAACCTGAAACTGCAGACTCTCTCCACCTTAGTCTCATTGATGACGATGGGGCCTTGTTCGTTTTTCTGTCGCTTCCTATAGTCCACAATCCTTTGTTTTGCTGACGACAGATGGAGGTTGTTGTCTTGGCACCAAGATGTCAGGGCTCTGACATCCTCTCAGTAGGCCGTCTCTTTCGCTGGTACTGGTCAGTTAATGCATCCTGATGACAAAAGTTGCACTTAGAAGACACGTGTAAATCACGGCCTAAGGCATAAGATGCTATTGTGGTAAAGTGCCCTCATTTGTTTATGCATTTAATGTGATCAAAGTAATGACATTAATATAGAGACACACATTTCATTGACTTTCAGACTTCTGCCATGTGTTTTTAAACAGGAATATGGATTAAGAAGTAATCAAACCCCTGACCTTATAGGATTGTAAGTCATAGCACCACAGACGATTCAATCATGGGAGTATTGTTCTATAATAACAAATTACACAAACAGTCCCTCAACAATCTAAGATCACTAGCAAGAAAAATGAAAATAGCTTGGCCTTTAAAAGCAATGCAGACCGAAAATCAAAGAGGGCTCAGTAGCAGTAATTCCCCTAGACAAAGCCATGGGGTAACATTCTAATGCATACTAATATATTACTGGCCATTTTGCCATCTTATCTCAGATATATTGCTTTGAACCTGAAATTCACTTGAGAGATAAGCATCAAGTAGTCAAGTATGCTCCATGTTTCTTAATGCAAATGAACAAATTCAAGAGTGGGAGGAAAGGAGAGAGCAAGTGGATGGAAGGAAATACAAAAATAAGTATGAAAAAAACAGCTTCAGGAGAGGACACGCATAGACAGGCGGTAAGAAAAGAAACTTGAGGAGATCCAGTCTTTTGTGTTACCTCTCTCTGCTGGCTTTTAATTCAGCCCCACTCTATTGTTTTCATTTAAGTAACTAAAAGTAATGGTAAAGTCGGATTTATACGCTCTGTATTATAATCTGTCAAACACAGAGAAATGCATGTTTACCCATAGATGGTTGTAACATTTTATTCTATTTACTTGCTCCAACGTGTATAGGAAATATTAGCTATGGGAAAAAAAAATAAAAGAAAAAAAAAGAACATCAAGAGATATATAAATAACCTAAGAGACATGCTTGGGGTGGAATTGAGAAAAGGAAAAGGCACAACCACAAAGCAGCTCAGGCAACTTCACAATGACTGACACTCAATTAGTAAAGTGATGCAGCTGGGGAGGCACGCAGCAGGTCTGATGAGGGGACGAGGTGTGCAGGGGACGCTGTGTAAGTCAATCAAATCAATTTGAGTCCACTACACAGGGTAGGGAAAGGATTTTAACTAGGCACTGCAATTTGGTGGCTATATTGTTGACCATGCAGTTAAAGTTACTACTTTGAAGTGTTTCTGAAACTGTGTCGTTTTTCATTTGATGTTGTACGCCAGCAGCCAACATTAAATTACGTCCCCCGTCCATTTAGCGCGGACGTTCTATTCCTTTTAGTCCGTGTTTGTGTTTGTGTCCTACTATTTTCTTTTTCCCTTGTCCCCCTGTACTTGTGTAAAGCATCCTTGGGTTTCATGAAATGCGCTATATTATAAGATATTACTCTATTGGTTAACAATCTCTTAATGCTTTGGCTCGTGACATAGTGACAGGGATACCCGGTTTATGCATCTGTAACGTATTCTCTTATTGTAAATTAATGATTTTCTGTCTGAGCAAAGTATCAATCGTGACTAAATGACCACCCCATAACGTTAACTCAGGAATCTACGGTGGGCAATACAGCACCGTAAGGAAAAGATCTTTACGACAGCAGGGGTGGTAAAAACTCTACCGCTTTTGTCCAAAGCGGCCGCTAGAATCAACACAAAATGAAAGTTACAGATACACGTTAATAGTGAAACATTTCATACACCGTGTAAGATTGGTTGAAAGTGTGACGACTGGCTTCGTCTGAAAAACATCGTCACAGCTACAATGTTGGATTATTATGTCCAAACCCCACGTCTGCCCTCATAGACTCACTTTTATACAAGCCCGAGGCTGTACCTCTGCTAAATTGAGTGCTTGAGGGCTCCCCCATGAACTTTTTGAGACCTCTGTGAACACTCTCCAAAGTTCAGAATCCTGCAGACCTTGCTTGAGGGAATAATCCACAATTTATAGAATTGCATAGTGAGGAAGAGATGACATGCCTTTAAGTGTTAAAAAAAAGGGTTGAGTTGTTTGGCCCTTAATAGAATGCCGACAACTTAAAAAATGATTTCATCTGATTTAATCTGACTACATTACTGTTTGGCTTGATAGGAAGAAAAATATGTTTTGTGTAAGGCTTTTAAATAAGAACAAGTTCGACAACACTGTATAGACTTAAACTACAATGAGCTACTGTTCATGACAGAACTCTTGCCCTTTTGTTATCTGGGATTGCAGATAAAGTATATAAAGTACAATTGACAGTATATCTTACCATCAGTAATTTTCCACCAAACGTTTGGCTTGGGTCAAAAGAAAAGAAAATATTTTCTGTGTGTCAAGGTTTTTTTTTTTCATTCAGAAAATTCATTGTATATGTTTTATTATTGCTGCCCCCTCAGATCAAGATTGTTGATTTACTAATACTGTAAGAATACTGCAAAATTTCAACACATCCTCATGCCTAAACAACATAGTATGTTGTTTGGCAATGACCATCAAAATGACATATGACATATATATATGTAGCGCTGTAAAACTTTGCAGTTTTAGCATTTTGAAACAGAATTACTTGGTTGGGTTTAGGCAACAAAATTACTTGGATAGGTTTAGGAGAAGATCGTGGTTTGGGTTAAAATAAGTATTTGTTACGTAACTTTATCTATGTACTTAAGTTAAAATTGGTCAATGTTGACTTTTGGTGCTTGTTTGACCCTTCAAGTGATTCCCTCCCTATGCGAACTTTGTCACTTTATACTACCGGCCCTGACTTCCTCCTTTACTCCCGTCATAAATAATACAGCCGCTAGAGGTCACCGCCTAACAATAAACGTAAATAAGGGTTGTAATAAGCTGCTTGCACAGACAACCTATATGGCCGTGTTTTCAGTGAGGATGTGTTCCAATCTCTAAAAAACAACTCCATTAAACTGGCTATTGATAGATTGTAATGAAGTTGTCAAATGTTGGATGCATGCTGGAGCTGCAGAGGTTCTGTACGTACGTGACCACTTCTTGTTTAATTTAAAGGGAAACAATTCATCAACATTATGAGCTACCATGTGCAGATAAGTAATACACACCACCAAATTTAATCCACTTCAAATATAGACTGTAACACCAGAGCAAGTGTATAAAGTTAAAGGGAGTTGAATCGTAAAGAAGAGCTGTGTACTGTAAGAAGAAAAAATGGCATAGCTTGCAAATGTGCAACCCCATCAAATATAAATCATTATTATTACTTTACATTAAAGTAATATACTGCAGTCTCAATATAACACCAATGAATCAGATATCTGCGCTGCTGTAGACGAGTGTACACTTGCACACACAAATGCACACAGCACTGATTCAACACCTGCTGCCGTCCCCTTCTGCCAGCGGTCGGCTGTGTTTATATATTGATTAATATGGCTCCTACTGTAATATACTCCAGGGCATAACACAGCAGGCTGCTCTTTGGTCAAATTCTGCTGTGTGTGAGTCTTTTATGTGCATGTGCTTCTGTGCCTGTGTTTTTATATTTACACTGATTAATAGGTCTGCTGCAGTAATACACCCTAGGCACACACAGAACACTTATCATCAATGAAAAAACTGCCCTCTGTGTGTGTGTGTCTGTTTTGAGTGTCTGTGTGTGTGTGTGTGTGTCTGTTTTGAGTGTCTGTGTGTGTGTGTGTGTGTGTGTGTGTGTCTGTTTTGAGTGTCTGTGTGTTTATATCTATGTGTGTACTTGTGCTGAACACTTTAGGGGTCAAAGTGGCCATGTACTCATTAACCAAAGACACAATGTTGAGTCTATTGTTGTGGCAACAGTATCACAAGGGTTTCTGCAGGTCTTCAACACAATTAAGAGGTGGGATGATCGAAAGAAACAGCTACTTGGTTCCATATTTTACAGCCACAATGAAATGGAGGCAGATGATTACATGTATTACTTCAAATCCGTCTGTCACACACAGACGGGGGCCGCTACAATATTTGATGACATTTCAATTGCGGCTAGCGCAGAAAGCGGAAGACAGCAAACATCAGATATCATATTGTGTAAACTTCCCATTTGCTTCCTTTACACATTTTCCAAATTCTGCCAAGATATGCAATCCTCTCTTTTCAGATCTGTCATAACAGTTTCACATTAGATAAGTCACAAAATAATTTGCCAATTTATAACATTGTGAAGCTGTGTGGCATTCCTGTGGCAAAAATATTGATCAATGTGGTTAACTTTAGCCCAATTGAAACTAAATGTCTTATTTGTCGCAACATGTTCTTTACCTTAAAGACTGAACTCTTTTGTTAAATTAAATCTCCATAGGACATAAAAGCAACATCTTTATACAGATCTCCAATAGGGTGTGTCCTGTGAAAATGCCTGAACTCTCCTTGCCTTAGCAGGTTGACAAGTTTTATTTCCTGCCTACAACATTTGTTTACTTGTTATTGATGTGTCTCAAAGGCGATTACATCATTTGATACTATTACCTTATTTGGCATAATGCAACAGACCCACATATAATTCGGTAACTATTCAAAATACGAAATCATGTCTAAATGCTACGTTTGCTAATCATAAGTCACCTTGAATAACCCACAATGAAGACAATTCACACCAAAGCTCATCCCTTGTGTTTCTCTCCTGCATATTCTTTTCTTCTACATACATAAATGATTAAACTGAGTCTGAGCATTTCCTCCAAACATAATTCAGTCATCTGAACGTTTTATTGGTTTGACTGCCCTTCATTCCTGTAAGATATGGATTCCCCAAGCCCTGCTGTACTGTAGCTGAACCTTGCTTTTCTGTTCTATGTGGGCAGGCTGTATTAATTGTTGAGACGGATGACTCAGACAAAGGAGACAGGCGATGTGTGAAGGAGAGAGGGAGGGGAAAAAAGAGAGAGAGATGGCAGAGGGAGAGAGCTAACAGAGAGGGCACTCAATACTGTTTGGTCAGCAGTTTGTTCAGAATGATGTGTTTTTCAGCCAAGTGGTTCAGCTGATAATTGTCAGACATCCAGGTGGAAGCAGATGGTGTGAATCAGCCAGGATGGAAAAATGTCGCAATGTGGCACAGACACCGGACATGGCACAGGCATCTATTCACTCCTTTTAGTCAAAGTTTTAAAATATATGTTGCTTATTAGTTTAGTCGCTTTCTGCACTTCATGTCCTTATCTTCAACAAGATGTCCTCTATTTCCAAAAAGTAATCACATCTCCAAAATGTCAACTCATCTAAGCCATTATAACAACCTCCATTCAGGGGTCAAAGACGTAATTACATTTAAAATGAACAGTGAGGAGACAATATGACTTGCATGTAAAAAAAAGAACCATGTACTGAGGTTAATTACTTTTTTTTGATCACAGTCCAGAAGACGTATCACCCTGTTAGCCATTGCAGTTAATTCCTAAACCTGTCTCCCACAGAAACTTATTTGAATTGGTCAAATAGATTTTGGAGACAATGTAATTGGCCAACCCAGGGCCTACACTCACCAAGGGTCCCAATTAAGCAGCCTATAAGGTCACAGCCTACTTTTTTAACCTTAAATTTTACAGTTTTTGTAATGATTTAAAACACTCATTACTGTAATCTGTTAGGCTGAAAAATAAAAATAAAATTAAAAAAAATTCTGTACCTCTCCATTCAGATACGATTCAGATAGGCCTATTAGTACATTTAGCGTTTTACCATTTACTGCGTTTTTACTGTTTACGTATTTATTATTATATATTGCTTTCTTGTTCACTGATGCCTTCATTGAATGATCTCCTTTGCTAATGTAATTCTGCAATTTCATCATGTGGGACTAATAAAAGATTTTTTTTTCAGGGATAGTTGGTTCCACTGTGCTACCGTGTACAAAGGCTAAGCTACTGCAAAAAAATGGAATAAAAACAAAAAAGCTGGTGCACAAGACACTTAAGGCTGAAGAGCTTGTTTTTGCAAATCTTGTCTTGCTTGAGTTATTGGCAGGTTTGTCAGTGTGAAACAGAGTGGGATGGAAATGTGGACATTTATTTGTATTTAGTTTGTTTATAATATAATTTATCTTGGAGTTGAACCAGGCATCTTTGAAGTAACATTCGTGTGTGTGTTTCTCCGTTTGTGAGAGTGATAGAGAAGAGAGAAACTAGTTTAGTTTGGTGGATTATTTGTGGCTGCAAAACTGTTACGCTAATCATAGTTCAAAGGATTAGCCGGCAACATTGCTGATGAGTAAAATCTATTTGATGGTGTTGATGTTTGTCTTGTGTGGATAGTTGCCTCACATGGCCTCTAGTTTCACTGTGGTTAAATAGAAAAGACCAGTGACAGCCGGGATGGGTGTGGTGATCCTGATGTACAGTAGCCGTTTTATGAATAATCTGCTGGTTCTGCAGCAGAACCTGTGACTGGTAGACAAATCTATTTCCCATTAACTAGAGAGACTCTGAACAGGATGCAGACTGACGGTCATTATAACATTGTACAGATATCATCGGAGAAAAATATGAATTAATATTTTCCTCCGATGATATCAGTATAACATTATAATGGCCGTGACTGTATACTATATATATATATATATATATATATATATATATATATATATATATATATATATATATACACACACAATGACTGTTGAGAAACTACCAAAATAGAGCTGAAAGGAGAGACACTTATTGGACTTAAATCCATAATCAGAAACACAACTCTAAATGAACACTGCTCCGTGTCTACTGGATGTGTAAATATACCTGTTTGCTAACACTTTCACCATACCTTAGCAACTAAATTATCAACTTGGTCATACTATGTTAATATGGTTTTAGAGCTTGTTAGGCTGCCCCAAAGTTTCCAATAAAATCAATGAATCCATGTTTAAAGAAAAACTCCTCTTAACCTTACTGAGTAATCATGACCACATGACCACACCATAATAATGCACCACCTTGCATCACAAATTGTGTGCATGACCCAATGACCTGTGTGTGTGTGTGTGTGTGTGTGTGTGTGTGTGTGAGAGAGAGAAAACAAAACCCACACACTGAAATATGTTTAATTTGTTATATGGAGCAGTTTCTAAGTAAAGTGCATGTAAGCACTGGTTCTGACAACAGAACTTCAGTCTTTTGACCAACTACTGCTGATCGTTTCAGTGGTTCATCACCTCGTAACAGGGTGAATGGCACTTTTGCATCCGCTTTGCGGCCCTCTATCGGCTATAACCGCACTATGCAAGTTTGCCAGATCAGGTAGCGGATCTGTAGTTCGAATGAGACATAAGAAACTACAATGGACAATTCCGCTTCCAACCTGTAGGGGGACCGAAGAGGAAGGAATTTGGTGTTTTGGTGTTGCTTAAAATAGTCTATATCCACGATGTTCCACTTCCGGGATTGCTCAGGTGCTGCCGGAAATTCCGCCGGATCATGCTCTTTTCGGCCAGATGTCCGTTACCTTCTGCTTTCTATGTGTTGGAATTCTAAACTCCGGTGGAGTTACGAGGACTATGGTTAAATGCTCCTCAGATCTCTGCAGGGTAAATCCAGACAGCTAGCTAGACTATCTGTCCAATCTGTGGTTTCTGTCGCACAACTAAAACAACCTTTGAACGTACACATGTTCCACCAAAACAAGTTCCTTCCCGAGGCTATTTTGCAGCGGCACTGTGGCTCTGTCGGGTGCTTAGTGCCGCCCATGATGATTGTGATTGGTTTAAAGAGATGGCAATACACCAGAGCACGTTTTGTGGACTAGCCAGACCCTCCTTTGCGGAGGAAGGTTTGGCAAAGCAAGACTAGACCTTAAATGAAATGATAACCCAAAGGAATTCTTCAAAAAAAAAACATATTTTAATATTTGTTATTCTTGCCCTATATTGCTAAGTCCTGTCAGAGATCTGTAGTGAAGCATTCTGACATTTCCTGACCTCTCCACACTAAAGTCTGTCTCTCTCTGTCTGTCTCTCGCCTTCTCTTCCATCCATCATTTTTTTTCTATAAAGCCGGAGATATGGTGAAGATGGTTGTCAAAATAATTCTCATCAGATCAACTCTTGCCCTCTGTTTCAGTTAAGTTAAGGATAAAAAAAGACTTCAAATAGTTGTTTATTATGGTCAGTTGGTTGACTTCCTGCCTGGCTCTTCATGCTTCTATCAATCAAGTTGGGTTAAAACAGATAGCTTCAGTTTACTCAATCATCGGTGTGTGCTGAAGCCTGCCTTCTCTTTTAGATACTGGAAAAGGATAGATATATATATATATATATATATATATATATATATATATATATATATATATATATATATATATATATATATATATATATATATATATATAGAAGCCCATCTTGAGTAGCTTTACGGTGGCATTCATACTTCAAACCTTCCGAAATGAGAACAGGCATGCAACTATCTAATGACTATTTCAGCATTATAAATCAATGCAGTTTTTGCCTATTGCTTACACATTAAAAACGAATGCTTAGACCAAAGCCTCAATACTTAAACTTCTTGTAGCATACCTTAAACACAGTGTAACCATAGCTTAAACACATTATCAACTTTGCACTAATTCTATAACACACTTATTGCGAAACACTACACACGTTTTCTTACATTAGACACTTTATTCAAAAACAAAATCTCCTGTTGTCATTGGGAAAACACTCTGTTCAAAATGCAAAACTCATCTGGCAATTGTAGGCACTTACACACACACACCTGAAAACACTTGCACAGAAAACAGAACACCAATCGGTCTGAGCCTTAGCACTACAAACAGGCCTCAGGGAAGCCATTTTGAGAACTTTGCAACCATGGAGGCAGTGAGAGTCAGACTAAGAGGAGGACAAAGAGAGAGGAGTCAGACGTGGAAGAGACATCGCCTGTGATGTTGACGAGATCTTGTGGCCAGATCCGAACAGAAGGCGGGATCCATATCCACACACACACACAAAACAAGTATATGTTTTTTTTCCCCCAATAGCAATTTATCCAGTAATTGTTTGTTTTTTTACTTTTGTTTTGTTGCTAAATTTGATTCTGTTTTTCTTTATTTCTGTAAGAATGTTTGTTTTTTTGTAAAAACTCGTGTTTGATTACTGCAGAAATTCTACTTTTGAGTTTTACAGAAGACTGAGTCTGAGAAAATGACAATAAAAATAGAAACACAAAGACTGCATTGTTTTATATAAAGCCCATCAGTGTGTTGCTGGTGATATGAAAGAGTAATTCAAATGGTGCTTGTGTGTATGGTTTTGTTGCAAGAATTTCCTTTTTAGAAAGGAGTGTTAAGTTTTGATTGCAGTGTTTCATTTTGGCATAGGTGTGAGTCGTTAATCTCCAAGTGCTACAGTATGTCTGATTGGCTTGTGTGTAGAGTTTTGACATAATGAGCCAAATTCTGCAAAAAGTGTGTAAGCAATAGGCAAAAACTGTAAGCATACATACAATACCCCACCCCCTTTGCGTCGACACACAAGCATGCACAAACACACACAACACAAACATACTCAGGCACGCACGCACGCACACACACATTCTAAAAACGATACCTTTGGTTTACATAATGTTTTCTTGTTTCATGCTAGTGTATACAACACTGTGCTACTCTTACAAACGTAATGTTTTGCCCAATAAATATTTCCTGTTTTAGTGTAACGTTGCATTGTTGTTTACAGTGCACTTTTCAACCCCTCTCAGCAGATTACTTTTACTCTAGAACATTGTAAATGTAGATATAAGCCTGTGAAAGACAAAAGAGCTTTAGAGTTTGAACAGTGTGTACATGGTATATCCAAACATTTACTATTGTGAAAAAAGTGTTTTACCATTTGATGCAAATGGTTCATTTTGAGACGTGTTTCTGGCATTTTGAATGCAGCATTTCATTTTGAAGGAGGCAAACTTCCGATTTATAGAGTTATCAAAAGACTTGTCATTCTTGGTATGCTGGTAGTTGGTTTCCAAACTTGTAATCACCGGCAACATTTAGCTGTTAAGTTGCTGTTGATAACTGTTTGCGTTTCAGGTCCATGCATCAGTGCTTTTCGTCCATACAAGATAGATTGTGTACTGTAGTGCTGCCTTCTTTGAAATCACTCTGTTGTTAATGTGACTCTAAACGAGCTAAACACTGGCATACTACATTATGTGGTGATACATGACGTTATGGTGTAACCAGGGTGCAAAATTAATTTTTTTTGTCCACCAGCCAAATGGCTAGTGAATGTTCACATTTTCCCAGCCACTTAACAGTTTAACATTACTTTTTTGGCTGGTGGGTGAAGGAAATCTACCATCCATTTGCATATTTTACCAGCTTTTGGCTGGTGGCTGGTGCTAATTTTGAGCCCTGGGTGTAACACATGCATGCTCAAGTATGTCTGGTAGAAAGAGTACCTCCTGTTTGTGAATACACCGTTTTCAAAGATGACACTTTTCTGACATTCTTGGTAATTCAGAAATGAAGAAATGAATTGCAAAATGGCAAACAGCTATCCAAAGTGAGTCTTAAGGTCATGTTGGCTTCTTGTGTTTTATGAGTCACTCCCAGTGATTCCAATGGCTCATGCAGTGTGATCCTTTGTTGTATCAATTATGCCTGAAGTCGCTCAAGGAGAGACTTTGATATATGGCATATGACGTAGTGACTCCCTAGTTGGTACTGTGCAGCTCCTGATGCTTTGTGTGTGTGTGTGTGTGTGTGTGTGTGTGTGTGTGTGTGTGTGTGTGTGTGTGTGTGTGTGTGTGTGTGTGTGTGTGTGTGTGTGTGTGTGTTTGTGTTTCAAAAACCAAAACACAGAGGGAAAGTGTGTGCCACCTGGTTTACCATTTGCAGCCCACACACATAGAAAATGAAATCTGACATTAGGGATATATATCAAAAGTGAAGGTTTTCATATAACACAGAGACATAATGGTATTATGGACCAAATAAAACAGCAGTGCACACTGGTATAGATGTTTCTGTGTGTGTCCATGAGGGGGGTGATATATGTATCCTGTGCAAAAGGTTGAAATACAACAAAATGTGAATCATAAGTCAGGGGCAAAGGTTTGTTGAGTTACTGTCTGGTACAGAGCAGCAATTTGCACCAAAGAAAATATATGACACTTTTGCAGTACTTTTGTAGATCTCCTGGCGGCACTGGAGCAATCCCCTAAATGAATCGTCTTCGGTATAGACTAGACAGCTACAATTAACATAACAGAGGTCAAGAAGGGACACTGGAATACAATAATGATGTCCTTTAAATTTGATCTAGTTTATATTATATATAAACATGTGCTGAGATGTTTTTATTTCTCTTCTTTCTCTTATTTTACTTTTTCTTTATGTTATGCCATTTTATGTTACTGCAATTGTACTTTGTACATATGTGTGAAGATGTATGTACAATAAATACAGCTTTAAAAAGCAGTAACATTGAGTCTATTTCCTTGAGGGAGAGTTATAGTTGAACACATACACAACATGTGTGTCTGTTATTTTGCGGAATAGCAAAAATCAAACTGAGAGCTGTGAGGTCAATCTGAGCAAGGGATGAGTTAATTGATAATGAACAGAAACTGTAACAATAATGAGCATAAAAATAGCCAGGTCTCAATTAACGCCGTGCTCACGCAAATCCACAATCCACTTCACATAACGGCCAGGGTGAAACACATAAAGTCAAAAAGCTGATTCAGCTATGTAATAGATAAGTATTTTATTACCGATCTCTCTTTTGCTCTTTCTCTCCTTCAACAGTACTCTCGGCATAAATCCCATTTATGCCCTTTTCTATTTCCACTGGAACCTATTCACGCCTCCGGCAGAAGATTGACAATTGCTCCTTGGGCATTTTCCTCTTTATTTTCTACCACAAATCAAAGTAGTGGGAAAGGCTAAACTGAAAGGTAACAATGTGACATTTGGGACTTAATAATAAGGGGCAATAAATTAAAAGATTGTACTGTACATGCACAATCTCTCACATGTGTGCTGTGAGTCTGTCTTAATCTGTTCAGAATATTGGCCAAAGCATAAAAAAACTAGATTAACAATCAATAAATTAAGTCTTAGAGCTGTGTAAGTGTGATTTATGTCATCCTTCGCTCTCTCTTTCATCTCTTTTCTACATTGATTTTCATGCTAGAATTTCTCCTTTCTTTTATTCCTTCACTCAATCAATGCTTATTGCCCATAAATACCATAATATCTTTCTACCATAAATTGCATAATTACACAAGTGATTTCTATTAGCAAACACATTTTGTAGAAAACATAGATTGGAGATTTTCTTTTTTTAATCAAGATAATGAAAAAAAGAATAATTAGCAGTTAACATATTAGACATATAGAAATAATGTATAATAATTCATTCTAATTTCATTTTGTTTTTCCTGTATTTGTGTTTTTACTATCCCTGAAGAATCCTGAAGCTTATCCTCCCATCATGGCTCAACACACTAATGTATGTCATGAAATATGTGACAGCATATCTCACGGTTAGCCTTAAGCCCTTTTTTAAGGTGCTATAGTTTTATGATGTCCATTATTTCAGTGCTATTAAAGGTCAAATGGGGCATAAAATCAAACAATGTTCCTGTGACGTTAAAACTGCAGACACACGTATATTAAGTGACCTCAAATGTCTTTGTTATTGCTTTGGTGTGTGTGTGTGTGTTTGTGTGTGTGTGTGTGTGTGTTCTGATCCCAGTGAACCAGGGACAAACTAATATGACAAAGAGAGCGAGGCTGAGAGGCAAATAAAATAAATAATCAAAGGGAGAAAATTAAAACAGAAAAATACGGAAATAAAAAGTAAAGTGGGAAAGAAACAGCTGATAAATAATATAATAGGGAGGGGAGGGGAAAAAACACAAATATGATACAGCCCTCTAGTGTGTTTCTGGGGCAGGAAGAGAAAGAAGCAGATGAGCACAGACAGATGACGAAGAACGAGACAAAGACACATCCTCTCATTTCCCATGCTGAAAAAATATTTTTGTTTGCATAATGACTTGAGTGCTTCCGGTGCAAATGGAGAGTGCATAGACTGTGTGTGTGTGTGTGTGTGTGTGTGTGTGTGTGTGTGTGTGTGTGTGTGTGTGTGTGTGTGTGTGTGTGTGTGTGTGTGTGTGTGTGTGTGTGTGGTGTGTGTGTGTGTGTGGTGTGTGTGGTGTGTGTGTGTGTGTGTGTGTCAGAGACTGTTTCTCCCCAGAGCACAAAGACAAAATACATTGTTTCTCGTTCTCTGGCTCTCTCCACCTCCTCTTGCATGACCATTTTTTAATATTATTTTTATTGCATTTCTGCTTTATTGAACATTATAGCCGAATATGATACGCACAGGGAGCAATACAAGATAAGAAACAGGCCTGAGATAGAGAAAGAGGAAACAGTGGAAAAAGAAGCAGTGAGGTGGTAACAATTTATCTTGCAATTGTTTAACTTTTGATGTAATGCCGTTGCTGTCTTTCAACAGGGAAATGTTATTCTCCTCTGGCCCCCACAACAGTCAGGTTCAGCTACAGAACAGCAGCTGATAGGGATTCAGTGGCTTGCAGGTCAGCATCTCTAACAGCAACAGTTCAAGAGTCTCTCCCTCTGACAGTGATGCTGTGCTATTAAAGACAGAGAAGTCAGAGAGCGGTCTCTAGCCTGGAGAAACTCTGTTAAAGGAGCTGGGTATTCTATTTGTGCAAGCAGCAGCTGAGGTAGGCATAGTACATTGTTCAAGGATTAAACTTTAAATTACATGCAAGTCATGACCTACAATGCTGTACTCCTAACAGCTAAAAGGCAGTGGCAGATTTAGCATTTTGGGGGCCCAAGGCGAACACAGGCATCTCCCCATGTGTTGTTCTCCACCTTTTTCAATCCTTATTTAACGTTTTTCAAAACCAACACCAGACATAGTGTGCCGCCTTATGGGGCTTTTACAACGCCACTGGATTATGGACATGCAGCAAAGGGTCGCAGGTCAGAATCGAACCCACAGCCTCTGTGGCAAGGATTACGCCTCTGTACATGGGGCACTACCCAGGTGCCCCATGATTGCCCTTATTTTGATCTACAGGGCCCAAACCATGACCAAAAACAAAAGCATGTGGATGTGGTTATCCACAGTGATACAGTTGTTATGCTATTGAGCTAACAAACCATTTATTATTTACCCCTCTGCCAGATACGGAGCAATATTAGCATCTGTTTGGAATTTGTTTCTGATATTCTGAGGATACAAATGTTAATCCTCTTGTTGCTTCGTTTTGGTTTCAATGAACTCCAGAAAAAACAGATATGAGTCTACGACAGTGAATGTTTATCAGAACCTTTTTTTTTTTTTGTGGCTGAAAACAGCTACCTGCTGTGACTGCAAACTATGTTGATGAGAGTGCAATCACCCTCTTCCCTCTCTCTTTCCTCCATCAGAGATGGATGGGGCCCTCTGAAATGAAGGACATTAAAGAGACAGACTGGATAGAGGGAGGTACAGAAGGGTAGAGAGGTGTTAGATAAGGGCCAGCAGGGACATGCAATAGTGAGGGAAGGGACAGTTAGATACATTGTTATAGTTATGGAGGGACGTCTGTGGGGAAGAATTGAAAAGAAGTATAGCGGGACTAGATGGCAAAAAAAAAATAGAAGGGCACATGATAAATTGATATGGTTGTAGAGAAATGTCAAAGGGATTCTTAAAAAAAGGGCAGACCGCTAATGGAAAGAGAAAAGAGAGGTCAAAACAAAAGGATCAACTATAAAAGACATTCCTTCACTAGAATACATGTTTAAGAGCTACACTGAATAAGATACTTGACTTTTAGAAGAGCAAACATCTTATCTGCCACATTTGCCTCATCTGCATCAGTTTGGATCTGAGATCCAAAAAACACACCTGCAATTACAGCTTATCGCCATAGGTGACGCCAAAGACAACAAAACAGAGATTTTGGAGATTGTAACGTTAACTACTTGCATGGCAAACTAGCAGTGAGCAAGATGGGCTGCTAACCAGGCAATACATTGGGAACATGTTTGTTTCATCTACTGCTTTCTCAAGACTAATTGCAAGTTATGACTATGACCATGACTTTGTATCTCTGTTTTTGACACACTTTACACTGCAGAACATGGTAATATCAGATTGGTAGGTGCAACACAGCTAAACTCATAGCTTCTTCTCTTTTCTCAAAGGTCAGTGGTGTCAAGACAGCTTTTCATTGAGGCTGCACATTTGCATCACCAAGGTAGGACTTCACGCAAAAGCTCTGCTAGGACTGACTCATTTGTAAACTAAACCAAACATAGTTGCTGTTGTTTAGAGCTGGAAAGTTGCAGAGTTGGCTGGTACAGTTTAAAGGATATTTGTGGTTACTTTCAACCGTGGCTATGATTTGCTATAATTGGCCAAAATGCTATTGTACAGGAGCAGGGAGACTCTTTTGAAGGATATAAAACAAGGAATGGCTGGAGGACAAAAGGAAGGATGGAAGTCTGGAGATACTGTCAAGAGGGGAAAGAAATTATAGCGCAAACACACATAACTCTCAAAACCATGCACAACACACACACACACACACACACACACACACACACACACACACACACACACACTATATGCTCAAGGAGACAATCATACATACTACGCTGTGACAAGGTGAAGGCATTTGCATGTGTCATATTCTCTAAAGATTTTCCGCTGAGGAATGTGAACAGAAACTAGGCAGAGAGAAAATGAGCATTACAGAGAGGAGAAAAAAGTAGACTGACAGAGGCATCATGGGATTTTTGTGGAGTATGCAATGTTTTTTAAAAGATCATTAAGTCTGAGAGCCAATTTGCAGGAGACAGGAGAGGTTGAGATGCAATCGATTGATGGAGGGATAATCATAGTTATACTGAGAAGAGGGGTAAAATGCCCCATGGTTGTGAATGTGTGCTGCATGTGTGAGTGGAGACTTTATTGCATGCATGTATAAGCATGTGGTGTGTGTGTGTGTGTGTGTGTGTGTGTGTGTGTGTGTGTGTGTGTGTGTGTGTGTGTGTGTGTGTGTGTGTGTGTGTGTGTGTGTGTGTGTGTACTACAGCGGCAGAGGGAATAGTGATTAAGATTTACATTTCAGACACTAAAGATGTACTGCCAAGGTGCAGGTACACACAGAAGCACACAAGTGAATGCGCACACACTTCTTGTTTTGACAAGAAAGAAGGCATTATATTAATGCACACTGTTGTGTGCTCTGTGGAAAACCAACAAACCATATAGAGACGAGAGGAGAAAGGAAATAAGGAGGAAAGAGGAGGAGAGGATGAATAACAAAGGAGGAAAGAGGAGGAGAGGATGAATAACAAAGGAGAGAAGAGGAGAGGAGAGATGGCACGATTACTAAGTGTCTCCTGTGTAAAACATCAATCATTTTGTTAGCATATCCTGCGGAGAGCTAATGCCGAATCTTGCTATTCCAGGCACAATTAACTGTGGCCTACATGCATTTCTTTAACACCTCCTTTACACCAGAGAGAAAAACAACATGGAGTGGGTTTGTAAAATACCTGAAAGCATGGTGGACCCCCTTAGTGCCCCCATGTTTGAAAGAAAGCCACAAAAGTGCCCTTTTGGATGCCCCTACAGGTAAGACATGATTAATTGGTCTCTAGGGCGCCCTTCCAGTGGATAAACCATGAGGAAATGCCCTCTAGGGTACCCTTAAAATCAAGAAGACGCAATGCAGTATATAGCTGTCCTACATGCTCGCTGGTGCCCCACTGCATGCAGCTGTTGCCCTTTTTATTTTTTCCGCCCCTGCCCCTCTGACTGCCTGACTCCGCCACTGCCTAAGCGCAAGGAGTGAATCAACATAAAAACAAGCCTGTAAAATAAGAACTGATATGGCTAGCTGCGTGTAGCAGAGAGAAGAGATGTGCCTTCCCTTTGAGGGATATAATAGCAAAACGTGTGTTTTCAACACAAGCTTTTTAATGAAGCCTTTATTGTACTCAGCAACTTGAGATTTTGCATGCTGTGTAATTACAGCATATATTATGCATCAATTACAACAATGCACTTTTACATGCACACAATATATAAGATATATAATATATTGTAGTGGTTTGGGAGCTGCTTGCATCATGTTGAAACTGCAGCTCATGATAGTGCCTTTCAGTTTAGTTGAAGACATTTTAACAGGACAGGCTGATTGAATGTGAGGTCTTATAGCTTCACCACAGAGGGGACAGGAGTTAAGAGTCTGCTATAGAGGAGCACAAATCTGGAGCTGGTAAGGATTCAGTGGCTTGCTCAAGGATGGAGAACTTGCAGAAATGCAATTTGAAGCAGGCGCATGCTCCTAACCTCATCAGCGTTGAATAGTGTGTGCTGGAAGTGGTTTGGTGAAATCACTGTCAACTGGACCCTATTACACAGTGGCCGACAGTTATTCAGTCCTGTGCAGGATCTCTGGGGTGCGGTTTACATTGTCTTGTCTGACTTTATTGAGAGAAGTGTATTTGTTAACTGATTAAGGCTGTAAACATACAGACAATGAAGCTGGAGAGGCAAGAATTCCCCCGATGGGAGATGCCAAATAAGTTGTGTTATCAGCAAAAAGCTTTTAAAAATGCTTTTCAAAATCTAAATCGACAAATAAAATGATATTCATTATTTCCTCTGTTCATGCGGCATCTAACTCATATTGAATATGACACATTGAAAGGTCTGCTGTCTGAGGCGGAGGACTGCAGGAACAACAAATGAACTACGTTCTGAGCAAATGAAAGATGATTTTTAGATGTGGCAATATTTTGTTTCCATTTATTACACTACTTTTTTCTTAAAACCAACTCAGATTTACCAATGAATGCAAATTGGCTGTCTGGTAAAGAGTCCAACAGTGATGTCTAGACAGTAGAACAAATATATTTGTGACCAGAGAATAAATGTGAGAATACTACAGAACGAAGGGAAAAAAGAAGATAAAAAAGCACAAGAACTAATGAGGGAGAGGGAGAAAGGAAAAATGAGTCAGAATGAGCTTTAGAAGTTATAGAAGAATGATAACATTACCTTAAAAAGAATGTTCTGGGAACATTAAAATATTCAATTGTCTGACCCAATTCCACTTGTTCTGTCTCCCCACTGCATCTAAATGAGAGCAATGTGAGGGATGGGAGAAATGAGGTGTGAAGAGAGCTATTTAACTAGATGGCTCCAGTCTGACTTAATGGACTGAATAACTGACTGGTTGACTAACTTACTGTATTGGCTGAGTGACAGGATGATGGGCTGATTTGCTGGGTGGCAGCTGAATAACACAAGCTTCTTTGACCAGATGTTGTCGTGTTTGACTATTTCAGTTGGCTGTCTACACCAAGCTAACTCACTGATGGAGCAAATGAGCCACTGGTTGATTTTCTTGATTGCATGGCTTTCCGACACTCTGGAAAATGGCTCGGGGATTGGTTGACAGGCTGGTTAACGGACTGATGATGTGGCCAAGTGCTGGTCTCTGTCACCGTCGTCTCTTTTCAGCTCCCTTCCCTCCATCTTTCTCTCCGCTCCTCTCATTGTTACCTTTTTCCTATTTATAGTCAACGCATCACAACAGCAATGAACCCAAATGTAATAAAATGGGAAATAGAACCATAACAAACACCATACGGACACCTACTGTAACACCATCCCTGAACGGTCACACAAATTGGTTTCCCATTTTCCTTCAACTTTACACTGACCTCAGAAGCTGTTCTCCCATATAAATGGATAATTTAGCAGCTGATAAAACCTACTTTTGTCTGCTGCTGAAATGATATTCAAAGAACAGTTTATCATAATCTTTCCTTGTTTTACTTTATAGCATGAAGGGGGAGCGAGGGATCATGGCTGGACTCATGGTGAAATTGAACATGAATCACTTTCTGCAGAATGGCTCCTTTTAACGACACTTTGGGGAGAGAGGAGGAAGCCAACTGTGGACACACGGACACAAGGACACACGGACACACACACACACACACACACACACACACCAGGCTAGGGACATTGATGTAGACACACAAAGCAAAGGAACGTCATACAAAAAGTAAGCAGTCAGGCATGAACATGTGCACACTGGAGAGTAAAGTGTACACTCGCAGCCCCAGTCCACCCACATAGAGTTCGGAATGGACCTAAAATTGAGACCTAATCCAGCCCAAATCTGCTCCTTTCAGAACTGTTCTCACTCCAAACCTTTGGTAAAATTCGGTAATTTAGTCAGTGGCCCTTAGCGGCGTATACCGACCCACAGGCGTCTGTATGAGATGCACTGATATACTCCATTATAAACCCTTCTTCAGCAATATTGCGACCCTCAGAGCAACTAAGCGAATGAACGACGAAGTCAGCATAGGGAGGAGGTCAGGGTGAATGGGTTGGTCCAACAAACACAACACTAACCTAAACCTAACCATACCCTGCACGTAAAAAAAAGGCAACAAAGGGGAACCCAGAGTGTTAAAAACAGTGATGCCAAGGGGTCCTGACCAATCATCCTTATGTGACGCGTTGGAAGTAAGAATGTGTTGCCCTTTAAGACCCAACTTGTCAAAACCTGCCTGCTACTGCCTAATTCGAGACCTGAACCCGACCCGTGACTTGATATGCTAGCTTTTAAAAGGCTTTCTAACAAAAAACGGATCTAACAAGGACAACAGAGCAAGCAGTTTGAATGTGAGGTGTAAACGTAAGAAAATGTATTCATTTCTAAACCAAAACGTAGCAACGTAATTGTAGCCTGAGGCTTTTCACACACACAATGTTGAAAATGTCATCTTTCAATGAAGCCAGTCAGGACACAGTGAGGCTGCTGGGCACTGTTGCTGCTACTGCTATACCTACAATTGAGTGCATCCATCATGTTGTCAATCTAAATACCTGCAGCATTCCATAGTCTGCTTGTGTGCAGCTGTTTATCTGTGGAGGTACCTCTGTCAGTATAATGTATTCCTGCTTGAGTTCCGTTTTTGCTTGTGTAATCCTTCAATCAGCAGCTGTTTATCTGCTGAGGTGTTCACCTCTACAACAGAAAGGAGCTCAATAGGTTGATGCAGGATCTGTGTCTGAATGCAGTTTGATTTCAACTGTGAAATAATGAGCTGCAAAATGTGTGACTTTATTCAGATAATCTGTCAGCTAGTACATGCGCACAAGTGTGATCTATGAATATAAATTTGCTGTTATGATATTGTCAGTGGAAAAAATACAAGCTTTGGATTGTGTGATTTTAATACTGCATCTTTTCTGTTACGAGATCGCAACCTTTTGAAACTATGAAAGAATTACTAGTTTTTTTTAAATCCACCATTTACTTTTCCACTGGTAAACACATTTCAACTGGATATACTGTAGCTCAGGCATGACATGCTCTGCTATAATCATTGTTCTACCAGCAACAACAAGACATTGCAAGAGAACATAATCCAGTCAGCAAAGCAAATTAGTGGTATAGAAATATATTATGTGGGAGACAGGGTTAGATAGGGTTAGATGGGAGAGAGAACAGATTTACCCATGATGCATATCATCATCATCATCATCTCTGCCTCTACCCATTTCTTCTTGTTCATACCACTGTTCTTTATCTTTTCTGTTGATTGTCTCTCCCTTTCCACTGTCACATGTACACAAGAGCATACTCTCACACAAGACATGCATAACATGACAATGTCCCGATAATGACTGATATGAGGGAGAGTAGAGAGAGATGATCATATTAGGAGGGAAACAAAAATTCAGCCAAAATCAGAGTTGGTAAAAAAAATAGGGAAAAACAATCTCTTAAAAGAACACAGATGAAAGTACAAAGATATGATGAGAAAAAAGGAGACTGAGAGAAGACACGTTTGAAATCCATTACAGTTTTTGGTAACACTTTACTTGAAGGTATCGACACAAGAGTGATAAACATAAACAAGTCATAAACATTTATGACATAGCGCTTCTTTTAGTAAGTGTCATTCAGTTATGGTTATGGTTAAGGTTCATGTGTCATGACAGTGTTATATCACTTTTACAATTGCTAACACACATTTCTCTACACTGAGTTTCCTTTAAAAAAAACTCTTCACACAGTCAGCACAACACATGTCAATGACCTGTGGATGACTTTTCATTGCTTTGACACGCGACGTATTCAATGACCACATCTTTCAAAATCCATGAACTGTTCTCTCAATTTACATTTATGAAACTTTGCCACATGATCAGATGTCACTGTTGGACACAATGCTTGCTGGATATATGGACGTATCTGCCAGGGATGGGTCAGGCATGCAAAAACATCCTTTCTGTTAAGGTTGTGTTTTTTGCATTTGGACCCCGACGTGCAGAGACGTAGAATGAGATAGTTTCAAGGGGTTTTATTACGAAACAAAAGGTGGTGGCAACTGAGGGCTAGCTAGCGTGGCAGATGGAGAAATGTACCAAATAATTACTGGAGCTGGCAAAAAAGGGGAAAAAAAACAAGGTAAATCCAGTAGACAAAAAGGAACAAAAAAATCTAAAAAGCTAGGTCAAACACTGTAGGAAAACTAGAACACTAGAAATAAGGAGCCACTTTACTCTATCGCTTGCAACCGGGATAATCTGCAAGCAGAGTGGAGTCTTGACCAGGCTTTTATGTGTGGAGTGATAAACAAGATGAATTCCAGGTGCGCCTCGTTGAGAGATCAGCTCAGCCAGTTACGCCGTCAGCTGCACCAACACTGCCAGGGAGAGAAACAAAAAGGGAAGAGGGGAAAAAGAAACAAGAGAACAAACCACCAAACACAAAAAACAAACACTACCATGACACTTTCTTTCCAGGTGTATTGCAAGAAAGGGCATAAGGTTTGATGTGGACTGAACAAGACCGTCGTCCACCGAAAAACGGCCCCAAATGGTCAAGGGTACAAGTAGCTTACATATTTACGTTTATTGTTAGGCTGCGACCTCTAGTGGCAATAGTAAGCAGCATGTAATAATAATAATAAATTGAATTTATATAGCGCTTTTCATGGACTCAAAGTCGCTTTACAGGGAGCTAGATTAGAAGGTAAAGCAATACAGGACAATACAAGACAAAACAAAGCAAATGAAAACAAGACAAAGCAAAACAAGATTCAGTCACAGAAGAAAAGGGGGCTACAGATAGGCAGAGGTGAAGAGATTGGTCTTGAGGCGGGACTGGAAGATAGTGAGGGACTCAGAGGTGCGGATCTCTTGGGGGAGGGAGTTCCAGAGCCTGGGAGCTGCCCTGGAGAAGGCTCTGTCCCCAAAACTGCGGAGTTTGGACTTGTGGATACAGAGGAGACCAGCTGAGGTGTATCTGAGGGACCGTGAGGGTTGTTAGGGGGACAGGAGGTCAGTGAGGTATGAGGGGGCCAGATGGTGGAGGGCTTTGTAGGTGAGGACCAGGATTTTGTAGGTGATCCGGTGGGAGATAGGAAGCCAGTGGAGTTGTTTTAGGACTGGAGTGATGTGGTGCCAAGATTTGGAGCGGGTGATGAGTCTGGCAGCTGCGTTCTGGACCAGTTGGAGGCGGTTGATGTTGGTAGAGCTGATGCCGAGGAGAAGTGAGTTACAGTAGTCCAGTCGGGAGGAGATGAAGGCGTGAATGAGTCTTTCAGCAGCGGGGGGTGTGAGAGAGGGTCTGATTTTGGCGATGTTGCGGAGGTGAAAGAAGGAGGTTTTGATGACATGGCGGATGTGGGGCTCAAGGGAGAGGGTGGAATCAAAGATCACGCCAAGGTTTCGGGCCTGGGGAGATGGGGAGACAATGGTGCCGTCAATGGTGAGAGTGGGGTTATTGGTTTTGCTGAGTGTGGATTTGGAGCCAATGAGAAGGAATTCTGTTTTATCGCTGTTGAGTTTGAGGAAGTTGTGTTGCATCCAGATTTTAATAGCTGACAGGCAGGAGTTGATGTGGGAGAGGGGAGGATTGTGGGGGGATTTGGTGCTAAGGTAGATCTGGGTGTCATCGGCGTAACAGTGGAAGTCCAGGTTGAAGTGGCGGAGTATCTGACCAAGGGGGAGGATGTAGATGATGAAGAGGAGGGGGCCGAGTACGGAGCATGTAAGTAGTATTAAGACCCAGGAAGTCTGTTAAAGGGTGTGTGCGGGAGGGGTGGTGGTGGATGGGTCAGACAAACACAGGACTATGACCCAGGAGACGCTGTTCATGTCCCGTTTTAAACTACTAAGTCAACATAGAGTTATTTTAACTTTACATATCAAACGTTCTACATCATATGCATAATTACATCATGTACACATATAATTTTAAACCAAACCAAGATATTTAGCTGAACTCAACCAACCTTAACCCAAGTATTTTTGTTGTCTAAATCTAACCAAACTGTGACTGTTTATCAACGTTAACCACGTTTTAATCCTTGACCATTACGTTCACGTTTGAGGAAGTGTTGCTCTTTTGCCACAGGTAGGAGCCCTAATTTAGGAAATAATCTTGTGAGTTGTTTTAGAGTGTAGGAACAAACGGCCAATGTGGTCTTGTTGATGAGAACTTGTGGACAAATGCAGAAGACAGGGTTGACGTGCGCTGTTGTATTTCTATATTTGTTGCTATCAAGTGTGTATAGTGAATGTGTATACATGTAGTTCTGCATTGCATTACTGGAAAACTTGCACATGGAATTACTCTATGCTAAAATGAAGATTCAGAATACTTTATTAATCCTCATAGGGCAATTCAAATTGGCAAATAAATAAAGCCTATTAAAGCATATTTCAGCATTCCTGATTCACTTCTGTGACATACTGTAGGCGCCATTTTTTGTTTTCATGAATTATCTTTTAACCAAATTAATTAATAAATTATAAAAGGTAAATGTAGTGATTTTAATGCTACCTTTTCTTAGTGTTTTTAAGGTAATGAATGAGTGACAGAGGTTTGTTGTTGGGAGACAAATGTCATTGTTCTGGTGCAAGAGTGGAACCTGAAATGTGTGTATGAAGTGTTTTGTTGGTAAAGACAACTGTCAGTTTTAAAAGAAGTGAACTCAGTATAAAAGAAGTGAACTCAGTATATAAATGTGTGTGACCAATTGCAACAAACAAATGTAGAAGTAGACTAGAGTGCAGAGTCGAGAGAGTAGACAAACAGCATGGAAAAGAAGCTGAGGAGGAATGTATTTATTCTCACAGTGCAGTCCTGGGCCACCTGGGTGCCTCACACACTCAAACACACCTTCCATAAATCACATTCCCTGGATAGGAGCAAATGCAGTACGTTTTTAGATACTGGAAATGTCATTATCTTTATTGTATGTGTCTGCTTGGGCTCACAGGTGCAAAACACATCCTTCCATAAATGTCTAAATGTGTGTTTAACCCTCTTTTTTGGGTTTAACCGTTGATGGTATTTGCCTGGTCAAATTGATCTTTGCATTTTAAATCCATACGGAAGTTAAAATGTACATGTAAATGCTTCACATACTATATGCAACATTATCATACTGATCAGCATTCCCGAGGTGCTTTGCATTGATTATTTCTGGTTAAGAATGGGCGTGTACAGGGCGGGATAAGAGGCTGATTCACGTACGCACACTCGTGGGTAATCTGTAATTTATAAAGGGAACATTGCTTGCAGATGTGCATACGCACAGTTTTATGAATCTGAATTTTTTTTGCCATACGCCATTTTTGGCTTTTGGGCGTACGTGCACTTTAGTAAGGATTCTACGCCCACTTTTATAAATGAGATCCCTGGTCTTTTGGCGATACCTTGTTTTTTAAAACCCTATCAAGCCTCCCAGAATACAAAGCTGAAAAAGCAGATGTGAATCTCTAAAAAGGGTGTTGAACCTCTGACAAAGCTGATATGAATCTTTAATAAGGCTGTGCTGAATGTCTGCAAAGCAACTTTCTTAACTTTGAAGACACAGATTTTCAGCATTGAAAACATTACATGGCAGACATCGTAAGACTGAAGGAATTATTTCAGACATTCATGTCATATTTTCAAATGTCTGAATCCTATTTTCTATAGCTTATCTTTTCCATTCTCTTCTTCTTAACCCAGATGATATTCCTCTCTTCTTCTCCTCTCATCCTTTACTTGCGTCTCAACTCCTCCGCTCCCCTGTCCTGTCTCCCATCTCCTCCCCTCTTTTCATGTGTTATCCTTTCCTCCTCTTCTCTCCTCTCCAGAAACAAATGGGACGATCTTCTCTCCTGGTGACATTCAATGAGCAAATAAGACTGCGGTGTCAGCAGGACACTAACCATATGCCAGTACAATGATGCAGCAATGCCATTTATACACACTATAAAGCACTGAGCTGTGATTATAGTGGTATGCTAATAAAACAGCTCTGTGAAGACAGAGTTGGCAGAGTTGCTCTATTGCAGAGGGTAAAGAGAAGGGATAAAACAGCCGCATAATTACAGGGGAGGTAGGAATGTATGTGTGTGAGTGTGTGGATGTGTGGGTGTTGACCATGTGTGTTGGAGGGGCTAAATGTGTGTGTGGGCCTTTATACATGTTAAAATGTTTTTTTTTGTGTGTGTGTGTGTGATTGTGGTTTGGTATGTGTTCCATGTCTGTGAAGAGGCTTTCATCTGCTGCCTAGAATTAACCAATAACTGGCACCTTCTCTTGATAACTGCTCAGTTAAAAAGTAGAGTTTTAATTTACTCTCTTTTGCTTTGCTGTGTCACCCTGCATCTGTCTTTCTTCAGTATAAACAATGTTTTCACGTCCATGACCATCAGATAAAAACACAATCTGTTTCACACAAAAAAAAAACAGTTAAAGTATCCCTTATTGCAGGGGTCTTCACCATTTTTTAAGCCAAGGACCCATTAACTGAAAGAGAGATGGAGCTGGCACCCCCTATTACATATATTTTATAAAATGCATATTGAAATGGGCCTACAATAACTTGTAGGGTGGCCTGAAGCCTTTCTACATTTTTTTTGCATAGAATATTAAGCTATTCGAATTCGAATAGCCTAATAATTGTTGGCATGATTTTAGAAATCATGTTTTAATGTTAAACATACATGTGGCACACATCTGTGGATGGCCTTAGTGACTACCTTACCTATAGGCCAGTAAGCAGTGGGGATTTATATTTGCAAATAATATGTTGGATTTATGTTAAGACTTTTAAAAATTTGAAAAAAAAAATTAAAAAGTAAAATAATTTGGAGGAACATTTCCACTAGCAATCACCACCTGATCCCCATACAAAAAAAAGACGAAATGAAATATTTGATATGAAATATCCATAATGTTCAATACAATAAAATAACAAAATAGACAACCGACTGTAAACCAAATTAACATATCATGTATAATGTATACGCCAGATACTTTGAGGCATTTAGATATGGATCCAGTTCAAACAGCCGGGCCACATTGGTCCAAACTACTTTTAAGTGTTTGGCATGTTATGCTTTCAGCATTTCTTTTAGCTTACTGTACCTTTGAGGTTAGTCTGGAGAATATTCTAGAGTATTTGTCGTTGTTTTGGATTGTTGCAATAATAAACATTTGCACAAAGCAAGTATATTTGTCCACTCCAATGCTGATAAGAGCATTAAGTTCAGATGAGTAAAATATTTTCTACCATGGGTTATTATTAGGGCTGTCAATCGATTAAATATTTAATTGTGATTAATCGCAATTAATCGCATAATTGTCCATAGTTAATTCGCGATTAATCCCAAATTAATACATTTTTATCTGTTCTAAATGTACTTTAAAAGGGATATTTTTCAAGTTTTTAACTCCAACCCTTACACTGAACTTAAACATCCCTTTGAAGAAGTGATTACCAGCCAACATGTCTTCACTTTCCAAAAATGTCCTCTACCTCATGAGGTCTAAACTCAATATGGTCCCCACATAGACAGAAGTACAAGCGTGCGTACACACACACACACACACACACACACACACACACACACACATACACATACCACAGACCCATTATTGAGTCATGCTCACTCCTATCATTAACTCTGGAAACTGTGATCAAACAAGTGTTCCACTAATGATCTGCACTATTTGTCTAAACCATTATCATATGCGTACATACCACAAGATTTACACTCAGACCACAGATGAATTTACTCCTCTCTGTAATCCATCACTTTCTGGATGGATGTTTGGACACAAATATCACACAGGTGGTAAGCACAATAAAAACAACCCGTGCACAATGTATTGCAATTCAATGAAATCTAATGTACTATGTTTTGTGACCATTGTTAATATTATTAGACATATACCCTGCCTAATGTAGTTACAAAGGTAAAAATAAGATAGTTATTTTTTTAAAGATTTAGCTTGTGCTGTTAGATTGGAATGAATGGTAAGCTGTACAGCAAGATCGCACCATATTTTTTTGCAATAAAAGGCAGATTGGTTTGATATAAAGTGAAACCTTTTGACTCAACAATGGTATCAGAAATAACAGTGCACAATAGCATCATGTCATTTCTTATTAAACACCATGCAGTGGATGCCACATACACGCACGCACGCACGCACGCACGCACGCACGCACGCACGCACGCACGCACGCACACCCCATCCCTACCTCTCACCTGGAATTAAAGTGAGCATTTGAAAGCAAAACTGTCATCTCTGTTCAGCACATTGACATTCTTAGTCATGGTAAGCTACACGCATCCGGTAGGTGCACAGGCTGAAACGTCTGACACCAAAAGCTGATGACAAATCCCACACTTGGAAAAAAGATGTCATATTCTCTAACTAATCTTCAAGTTTGGTTGGAGGAACCGTGGATGTATGTATTAGTTTCGAGCACACTGTGTTAAAGATGTGTAGCACGGAAGAGTGTATTTTCAAAACGTATTTCAAAAGTGACACTATTCTGTCCATAGAACAGGATTTATATTGACTCAATTCATTCAGGGAGACTTACCTCAAGAAAGATTTGATAACTTTTAGCATCAAATGTTCACACAGTTGCTGAGTTAAGAACTGTACTCAAACTGTTATTCAGTATTCTGACAACTGATAAGCCTTTAAATACTTATTACAAAAATAGAGCATGTGGAGAAGGAAGAGAAGTAGTGATAGTGGTGTTAAGCAGCAGAACGAGTATTGTAACTAAGGTGGGAAGAACTAGAATAACCACTTAACCAGCAGCAGTAAATGAGCATGTGAACTTTACCTTCTGTGCAGTAAAGACTTCCTCACTGACCTTGTTGACGTGAGAGTGACTATCACTGTAAGTTGTAAGTTAGATGTGACATGGGGTGCATGCTTAACCAGGTGAGCTACCGGGGAGGCCCACACATGCTTTATTTTAATGCTACCATTTATTTTATCATATAACATGTCAGTTTGTAAATCATGAGATCACTTATCCAAACTTGACTACTGCCCAAAAGATGAAAAAGAGCTGATAATTCCTGTGGGGTAATTGATTTACTGCGCGAGTGAGGGGACAATGGAGCTGGAGATTGGTCGGAGAATCGGCGCAGCGTGGGCGGTATTACATTCTGTTTATCGCACCGTTGTGACGAAAAGAGAGCTTAGCCAGAAGGCAAAGCTCTCGATCTACCGATCAGTTTTCGTTCCTACCCTCACCTATGGTCATGAAGGTTGGGTCATGACCGAAAGAACGAGATCCAGGGTACAAGCGGCCGAAATGGGTTTCCTCAGGAGGGTGGCTGGTGTCTCCCTTAGAGATAGGGTGAGAAGCTCAGTCATCCGTGAGGAGCTCGGAGTAGAGTCGCTGCTCCTTCACGTCGAAAGGAGCCAGTTGAGGTGGTTCGGGCATCTGGTAAGGATGCCCCCTGGGCGCCTCCCTAGGGAGGTGTTCCAGGCACGTCCAGCTGGGAGGAGGCCTCGGGGAAGACCCAGGACTAGGTGGAGGGATTACATCTCCAACCTGGCATGGGAACGCCTCGGGATCCCCCAGTCAGAGCTGGTTAATGTGGCTCGGGAAAGGGAGGTTTGGGGTTCCCTGCTGGAGCTGCTCCCCCCGCGACCCGACCACGGATAAGCGGACGACGATGGATGGATGGATGGGTAATTGATTTACTGCAGCAGAATATAGTAACAGTATAGACAATGTCAAGACAATTGGCTGAAAAAAATATAAATACCCACAATATAAGCTAAAAGAGTTTCTGTTGTCATGGTTTAGATCTACTCCAAACGTATGCATAGACCAAGACACAGAGTACCTGACCCTTATCCGACACCTTGCAAATGACTGCTCACTCTACATGAAAGACATGCTCAGCAATACAGAGGACCTTAACATGGCCTATCTTACTTTGGATTGAAAAGAATCAGCTGAGGTGGTTTGATGTGTGTCTCTTGCTTGCCTACCTCTGTAGATGTTCAATGTATAACCAACTAATAAGACACAGAGGCAGTGCCAGCTCAGGCTGGAGGGGTCAGGGCTGGGAGGGCTAATTAGGCTTATGCTGTACTTACAAGATCATTATAATATCATTACAAGCAGTGGTGTGATCTAGCTTTTTGTAGTGAGTATACTGTAATTTTTCCCTCCCAGTATCATACCCGCCTGTCCCAGTGCAACAACCCCATACATTTTTTTGCAATGTTACCATGTATAGCATCAGCCTCATCTGGCTCATTTTCTGTAGTTTCTGTAACCTTAATGTCTGCTGCAGTATCACCAGAAGTGGCAGCATAGCTTCAGGAGCAGGCCTACCAAAAGACTAAAGAAAGAGTAGTTTAAATTTGCTTTCATTTTATATATCTCCTTCAGTGATTCATATTAGTGAATTTCATATTTGTGCAGAGAATGACCGCCAAGCAACTGTGTTGTTGTTCCTTGGCAACTCACAACACAGACACGGTGAATTTATGAACGAGTATACGGAAATCCTTGACCTTTCCTAGTGGGTATACGGCGTATACCTGCATATCACATAGACTACACCACTGATTAAAAGTTGCAGTTTATTTAACATCTGAGTCAGGGTTGCTCTGTCAGGTTTGTGAGGCCTAGGCAAGCCTGATCTCCTATCCATTCACTGCAGGCAAAGGAAAAGACATGCAACAAATAAAGTGTAGCAGAGGCTCTGTGTAATAAGACTTTTTTTAATTTGATGTTCAGGCAACACTTGAAATAGTTGCACATGAAATCGGATTAGTCTGAATCTGTGAGTTTTTACATCAGTTATGTTTTGTAGTAAACAGGCCCTGAAAAGAAAATTATAATCAGTCTCGGGGGAGGACAAAATTTCATATCTTAAAAGCAAAGTGGCTTCCCAGTCTGCTTACTGGTGATTACATTGAGGAATCAATGTCTATGTGTTGCCTGACTCTATCTTCCCCTCACATTCATTTCCATCTCGCTCCTTCTTTTCTTTAATTCTTTCTGGACTTTTTACTTTTCACCCTCTCCCCATCTTTTTCACCTTTTGCATTTCTGTCCTCTGCTCCTCCAACCCATCAATTCAGCAGCTGTGAATCGATACGTTAATATAGTTTTACCCCATGTCAGCTTGACTTTGCACACACACAGAGCAGAATTTCTCTACGCCAACTGATTAGCTACATTAACGTCAAGGCCATGCACTAAATGTCCAAGGCCAGCGACTTGATTGGTCAATACCCAGCGGCCTGTGTCCTAATTGGCTGGCCTACGAGGAAGAGCAGAGGGACTTACTACTTCATTAGGAAGAAGAGAGATGCCAAGATTGGATCCACAATCACAATTGTGTGTGTGTGTGTGTGTGTGTGTGTGGGTGGGTGTGTGGGTGCGTGCATGCATGAGTGTGTGTGGCCTGCCCTAGTCTATTCAGCGCATTTCTACTCTGCCAATACATCTTTACTTACATAGAGACCTTGATATTTAATATCTTCACTTATCCTATTGGCTTCCATGGAAGTCACTGAACAATCCACTGTTCAATTCAACATCTAAATATTGTTTTGTTGTATCTAACTCAACATCTAATTATTGTTTTTTTGTATCTAACATAAGCAACGACTACCTATCTATCTATCTATCTATCTATCTATCTATCTATCTATCTATCTATCTATCTATCTATCTATCTCTACTCATAACATCTATCCATCAAACCTTCTACCTATCTATCAAGAAAACAAAAATATGTCATATATATTTTGATTAAGGTTGATTTTTGGACCAAACTGATCTGGGGACTCCCTGAGAGAAATTGCCCACTGGGGAGGTCCCTTGAGAACTACATAGCCTACCTTTTTCTATTGGGTGAGGCTCTTTGCACCCCTGGTACAATTAGCAATGTATGATATTCGTACCCTGGTGCAATTAGAAGTGTTATTTGCACCCCTGGTACAATTAGCAGTGTATGCTATTTGTATCCCGGTGCAATTAGCAGTGTATGCTATTTGTACCCCGGTGCAATTAGAAATGAATGCTATTCGTACCCCGTGCAATTAGAAATGAATGCTATTCGTATCCCGGTGCAATTAGCAGTGTATGCTATTCGTACCCGGTGCAATTAGAAGTGCTATATTTGCACCCCTGGTGCAATTAGAAATGAATGCTATTCGTACCCCGGTGCACACAGCAATGTGTTCTATTAATATTTGCACCCCTGTGCATTTACATCGGTATATATTTACACACAGTTATCCATACGACTCATGTATTACACCTTTTTGGAATGTTATCTTTGCAGTGTCCAATATGGTTACCCTAAACATAACCAATCCCACTAACCTAACCAACCCAACCAGAGCAGGCAACGAGTACTAGCCATTCAGGGATAAGTTCCATAATGAATATTCATGAGTCTTCCCCCACCACCCTGACCTGCGCAATGGCATGCAAATAATCCAATCCAAAATGAAAAGAGAATCAAGATCCAGGACTCCCAGAGCACAGATGAGTGCTCTAACCACTCACCTAGCAGTTCTTGTGGGGTGAAGGACGACTGTTTACTACATGGTGTCTTCAAGCCTCGGTTGCTAGGTAACCATACTGTATACAAAAAGTAGGTATCCTACTAACAAACAAAGTAACGGTTGTATGCTTTCACTGAAGACGCTGGCCACCAGCCTGATAATTGGCTCATTTTCTGCAAAAGGTACGATGAAAGTATGGTGGAATTAGCAGGCTAGCTAGCGAACTAGTGGCTAGTAAGCTAATGCTATCTAGCTAATTCTGTCATGCTACATTGGTTACAGAAAATGAGGCAAACAAAGTTGTCACTCATCTGTCGATAGCAATGTGCTTTCTATGTGGATGAAGCATGAAGTTGTTTCATTTTACTCAGCAGCTGGCTGGCTAGTTAGCTAGTGGTTAAATAGCGGTTGCCGGTGCTGCATTGGCTCATGTGATCGATCAGTCATCAATGCATTTCTACATCTGGACCAATCACTGTACAAAGTTCCTCTTGTGCTGGGAGAGTACCTACTTTGAAGTAGGGGCAAACTAAGATCTTTCGCAGTTCTTGCAGTGTGCACACATTATAAAGGGGGGTTCTTAGATGTGGTTTCTAAGACCAATTAAAATTTATTCCGATCCGAAAATGCCTAATAATGTGACTTTGCAGTGAAAATAAATTAAAATGTAATATAACTGACCTTTCCCAAAACCCTCAGCAAGTCAGCCAAGACACAGCACTGACTTTTTCCTTTTATCACTAGTGTCACTCATTTCTATCTCTCATCCCATCCACTCTATCCCCTCTGTACCTCACCGACCCCCTACCAGCTCCCTCACACTGTCATGCGGATGAAAGTGTCAGCACAATTCCTTTAATGTCAATGGACCCACTGAGTTGGAATTCCCCAAACCATACAATAAAGAAAAAGTACTACCAATCTGACAGACAATACCACAGCTGTGATATTACAGCATTTTCAGCCATATGAGTGGGCCTACACCAAGTGCGTGCATGCCTTTGCTTAAGAATTGTATCTAATTTAAGTAAGGTCTGCGAATTCACTTTGTTTGTGTAGCCTACTGAGAATATAAGTGAAGCATTGCAACCAGGCAGCTGTCGTACACATAGCTATGAAAAGTAATGCACTGAAATTCCACGTATTACTTTACGCCCCACATGATGACAATGAATGAGTGAGCTTCACATTAAGCATATTCAGCATAAGTAAATAAACCCTAATTATAACGAAAAATGCACAACTGCACAGTTGTTAGATAAACATGATCAACAATAGCCTAATCAACAACTTAAACTTCTCCCTCTACAATATACAGCAGCATCTACTACCTAATTACAGCAGCAGCAATATAAAAAAAGGAGTAAATGCAGCAGGAGTTTCCTCAGCTGCTGTAGGAAGGCTCTAAATAAATCAATAGTGATGAACATGCATGCTGATGGAAAATGCTAAAGTTTGTCACTAACACATAACTGCATGCATGCACAACAAGAAGCAGCTTCTTCAAGGCCCCATACTATAAAATCAACGGCTCATTCATCTGCTGCTTGGCTACCAGCTGACATCCAATCATATTCATATAGTGGTACAGAGCAGCCATTATAACCTGACATTTCATACCGACTTCTCATGCGAATGCCGTTTTTTCTTCCACCACCCCGTCTTCGTTCTAATGTGCTTTTGGTATTATTGACTTTACTAAGATCTAATGCTCAGATATGTATTAAGGTCTCATATTATAAAAAGTAAGATCGGCATGTCTTTTATGATTATAAAGCAGGTTAAGATGCTTTATAAATACTGTTAACGTTTTAACATGCTCATGGAGAAATGCACACAACCTGTGTTCAGAAACTGTGCATTTAAACGAGCCTTCACGACTTTCGTAAGGTTGTGATGTCACAACTACACTATAGGTAGAAAGTGCTGTTACAGCCATTCCCCAGCTGCAATGATGGGGCAAAACGCTGAGAGCGCAGATGCAGAAGACCCGGCAACACTGGTTACATTCCGCCACTCCGACATGCCGCCACTCCGACATGCTGCTATATCGACATGCTGCCAATCCCCTAACCCTAACCCTAATGGAAACAAAAATTGTCGGAGTGGTGGGACGTTTGAAAACAATGGAAGTGCACTCCGACAATTAGACGTCAGTGTCGGAGTGGGGGTATGTCGGAATGGATGGCGGAACCCGGCAACACTGACCAATCAGAGCAGCAATCAGGAGGGTTTAAAGAGACAGGCGCTAAAACACAGCAGGTGAATACAGGTGTATTAAGACAGACAGTATGAAAAAATCAATGTAAAATTAAATTAAACAAGTTCAACCCCACAGCATGTTCATTGTCCTTCTGCTCATTAATAATCTCACAGAGCTAACTCTAAATAACTCTCTATAAATTAAAGCTAAGGTTCCTAATTATCCAACCTGATTAGCTGTCACTGATGTATGTTGATTGACATGTTGAGAGGCCTATTGCACACATCAACAAAAATAAATGCCTTTTCCACATACTTTCTTAAAATGTGGCAAAAATCTTTATAATGCGCTTGTTCATAGTCCATAGTGCATGTAACACAAAAGCTAAAGTCTTGTGTTTATATGGTCAGTTTAGTGATCTCACCTAGGATGTCTGGGTATTTTACAATACAAATTGTTACCACTTGATGCCATTTGCAGTTTTAAACCTATCATCCTCACCTTGATTCATGTCCATGTGGCTGTCTGATGCTCTGTTAGAACTCACAGCTCACAACGGTAGGCTAATTTGGCTCATGATGAGAAGGTACAAAGTGATGGATCTAGGTGATGAATACCAGATGTAGTCACTTGATTAATCTTCTCTCTGTACAAAACTGAAACACCTCATAATATCAGTTATGAGGGTTCTTCCATATTTCAACAAAGATATGTCGTGCTTTCCTCAGTTTATATCACATCCAAATAATGTAACTACGCACAAGTAGTGAGTGTGTGTGCGAGCGTGCGTGCGTGCGTGCATGCATGCATGTGTGTGTGTGTGTGTACATGGACATAAATGTTTAATATATCTTGACCTTATTCTTTCTCCTAACAATGCCACAGAGGTAAACACAAGTAAATGGACACAAACACACGAGACTCACAGACACACACTTGACACACGTGGTGAGAAAACGTGAGCAGAGATGAGTCATTGTAAAGGTTTAAAACAAATGTGTTGCATCAATCACACACAAAGAAGAGTTTGTATCTGTGTGAGAGAGAGAGAAGTCGTGATTGTATGCAAGCACCACCCAATTTACTTTCACTCATACAGACATGCACAGCATAATTGAACCCTTCCTCTAGTGGTCAAAGCGTGGAGATATGAAATCCAATAAATCTTGCATGGTGGCAGAAGGCAGACAGCACAGACTTGGGGATGTTCAGATGAAGAGAGATGGGTCTGCCTGTGTATCTGTGTGTTGTGTGTGTGTGTGTGTGTGTGTGTGTGTGTGTGTGTGTGTGTGTGTGTGTGTGTGTGTGTGTGTGTGTGTGTGTGTGTGTGTGTGTGTGTGTGTGTGTGAGTGTGAGTGAGTGAGTGAGTGAGTGAGTGAGAGAGAGAGAGAGTGAGAGTGACAGAGGACGAGACAGAAAGTGACAGAAGGAAACAAAGCATAGCCTATGTGTTTGCGTGTTAGGTGTCAGTGCTTCAATGGACTTGTAGATGTTCGTATGTTTTACTCATGATTGGGTGAGTTCACACTTCAGCTGAAGCTTCTTCACATCAGATTTTTCCATCGTGTGACACCTAAGATGTTTTCTAATCATCGTGAAAAAGAGAAATCTGTACAGACTTGCAGTTCTTCACTCTTACGAAGGGGATGCAGACTTATGTGGGGGGAAAAATGGAGGAGAATGGCAAAGTTATTAGCCCGACTGTCCATTGTAAAGATCTCACTGAATGTAAAGATCAACCTCCTTATTCAAGTTTTGCCTCCCGTACTTGCTCTAGTTGTGTACACACTTGCTGTAGTGTCTATTTTAGCAATTAATTCGCCAAGTACAATATCATAACTGATGGAAAAGATGGCCAAAACTAGAAGGGCAAAAGAGCACAGACCTCTGCCAAGGCCATGCCCTATCTTGCAATGTAAATGAAAGTAAAACATATTGTTTGTATTCGTCCCTTGATTCAGATCAGCTTCAAAATGTAATGGGTTCTTCGTTGTCTCATCCTACACGTGTACACTATGTTTCATGGAAATCGGGCCAGTGGTTTTTCCATAATCCGACAAAAACGACAAAAAGACAAGCAAACTGAACCAAAAACATAACTTTCTTGGTAAATTCTTGGTTTAATGAACCAGAATAATTATTCAAACCTACCTGCTCCACTGAAGCTGCTTCAAGGTATGGAGTGTGTGTCAGGACCCTGACACGCACAGGAAAACCTCAAAGAAGGAAGACTGACTTATGCATGCCTTACATTACCTCATGTCTGTTGCTAAAAATTGTATTTGAGAAAACCACAAAGGCTACAGCTGAGGACCAGCTGATCGCCATTATGCACATATGTTCAGCACCTGGTTGAGAAGTAATAACCACTCTGTAGTCTAAGTTTAAAAAGCATTATCCACCCTTGCGCATGTTTTGGTGCAGCTCCTCTGATGTGCAGATTTCTCTATGCACCTCCTTGTGCGCTTTTGTTTACGTATGCAACTCAGAAGCTTTGATAAATAATTTCACTTTTTGCAAGCAACAAGCATCCATTTGTTCATTTGCTGTTACTCAACTGAATGTTTCACTACTTTTCAAACTATAAAAAGCAAAAGACTAGACACATGGCATATTCATTTTGAATGCAGATGTGTGTGTGTGTGTGTGTGTGTGTGTGTGTGTGTGTGTGTGTGTGTGTGTGTGTGTGCGTGCGTGCGTGCGTGTGTGTACACCAACAGGCAGACTTCTCTCTTCATAGTTAGATAGATGTGGTGTTCAGTGATGGATAGTGTGTGTCCCGAGGTCATATCTTAAACTATCATTCACGTACTGCTGAGGCGTCATAACCAAGAACAGAGCTAAATCCATCAATAGACACACACACACACACACACACACACACACACACACACACACACACACACACACACACACACACACACACACACAAAATTCAGTATGCACAAGTTTAAGATGGATTTACAAATGGCCAGATGTTTTAATCATCAGTTTACTGGAATCATGCAAAAACCTTTTGTTTTAAATTAAAGCCACAATGCAGCAGACAGAATAGCATTAACCCTGGTGAAAATAGTCACACCTTGACACTGAACCCTTAGCTGCTCCTGGCGTGCTGTGCTGTGCTGTAAGATGCGACCCTTACCCTGACAGGCAGAAAGACAAAGATCAATAAAGTGATTGACAGGATGTCTGATCTTTAGGATGTTTCGTGGGGAGGAGTTAAATGAGGACAAAACAATCTATAAACTTCTACTGGGGTGTGGACTGGCAATTTGACATCAAATCTTCAATTTGTCAAACACGTTGGCCAAAATTATCTTGTGCCAGAGATTTCTATGAAATGTGCTGCTGAGGATATTCATAGTCCCCCATGGTATAGTTTTGGTGACCAGCCTGACTTCTTATCCAATGCAATCCTTTGTTTTTTCTAATATGCTGTATGCTCCCCAGAAGATAAACCTTTCATATATTGGAAACTTCCCCGGGGTGCCACAACTCCAGCACCTAATGTTTTCTCAAAAGCTTGCAATCTTTTAGGTTTTTAAAACGACTTTAAACGTTGTGTCATTTCCCCTCAGTCTCTTCGACTGGATCAGCAAGTCAATGAAAAGTTCTAAAGGGGAAATACCACCATTTATCCTGTGAACTCTACTAAAAATGAGTTCCAAGATAAGTAATGCTAGTTACGTCCAATTCCTACCCTATCTATGTTTTGTAGTCTAACTTAACAATAGTAACATCATAAGGATGTAGCCTCTACAGGATGATTTTCTTTCTTGGCAACTATAATTTTTTCCCCCCCAAATGATATACAAATTATTAGGCATTGTATTATCAAATGACTTTAAAAATCGTGTATATAGCTGCTGCTGTAAAAGGAGGATTCCCCCCGGACCCCACCTAGGTTTAGGTTGAGGCCCGAATGTTTCCAACGTCTGGCTGCGCCCCTGCTTCTGGGGTTTTTACCTCCATCTGCTTGATCAGCTGTATGTCCAAGCCACAGCTTGCTTTGTGTTGAGCCCACTAGCCAACCACACTTTATGTATGATGATTTTTTTTTTTTTGGTATCCTTCTAGGGCAGTTTATGTGATAAAGGACCTGTTCATTTGTATTCACCATTTGTAAATCATTGCTCTGTGGGTATTGAAAGTGTTCCTGTGCTTTCATGCTAGTGACGATCACCTCCATGGGGATGCAAGCAGCACGGACTCCCCTCCTGCTGGCCAGGATCTCATGGGTAGCGACAAGTCTCAGCTTTAAGAACGGAAGTGAACACATACCAGGGTAAGTCCACCTGTAAGTATTCAAGGTCACTGTCTTAGCTAGCGGCAGAACTCCAGTCAAAAAAATAACAAGTTTCTTTTGGACATCAACAATATATGATGCATGTCATGCATAACATTTGGTGTTGAGTAAGTGTCTTAGCGCTTTCAGTGATGAATGTAGATTGTGTCAGAGGTGATTTGTAATTAAGTGGAAAGACATTTAAGGGCGTCATTATCATTCATTCTACTTGATTATGACTAGAGTGATTAATGCAGCAATTTATGGTGCAGACCTGACTCAATTCATTAAATAGCCCTATTAATGAGAAAGAAAATTAAAATGTTTAATTAAAACACAGTAGAGACATTATAAGTGTTAAGCCGTGCAATGTTGCTACACATATAGCTGACATCAGCACGTTCCTGAAGAAAGTGTATCATTTCAAACAGTTTACAGCAACAACAGCAAAAAAGGAAATAGAATGAATTGTGATTTGAAATGCTCCTATTGAACATTTTAAAAGCTGGGAAGCAAAGTGGCACAATGAATTGAAGATATATAAAATAAATAGGTATTGGCTGCAGCTCATGGGCCCACCACCTGTGGGAGGAACCGCTGGGGTCGGGTGCGCTGCTACACGGGTGGCGGTGAAGGTCAGGGGCCTCGACGGACCAGACCCGGGCAGCAGAGGCTGGCTCTGGGGACATGGAATGTCACCTCGCTGTGGGGGAAGGAGCCGGAACTTGTGCGTGAGGTGGAGCGCTACCAGTTGGATCTGGTGGGGCTTACCTCTACGCATAGTCTCGGTTCTGGAACCGTACTCCTGGAGAGGGGTTGGACTCTTTTCTTCTCTGGAGTTGCCCAGGGTGTGAGGCGCCAGGCGGGTGTGGGGATACTCACAAGTCCCCGGCTGAGCGCCGCAACGTTGGAGTTTACCCCGGTGGACGAGAGGGTCGCCTCCCTACGCCTGCGGGTTGTTGGGGGGAAAACTCTGACTGTTGTTTGTGCATATGCACCAAACAAGAGTTCAGAGTATTCGGCCTTCTTGGAGACCTTGAATGGAGTCCTGTATGGGGCTCCGGAGAGGGACTCCATAGTTCTGCTGGGGGACTTCAACGCACATGTGGGCAATGACGGAGACACATGGAGAGGCGTGATTGGGAGGAACGGCCTCCCTGATCTAAACCAGAGTGGTTGTCTGTTATTGGACTTCTGTGCTAGTCATGGATTGTCTATAACAAACACCATGTTCGAACATAGGGATGCTCATAAGTGTACTTGGTACCAGAGCACCCTAGGCCGAAGGTCAATGATCGATTTTATAATCGTTTCATCTGATTTGAGGCCGTATGTTTTGGACACTCGGGTGAAGAGAGGGGCGGAGCTGTCAACTGATCACCATCTGGTGGTGAGTTGGGTCAGGGGGTGGGGGAAGACTCTGGACAGACCTGGTAAGCCCAAACGAGTGGTGCGGGTAAATTGGGAACGTCTGGAGGAAGCTACTGTCCGACAGACCTTCAACTCACACCTCCGGCGGAGCTTTTCGTGCATCCCTGTGGAGGCTGGGGGCATTGAACCTGAGTGGACAATGTTCAAAGTTTCCATTGCTGAAGCTGCGGCAGGGAGCTGTGGTCTTAGGGTCTTAGGTGCCTCAAGGGGCGGTAACCCTCGAACACCGTGGTGGACACCGGTGGTCAGGGAAGCCGTCCGACTGAAGAAGGAGTCTTTCCGGGATATGTTATCCCAGAGGACTCCGGAGGCAGTTGCAAGGTACCAACGGGCCCGAAGGACTGCAGCCTCTGCCGTGAAAGAGGCAAAGCAGCGGGTGTGGGAGAAGTTCGGAGAAGACATGGAGAAGGACTTTCGGTCGGCACCAAGGCGCTTCTGGAAAACCGTCCGCCACCTCAGAAGGGGGAAGCGGGGAACCATCCAAGCTGTGTACAGTAAGGATGGGACGTTGTTGACCTCAACTGAGGAGGTAATAGGGCGGTGGAAGGAGCACTTTGAGGAACTCCTAAATCCAGCTGATGCGCGCTCTTTGTTAGAGGCAGAGTTGGAGGATGACGGGGGATTGTCGTCAATTTCCCTGGTGGAGGTCACTGAGGTAGTCAAACAACTCCACAGTGGCAAAGCCCCAGGGATTGATGAGATCCGTCCAGAAATGTTGAAAGCTCTGGGTGTGGAGGGGCTGTCTTGGTTGACACGCCTACTCAACATTGCGTGGAAGTCTGGGACAGTGCCAAAGGAGTGGCAGACTGGGGTGGTGGTTCCCATCTTCAAAAAGGGGGACCAGAGGGTGTGTACCAATTACAGGGGTATCACACTTCTCAGCCTCCCTGGTAAAGTCTACTCCAAGGTGCTGGAAAGGAGGGTTCGGCCGATAGTCGAACCTCAGGTTGAAGAGGAACAATGCGGATTCCGTCCTGGTCGTGGAACAACGGATCAGCTCTTTACTCTAGCAAGAATCCTGGAGGGAGCCTGGGAGTATGCCCATCCAGTCTACATGTGTTTTGTGGATCTGGAGAAGGCATATGACCGGGTCCCCCGGGAGACATTGTGGGAGGTGCTGCGGGAGTATGGGGTGAGGGGGTCCCTTCTCAGGGCCATCCAATCTCTGTATGGCCAAAGCGAGAGCTGTGTCCGGGTTCTCGGCAGTAAGTCGGACACGTTTCAGGTGAGGGTTGGCCTCCGCCAGGGCTGCGCTTTGTCACCAATCCTGTTCGTAGTATTTATGGACAGGATATCGAGGCGTAGTCGTGGTAGGGAGGGGTTGCAGTTCGGTGGGCTCGGGATCTCATCGCTGCTCTTTGCAGATGATGTGGTCCTGATGGCATCATCGGCCTGTGACCTTCAGCACTCACTGGATCGGTTTGCAGCCGAGTGTGAAGCGGCTGGGATGAGGATCAGCACCTCTAAATCTGAGGCCATGGTTCTCAGCAGGAAACCGATGGAGTGCCTTCTCCAGGTAGGGAATGAGTCCTTACCCCAAGTGAAGGAGTTTAAGTACCTTGGGGTCTTGTTCGCGAGTGAGGGGACAATGGAGCGGGAGATTGGTCGGAGAATCGGCGCAGCGTGGGCGGAATTACATTCAGTTTATCGCACCGTTGTGACGAAAAGAGAGCTGAGCCGGAAGGCAAAGCTCTCGATCTACCGGTCAGTTTTCGTTCCTACCCTCACCTATGGTCATGAAGGTTGGGTCATGACCGAAAGAACGAGATCCAGGGTACAAGCGGCCGAAATGGGTTTCCTCAGGAGGGTGGCTGGCGTCTCCCTTAGAGATAGGGTGAGAAGCTCAGTCATCCGTGAGGAGCTCGGAGTAGAGCCGCTGCTCCTTCACGTCGAAAGGAGCCAGTTGAGGTGGTTCGGGCATCTGGTAAGGATGCCCCCTGGGCGCCTCCCTAGGGAGGTGTTCCAGGCACGTCCAGCTGGGAGGAGACCTCGGGGAAGACCCAGGACTAGGTGTAGGGATTACATCTCCAACCTGGCCTGGGAACGCCTCGGGATCCCCCAGTCAGAGCTGGTTAATGTGGCTCGGGAAAGGGAAGTTTGGGGTCCCCTGCTGGAGCTGCTCCCCCCGCGACCCGACCACGGATAAGCGGACGACGATGGATGGATGGATGGAGGTATTGGCTGCTCATTTTTTTAAGAAAAAAAATAAATTGCAATCAAATCTTGACAGTGCTATCATGAACATTTCACTTTTTTTTTTTTCTTTTTTTTTTAAGTTGTCCCACAGTGGTCATTGCTGCTTGGCATCATATTAAATTATTCAACACATGTCATGTTGGTGTGAAACATTTTCCCAACCCTAACCCAGATCCAGTTCTTTATCGAAACACAAATGTTAACAGATTATTTGTATCACTGGCACATTAACAAAGCCTGCAGGGATGCTGATAGAAGACATTTGTTGCCATTAAATGACGGGCTTTGCTTTTGGATTTCAGACCAGTCACTGGATGTCAACAGTGAAATAGTCCTGCAATACATTTAGAACCCACCAGCTGTCCAAAGTGCATGACATGGTTCAGACTCTTTTTGAAACTGGTCAGCAGGGATAGTGACTGGTTTACTTATGTACCAACATTTTAGCATCTAGACAACCCTAAAAGATGAATGCTGACATTCCTGGATCTGGTCAAACTTGACAATCTAGAGTAGTATAGAGGACAGTTTGCTAAAATTGTAAGGAATAGCTGCAAAATAAAGGGTGTCATTCATCTGCAATGACACCATGGCCAGTGTACAGTGTGAACATCAGACTTCACAGATAGACAAAAATGTCAGGGTTGGGAGTCAGAGTATTGATAAATGTGCTGTATGGAAATTGATGTAGCAGTCAGAAACTACTGAGAATGCCCTGTGCAAATGAAAAAAGAAGCAGTGAAGAAAGGCATGTGTACAGAGGCTTTGCAGATTGTATGCACTGTAAAAAAAAAAATCGTAAAAAAACGGTAAAAAGTCTGGCAGCAAAGTTGCCAAACACTTACCGTCAAATTACAGTAAAAAACCTTACATTATTTTACAGAAAAATTCTTTTTTTAAATACAGATATTTCCTGTAAATATTTTCTGTATTTTTACAGTCTAAATATTGTAAAATTAAAAAAATAATCTTGTTATAAAACATTTCTAGAATGTGAAAAAAATTTATAAATCTTTATCAAAACTAAGAAATATTGCAGAAATACCTTAAAAGTACACAATTTAACTGAAAACTGCTGTTTTAATACGGTTTTCTTTGGTAAATTCACAAGATTATCCAATCCATCCACAATGACTCCATGTCAAAGTACAGATTTCTGAATATAAAACACACAAAAATGATGTCAAATAACTTTCAATTACCCTCCTTTAGGCATTTATTTTATGATTATCCAATCTATTTACAGTAAATTCCTGTTAAATACTGTTTTTTTACTCTATAAAAAAAGAATATAATGGGATAATACCTTGCATAAACCTAATAATAATAGTCATTACTTTATATAAACAATATTTGATAGTATTTACAAGCAACTCTCCAATATATCTACATACTTTTACCATTAATGTATGGTGTTTACTTTAAATAAACATTGTTTCATAGTAATTTAGAAGCAAATATCCAGTATATTTACATACCTTTACCATTATTATATGAGGTTTACTTTATATAAACAGTGCTTTTTAGTTATAAAAAGCAACTATTCAATATATAAACATAATATTACCATTATTGTATGGGTGTTCACTTTATATAAACAGTATTCAACAGTAATCACAAGCAACTATCCAATATATCTACAGACTTAACCTCGTTATTGTATGCGGGTTTACTTTATATAAACTGTTCTTTATAGTAATTAATAGCAACTATCCAACATATATACATACTTTTACCATTATTGTATGGTGTTTACTTTATATAAACACTGTTTCATAGTAATTTAGAAGCAACTCTCCAATATATCTACGTACCTTTACTATTAATACATGAGGTTACTTTATATAAACATAGTTTTATAGTAATTTAGAAGCAACTCTCCAATATATCTACATACCTTTACTATTAATACATGAGGTTACTTTATATAAACATAGTTTTATAGTAATTTAGAAGCAACTCTCCAATATATCTACATACCTTTACTATTAATACATTAGGTTACTTTATATGAACATAGTTTTATAGTAATTTAAAAGCACTTATCTGGTATATCTACAGACTTTTCCTCATTGAAGGGGTTTACTTTATATAAACATTATTTGACAATAATAACAAGCAACTCTCCATTATATGTACATACATGTTTATTTATATAAACTTTATTTGACAGTAATAACAAGCAACACCAATATATCTACAGACTTTGTGCAAGTGCATGGGACTTGCTTCATAAACATTATTTGACAGTAATTACTATTACTATCCAATATATGTTCACAACGACCTCATCAGTAAATGGGGTTTTGAATGTACAAAAACCAAAAGGACTATGTAAAAGTGCATTTGCATCAACTACTTTTACACTCAATAAATATATCAATCTTTTCTGCTGACATTTTACAGCATTGTCCAATCCATTCACTGCACATCCCTTTTTGAGATGTATGAGATTTTAAGTATTTTAATGTATCATAACCAGAAACTATCATAAAATGACCATTTACTGCTTGCTTTACAAATAAATGCACTATTAAACAGTGATATCCTTAATCCTTAACATATGAATACACTTATGGGAGCAAAAACTGTCTGGTACATTGCATTATAGCAAAAGGGGAACTATGGGCAATTTGGGAATTCATACGTGCGTGTTCAAAATGTCAGTGAACATGAACAACTCTCTCCAAAATCCAAAAACTAAAATGTGTGATGTCATCTGATATAATGTAATGCAATGTATAAGCTTTTCCAAAAACAATGACTTGAGAAAGATTTTAAAGATGACTCTGAGAACAGCCAGGGGGATGTTAGGAGGTAACGGGAGATTTAGTGTTTCAGAATTGAAACACTAACATAGAATAAACCTCTTTTCTTTTTTTATTCTACAAAATTAGTTTCACATGTATTGTCTAAGAAGCAGCTTAGTAACCTGATGACATCATAGTCTGAGTCTAAAATCTCTGGTTTGTGGCTTTGCGAGAGAGTAGCTCTTACTCACAAATATCAGAGGTGAGAATAAAGACATTTGCACACCAAGGACGTTTTTTCCATGCGATTATTTCGCATGTCAATATATTTTGTAGGGCTGCACAATTAATCGCAATATTGTCGAAATCGCAATATGAACTAGTGCAATATCCAAATCGCAGGGGGCGCAATATTTGTTGAAGGCTAAATATGTGTCAAACCGTAAATAAAGTATTGTGGTGCTGCAGAGACGTCCCGGCCTACAAATCCTATCCTACAGACTGAAGGAAAAAATCTTTGTTTTGGCACAGATCCTCGCAAAATAAATCACACTTCAATCATTTTTTTAAAATATTTTTCAATGAAAATAAAAAACATCATTCCCTCCAATATCGTGAATCAAATCACAATCGTAATATCCGTCAAAATAATCACAATTAGATATTTTCCTCAAATCGTGCAGCCCTAATATTTTGTTGTTTGTTTACATTTTTGTGAATGTACCCGAGTCAAACTTTAGTTTAAAAGCATAATTAGGACGGAAGCACCACTTTTAAGGTTCACCGTATTCTTGTTTTTGGTAAACTGGCCTTTTGAATGGGAGAGCTAGGGGCACTGCTATGATAGCATAAAATTAGCTATTTTTCAAAACACTAAGAAGGCTCGACACAACATGAGACTTTGCTCCACGTATCACCAGAGGCTCTACACATGAACTCAGCATTGAGAACATTGTTTGTGTTCACAGAGTTTACTAAAAAGAAAGGTTTTGAACAACTCACTGTAGGAGTTGTTGTTTCCGGGCGCTACCATCTCTCAAAAAGTGTCAATCTCCAAATGCGAATGAACAGACTCAATAAGAGGAAATGTAATTATTATGTGAGGCTCCTTTTTCAACTACAAGGTAGATATGGTTTTTCACTAATGACTAAACAATAAATTATCCGTGTATTTATATGGAACTAAGCTTTAGGAGCTTCCCATCTTTACTCTCCTCCCTGTTAAGCTGCATTTGGAGATGTTAGCACCCGGAAACAACAACTGCTAAACTAAGTCGTTCAAAAACCTTTTTTAGTAAACTCTGTGAACACAATCAATGTTCTCAATACTTTCGTTAATGTGTAGATCCCCTGGTGATACTTGGAGCAAAGTGTTGTGTTGAGCCTTCTTAGTGTTTTAAAAAAAGTCATTTTGATGTGATCATAGTAGTGCCCCTAGCTCTCCCATTCAAAAGGCCATTTGACCGGAAAACGAAGATATGGTAAATCTTAAAAGCTGTGCTACCGTCCTAACTATGCTTTTAACCTGAAGTTTGACTCGGGTACATTCACAAAAACACCCATGGTTGCATTTTGCCGAGAGTTACGCTTTAACCTTCACCATCTTGAACAAGTCCCAAGTCACTGTGTTTAGACTCAAGTAAGGCTGTACCAACAAATAGGGGTGTAACAATGTGACAAATACACGTTCGGTTCAGACCTTGGTTTGTTTTTGTTTACAAGCACAGCCCAGGTAAAGCAACTATTACCAGTGCAGATGTCATTCGGTACCTCCTTCAGCTGTATGTGGGTGTTCTGCCTCCTTCTTAGCCTCTGCTGGGCCCCCTCTTGCTCTGGGCTATCCTGTTCTCAGTCTGGTCTGTTGGTTCAGCCTTCATTAACTGGTCATTGGCCTCTTGATCCTTGTCAAACCGAACACAGAATGAGAGCCATATCATGGGTGAGAAAGATGTGGTAAGGTACAGCTGATTACGTGTGATACTGTATGGTGAACATCTCTTTACTTTAGCTTTCTTTTTCTCCTTGGTCTTCTTAATCTTGTATCCTCCTTTCTTCCATTTTGCCTAAACAGGGATTAAAGAATTAGGGTGAGATTTTTTTTAACATTTCAACATTACTGTAACAGTACTATAGCTACATTAATGTATTTGTGGTGGCTTGCCAGCATTGACCACCAGGTAATTATTTATTTAGATTTACAGCAAAAATGAAACTTAAAATACATATTTAATTACATACTGAGTGGTCTGGACTGGAAGGAGAGACACTTCTAAGTAGAGCAGGTAGCCTATATCTTATTTCTGAGTTTGTTCAATTCTCTGTCCATCTACTTTTATGTGGAAAGCGAGAATGGAAACATTCTCTCTGGAAAGACAGAATGATAATGTTAAGTTGGACACACTGAATCATGAGTGAAAATAACGATCACGTTCAAATTAAGATGTTGTGGTCCACAAAGCAGTCTCTCTGCGTAATGTCATGTTGTAACTTGTTACACAATCTTGAATGAAGCAGGGGTAAAACGTTAATTACAACGTGTGGTTCACTGTTCATAAAGTAGAACAAAATTAAAGTTAGTCAGCTGAGATAGCTTAGCTAGCATGTAATGTTAACTACCTAGTGTTAGGAGCAACGGAGCGTTATGACGTTTCTTTAATTACTAGTATTAGTACCTGGCTAGCTAATCAAGCTAACCTGCTAAACAGTCTAACATAACGTTACTTAGCAAGTTAACGTTACTAAGTTAACTGCCACTGTCTTTGTCAGGTCCGTGTTTGCACGAGGAAATAGGAACTTAAGTTAAACATGGAACACTGACGTTAGCGTTAGTCAACTGACAACTATAATATAGTTAACTGTTAGCTAGCCTATATATTTAGCTAGCTAACATTACGACTGGTGCATGGTTCACATTCAAGGCTACCGTTACCTAAGGACAGGCATAATGTTGCGCCAGATGTTGATAAGGCACATAAACGGCAAATGCTAACGTTATCCCTGCTAACATTTTAAAATTGCAAGTGTTATCTTAACTCATGTTCAGTTGATATCTCGTGAGGAAACTGCATGTAAATAAAAACAACAGTATTACTTTACCTGAAGTGAAAGCTGAATGTGAATCTTCATGGAAATGTCCTGCATTAGCTAGCTACGTTATCCACTCCACAGTGTCTCTGTGCCGTTGATCTTGACGTTAGCCCCTCCCCCTCTGAAGTCAAACAATACCATTGGTCAAGATTGTCTCGCCTGGCATGATTCATCCAATGATTTCACAACATTCAGTTATTTGAATCTGCGCGCACTTTCTTGATATTTGAAGCACAGAGACTAAAGAGACTAATTCTGTTTACATTTATGTTTTTTCAACCATTGTAAGGTATTGCATCGCTTCACCCCCAGATTACTAAATTCATGTTGATGCTACAGAAGCCTTGGTTGAACTGTTGAGCACTAACATCACTTCCCAGTCTTTCACACATTGCATGTATTGCTAAATTAAAACAATATATAGCACACCAATGTAAGGCTTTATTCATACTTAATGTCTTTATTCACCTTATATTACCTCAGCCCATGAAAAACTCTTTATTCCCTTTGACCTGTAGAAACTGTGGAGAGGCAAAATGATTTGAGGGAGCAGTAGGACTGCACAAAGACCTGGCATTTTGTTGAACACTCATTTTGGGTCTTAATATTAAGAGAAAATAATGTAACAAATGTATCATGCACCTTCATAAGGAAAAGAATGTGTATGCTACATATTATTTCAAGTACACCAAATACATAAAAAAGAGGTTTGTCCCGCATGCATTTATTAGTTTCTGACTGAAAAAAACACTAAAAACTTCCCCAAACTACTGTATTTCTGAATTCCTAATTTTCATTTACATTCACGAGCCTCCCCTAAAACAGTTTGGAGCTTCTTAGGGGGGCCTGCCTCCCACTTTCAAAACCTCTGGTCTAACATATTGTATTGGAAGACAGCCTCCAACGTTTTTAAAGTGGATTAACAGCCTTTTATGAAAGGCCTATGAAAAAACAGATCATTTCTCAAATAAGCATAATGTTGCAGATGTCCATACTGTTTGTCAGTAGGCATGACTTTCATAAGAGGGGACACACTTTAAATGGGCAGCCGCACACAATTCAAGATTTCTTTATTGTTACAGTAAATTACAGGTATAGGACACTATGAAGCAACATCTGGCATTACACGTATGGCTCTGTTGTGTCTGTTATGGCGTATCAACGCAGGGTTGAATTAAACTGTATGAGGGTTGGAACTAGTTGAACAAGTTAGGTTAGGTGGTGTGCAAGTTAGGCAAGCAGGTATGTATTTGAGGTACTGGTGTGCATGAATATTGATTTTCCACCCCTTATAAAAGTGTAGCAGACGTATTAACGTATTAATGTTACACCTAAATGGAACACATATTGCCCAGGCTATATGTGCATCAATGCCTGTGTCAGAGGCAGAGGTGATCAGATCACAGAGGTCTTGTCAGGCGCTGGTGAGGCTTTTGAGGTACTGGACATGCATAATATTCATTCTACCCCACATAAGAGGGAAGCTCATGCTCTGAGCTGTTTGCATGACATAGACAGGAACAAACATCAGAAGCCAGAGTGGACACAGTATAAGGCATCACAGCAGACCTCAGCAAAGTAAGCAGTCAGTGGAAAAAGATGTTGGGCCTTGAATCTGAAATAGCCTCACATGGCCTCCACGGAAGTTAAATGAGGCAAGATCATCAGATGCCCCCTAAAATATTAGGATAGCGAAGATGTAGGCTGCCTGGCTCTCTGTGTACTGTATTGCCATCCTGTAGGCCTATAGGGTTGTGGGCCTATGTGATGTGAACTGTGGCTGCACGATTCTTTTGTCAACTCATTTGTCAGACCAAAACATGATTATATAGTGATGAGCATATCACAGACTTGGACTAAAACAGACATCATGTACATCCAAGGCTTGCAGTTTAGGTTGTCTCTTGTCTCTTATGCATTCCCTTAAATGAAGCTATGGCTTTGTTTCCACAAATATTTAGGTGAGAGAATCTATATTTTTACAAAGACAGATCTGAATACAGCATCTTTGTCCACATAGGCCCCAGTGGTGATTTGGTGCGATACGGCTTTAGCTGGTTGTTTAAGCTTGTGTGCTGCCAAGTTCTTTTACTGTTTGTATTACCATAAATATGCTTACAAAATATTACAGTATTTTAGTTTCTAATAGAATTACATTGATCCAACTATACTTGAGAACAATGCTTGTGGGTTTGTGCTGTGGCGTGGTTGAGGCCATGCAGTGAGGGTTCATGTCAGCCTCATTCAATGCATTAAACGGGTCAGGCTGGTCCTACTTGTCTCAGTACCTCTGGTAACCCCTTTAGTACACTTCCATTAGGAGATATTGGCCAGGATGATGTTTGACAGCGATTAAAACACTAACACAGTATGTATGAGACCACATTGAATAAGCTAAAATGGACCCCTATACATTATACCAATATTTACTTATTATTTATTTATTTTTCTGAAGAGTCTCTGATGCATATATTGGATATTTAATTGTAAATACTGTCAAATGTTTTTACAAAGTAAACAAACAGTATATTAATGGGATAAGTCTGTAGATATATTGAATAGTTGTGTTTAATCACTATAAAGTACTGTTTATATAAAGTAAAACTGTTATATTAATGGTTAAAGTATGTAGGTATATTAGATAGTTGCTTTTTTGTACAGTAGAAAACCAGTATTAAACAGGAATTTACTGTAAATAGACTGGATAATCATATAAAATAAATGCCTAAAGCTTTTAAGATACTATTAATGGGCTGTAAAAAGAGGGTCATTTTACTTTCATTTGACATGATTTCTGTGTGTTTTACATCCAGAAATCTGTACTTTGACAGGGAGTTCTTGTGGATGGATTGGATAATCTTGTGAATTTACCAAAAAAAACAGTATGAAAACAGCAGTTTTCATTCAACTTATGTAATTTTAAGGTATTCTGCAATATTTGTCAGTGTTTGTACAGATTTATACATTTGTTTAACATTCTAAATATGTTTTATGATTACAATTCTTTTTAATTTTACAGTAGTTGGACGGAAAAAATACAGAAAATGTACAGTAAATATCTGTATTTTAAAAAGAAGTTCTTTGTAGAATAACATAAGGTTTTTGACTGTCATTTTACGGTAAGTGTTTGGCAACTTTGCTGCCAGACTTTTTACCGTTTTTTCACGATTGTTTTTTAACGTTTCTTTATATTAATTTTAAGGTTTAACTGTAAAAAAACAGAAAGATGCCTCAATTTTACACTCAGTAAAATTATGGTTATTTTTTGTCTTTTTACATAAAATTCAATGTAATTTAACTTTCAAGCTCATTAGCTAATGGAATTATCCTGTTAAACAACTATATTTTCTCATTATATCAATTCACAGACTACAACCTTTATTTAATGTGTTTTTTTTTAAATAAAAGTATTTTTCCATATTTTTATGGCATTAACACTTAATGTAGAAAAAACGGAAAAAAACACGTAAAATTTTACAGTAAATTCCAGTGAAATAACTTTTTTTTTTTACAGTGTGCAAGTCAGGGATTTCTACGTGATTTTCTCCACAGACAGGCAAATCCCTCAGGAATTCCTGGCTTCACTCAAATAGTCTCAAACAGCAATGGTGGGAGGCACTTGAGGGAATAGGCTTTGGGATAGTTCAGATGAGTTCTTCTCAAACCCGTAGTTGTTTATGTGAAGACGGTAATACCAAAAATGTATGCAGACCGCAGTAAAAAAACACATTTACAGTATCATTGCAATTTAGCAGTTATATGCTTGTAGCAGAAGTGGGGCTAACATGGATTACTTAAGAGAGCTATATATAATCTATAACAATACATGACTCAAATTGATAGGACAAATAATTTACATAATTGGTCAATTTTAAATTAAAATTTTAAAATTCTTCATAGAAAACTGAATGCTCTGTTTGCTGCAACAGTTCTAATAAAGTTCATCAGGACTTCAGAGTTCCAGCAAATGATCCCCTTCAATATGTATTGTACCTACAAACTGAATGAGTGGAGAAAAATAAATTACATGGGACATGAGGGGTATATTAAAGTTCACTTTGTTATGTGTAGATTCAGTTTGCTTCAGGGAAGGCTACACAATGAACATATTTAATTTGATGTTATTTACTAGAAACATGTTCGGGTATCACTGAAACATTGAGAGGCACAAGGACATTCAAGTCAATGGTTTCCAGTTTGCTTTAACAAGTGACATTTAGTGGGAGGCAGTATATGGCTCTCAAAAGTAATTGAATAACTTTAGCAATTACTGCATATAATAAGTTGCTAGGGAAAGTAACTTTGCCGTTACTTTGAAATATCTGCTTTTGTTATCTTATTATTGCATGCTATATTATTTCAGTGTTGACTAGACAGTAGGCTTTAGTAGTATAAGACACAGCACGACGCTGTATGTACATGCTAACCTAGCTTTGCTGCCATAATTAAGAAATAATCATATCTGATGAGATCAAGTTTCTTCAGTTTATTTTAGAAACCGCTTCTGACTGACATTAGATCATAACATGGGTGGTGATGGCGCAGTGGATTCGACACATGCCTTTGGTGTAGGAGATGTGGGTTCAATTCCCACTGTGATACGTCAACCAATGTGTCCCTGAGCAAGACACTTAACCCCTAGTTGCTCCAGAGGCATGTGACCTCTGACATATATAGCAACTGTAAGTCACTTTGGATAAAAGCGTCAGCTAAATGACCTGTAATGTAATAACAACTCAGTAAAGAAATCCGGGGAACAGGCTCCACTTGTCTGCTATGATCAAGACAAAAGTAACATGTATCGAGCCCATTTTAAATTTCAGTAATTGTAATTGTGTTATTTTAAATTTCAGTAATTGTAATTGCGTTATTTAATTTGAAAAAGAAATTAGTTACATTTCTAGTTGTCGCCAAAAGCAGTCACATTACAGTGACACGTTACTTTGTAACTGCAACACCGGCTGCTGTTCAAGCCAGTCGCATCATAATTTACTCATAAATTACTTCATTGGCAAACCACAGCTTTGAAATTGAAATAATTTCTCACAATACACTCTTTCAAGTTATAATACATGATCGGGTGTTTAATAGATCCAGTGTGGCATTAAAATCCTTACACAATCTAGTCAAAGTTATAATAAAAAAGCCCACAAAAAAACAAGGTCAAAACTATGCAGACAGCAACCCTGATCTTTTAATCCAAAAGCCAATCCTGAATTTATATAGCAAAGACACTACCGAAGCATCCTGTCAGTATTTATGGAAGTTGGCCGTTTAATTTTCCCAAACAAGATAAAGAGTGGTGATTTATCAACACAGATCACATTTCTCATCAATGGAAGTTTTTTTTTTATGGGGGCCAAAGCACCAATCACACAACTTCAATCACATCCAGTCTGTGAATGTGATTTATTACCGAGGATTATATGGCAGTTCAACACAAGACCAGTGGTGATCTTTAGCTTCCTCCCACATAAAAATGGGTGACTGGTAGTCACATAGAACTGATTTAGTACACTGGTCTCACATTTTATTTCATGGGTTTTATGAAGAGATATTTAAGAGCCACGCCTGTCATCTGGTCCTAATCAGTGCGGCTTGTGGTTTAATACAGTCAGTTAGACCAAGTCCTCCACTTTTACCACAACATTTCTCATGCCTGTTAAATTAAGCATGGGAACGGAGGGGAGCAGGCAATGAGAAGTGTTTGACAGAGAGTGCTTTTGTGCATGTGTGCACGCATGCGTATATTTAACCAAATGAGAAAAAAGTGTGTGACGGCAAAAAAAGAAGTGGCCCTCATTCATAAAGACATGAGCGGTGTTAAAATCATAGCAAATCCTTCCGTCCCTTCTTAATAGCCCCACAGACCTCAGTGTCCCACGTCAATGATGGAGTTCAAGACAAAGTTCAACTTGAAAGACACTTCACTACTCAAACTGAATGCAGGATGGAAGATTTATTACAAAGGTCTAATGTTAGAGGATGGAGGATTGTTCACGTTTTACTTAATCACTTTTGAAGTAAAATTTAGAAATTGTCTTTGAAGGTTGCAGAGTGTTCAATTTGATGATGTACAGTATATGAGACTATTTCAATATTAGGTTTGGGTTGTATATAAAGAAATAGTATAGTATAATATAAAATTGTGTTATTGTCCTGATGTAATTTCAAATTTGACGGATAAGAGCACATTTTTAAGGGCTCAAAACTGCAACATTTACATTGACTTTAACTTGGACAAAGCTGTGGGGTTAGGTGTAACCATTCAGGACACTGGCAATTAAAGCCATGATTTTATGCCATTACAAAGGTCACGTAAAGCATTTAATTAGCTGATCCCTGCAGATACCCTGTCCTGGTAACACTGATGCAAGGACACACAGACACAAACTTTATTTAACAAGTTAATTACCGTCACACAATCAGAAATGTGTTCCTCTGGAGGATGCAAGAAAAGCCTATTGTATAAAAAAGGAGAGGCAAAGTAGGACCACAGTCATTTAATTATTTTATTTTACTCCAGAGCTACATGATTTTGGTTAAGAGTCAAATTATATTATAAATCCTTTGAGTGAGGCTTTAATTTCATCCTCCAATTTGTGCAGTACTGACAAGTAATAAAGATGTAAATTCTAATTTTTAGAAAAAGCGGCAAGGGTTGCTGTTCACTAAATTAGAAAAGATATACATTGTGCAATGGCTGAATACAGGAGTTCATGCTGTAAGAATAGCAGAGGCAAAAACCAATTAGATTAGTAAGACATGTAGTATGGCTTATCGAAAAGGCTAAATGTTAATGTTAATGATGGCGTATAATAAATGCCTGGACGGGCGCGGGAAAGAAGTGGGAGAGGAGCTTCTGTGGAAAATGTGGGCGATACAATAAACCTGCTAAAAGGCTGCACATGTCTCCCTTCTGTTGGCTTTATGTGAAATAAGATTTGTGTTTTCTGCAGTGTATTTTTTTCCTCTTCTAACTTAATCTGTGTTTGATCATTCAGAAAATAATATCATCCAAAAATACAACATTATGAGTTTTGTAAAGGTAATAATTACAGAGATAGTGACTACAACTTATTATATAGGAGATTACTTTAATATACCGCCATGTACAGTACACTTTGAGTAATTATAGGGTATATGGGTTGATTAGTTCAAGTTTATTGTCATATGCATATTAGTACAGAGTACCACAGCAATGAAATACAATGTGCCTTGGCACTCTCTCAACACCAGTCAATAAGTAACAATTATAAATAACAAATAACATTTAAAAACATCTAAGCACAGTAACCATAGTAACTAAGATCAGACCACAGCCCTCCTTCCTGTTTTACTATCATTCAGTGGCCTAATTACCTGGGGGTAAAAACTATCCCCGAAATCTGATGTGCGCATTGGGATGCTCCGTAAACGTCTGCCTGATGGAAGTTGGGAGAAGAGAATGTGTGCAGGATGACTAGAATCCTGCATAATACCTAGTGCCTTCTTAGTGCTGTGTTTCCAGTAAATGTTGTGGAGCGGTTCAAGTGGAACCCCAATGATTTTAGATGCAGTTTTGACCACCTTTGTCAGAAGATTTAGGTCATGTGAATTAGCCCTGCCAAACCACACTACAATGTTGCCTGTCAGTATACTCTCAATTGTACAGTGGTAAAAGTTCTGTAGAATGTTAAGGAACATACCGTATTTCTCAAGAAATAAAGCCTCTGACGTGCCTTCTTAATGGCACAGCTGATATGGAAGGACCATGAGAGGGAGTCTGAAATGTGGATCCCTAAGAACTTAAAGGTGTTGACAATTTCAAGTGGAGAGTTGTTAATATAGACAGGTGTATGTGTGGGTTTGTTCTTCCTGAAATCTATGATGACCTCCTTAGTTTTCCCCACATTGAGGGACATATTATTTCTGCAGCACCACATGATCCAGTTACTCACCTCATCCCTGGAGGCAGTTTCGTTATTGCTGTCAATGAGTCCTATCACAGTAGTATCATCTGCAAATTTCACAATACTATTAGTGGGATGTTTTGCAATACTGTCATAAGTATACTGACTATATAATAGAGGACTGAGACAGCAGCCTTGTTTTTAACACTATAGAGGATGAGTATGTAGTGCCAACTCTAACTGTCTGGGGGCGGCCTATTAGGAAGTCCTGTATTAACCTGCAGATGGAATTGCAGAGGCCCAGGTCTAACAGTTTAGATATTAAAATAGAAGGTCTGATAGTATTAAAGACACTGCTATAACCAACAAATATCATCCTGACATACATATCCCTGCCCTCTAGATGTTGGAACACAGTATGTAAAGCCAAGGATACGGCATCATCCACAGCTCTATTTCATTTATATGCAAATTGTAGTGGATCAGTGGAGTCAGGTGTGCTGTTGTGCATATATGCCTTCACAAGCTGTTGAAAACACTTCTAAAATCATCCATCCACACATAATTGTTTTAAAAAATCAACCATAATGCAGGAATTATGATTGATTTTTTAAAACCATTTGGAACCACACAAAGAGAGAGTGACAAGTTAAAAATGTCAGTGGAAACAGAGGCAAGTTGGATATAACATGTCCTTAAGACTCGTGGAGTAATGCAATCAGGCCCAGCAGCCTTCCCTATTTTTACAGATTTAAAAACTTTACGTGTGTCAGTGACTGAGACCTGATGTGCTTGCCTGCTGAACAGATTCCCAGTTGGAGATGATGTGTCTGTGTGTATTCCCATTAGACTTTGACGTGTACATCCCCAGTTGAAGATGGTCCCAGCGCCAGTGTCTCAGCAGCGCATTCAAAATGAGCTTAAAAAATGTTCAAGTCGTCTGGGAAGGAAGCTGAGGTTGTTGTGACGGCACTAGGTTTGGCCTTGTAGCTAGCAACCGCTTGTAGGCCTTGTCAAATGCGCCTAGAGTCCCCTTCAGAACGATATCGCTCTATCTTGTCACAGTGTTGTTTTTTAGCAGACTTGATTGCATTCCTAAGCTCGTATCTCGCGTTCTTGTAACGAACGTCGTCCCCAGAGTTAAAAGCCACTGTCCTCTCATGCAATTTCACGTGCACATCACTGTTTACCCACAGTTTTTCGTTAGGGTAAACGCGAATAGTACACGTGGGAATACAGCTGTCCACACAGAATTTAACATAGTCAGTAACTGCCTCAGTGTACTCATGCAAGGTAGCAGAATCACTAAAAACGGACCAGTCAGTAGATTCGAAGCAGCCTTGCAACATGAGCTCACCTTCAGCAGTCCGGGGGTCTCATTTATAAAACTGTGCGTAGGATCCTTACTAAAAGTGTACTTACGCCCAAAAGGCCAAAATGGCGTATGCCAAAAAAAAGTCAGATTTATAAAACGTCCGTACGCACACCTGTAAGCAATGTTCCCTTTATAAATCAGAGATTTCCTACAAGTGTGCACACGTGGATCAGCCTCTTATCCCACCCTGCACACGCCCATTTTTAACCATAAATAGTCAATGCAAAGTACCTCATGAATGCTGATCAGTATGTTAATGACCCTGGCAGTTGTTACACCGAATCATGATGACTGGCGAAGAAAAAGCAAAAAACGTCTCCGACGTTCAGGAATTGATGCAAATTGAATTATAATTTTGGCCTTTCTTGCACAGTGTAGGGAAAAGTGATCTATAACTACATGTATTAATAATACGTCCAAAACGGCAGGCATTACGACAGCTACGATATACCAGACGTATATAATAAGATTTAACAGAACTATTTGATGATGTATGCACAGTATTAAAGACAGATATTTAGTTATTTATACTGTGTTCTGTAGTTATCTAGCCTAATGCTAGGGTATTTGATTATATCCTGTATTCTATGCAGTTGGGCCATCTCCTCCTCCTGCGCTCCGTAGCGGACAATGTGACGGTGAGACAGCACCGATTAAATATTAAGAACACATTTTTATTTAAGATTTGAGTTGGAGGTGTTTATGGAACAGTAATCCCTCAATACAATCACAAATAACACTGCTGGATTTAATCTTCACGATAACGTGGATGATATGGAGTGAAAAAATGTCTTCCTCTCTTACGCCCATATCGCCTTCGGTAACCAGTGCGCCAGGTCTCTGATGTTTTGATAATATCCACAGGTACCATAGATGTTGTAGACAATTTTGGAGCATCTGTTCTGATGCCCAATAAAGTCTGGCGATCATAATTGATAAGGGAGGACGTAGGCTGAGTTATCCAACTTATAAGTAAGTTTAACACTAAGCGCGGCGTGAGAGAGGCTTGTAGCGTGTCACTGTACATCGGTCCCATCTTCCTCAAGTGTTGGTCTGCCTGCTATGTACATCTACGTTTTTATAATTATATGGGTGCAATAAATGTTATGTTATGTTATGTGAAGTTCACTTTGTAATTCAAGACCAGACACAAAAGCAGTTAAAGTAAAAAAAAGTTGACTTGACAGGCAGGGTTCGGTACATGGATTCAGTCTAAGAACAAGCAGAGATATCCACAAAAAAAAACCAGTAAGTTAACACGTATTAAAAAAGTGGTTTGATTTACAACCAAAAGAACATGTATTTCCTGGGTGAAAGTCTTTTTTTTTCCCCCGGAAAGCGAACTCCGCTCCACAGTTTGAAAGCGTTGTGTTTTATAACCCAACCTGCTCCCAACGCGATTCATAGCATTCTTATGCAGCGGTAGTCACTGTGGTGCATACAGCAAAAAAATGTGTGGAATGCTTACAAATTACCGTGCATTACTTTAGGTACCTTTTTGTATGAGTGGTTCATGAGAACAGCCTGGTCTTCGATCCTCGCTCCTTGGGGCAGGAATAAAAGCTTTGAGACGGCCTTCACGAACAAGGGCCAGAACAATTTCTGGTTCAAGCAAGGCGTGAGGAGCTATCAAATAAGTGAAATGAGATACAGCCATAGACTACATACATTGGGGAGGATGGGATAATCAGGGACGTGCGAATAAACGGGGGCGGGGTAGGCAATCACACGGGCAGGAAAGACCATGGCAGGAAGGGTGCAGGAAGTATCGGGATGTGACATTTCTGCTTAATTTGTTGACAGTGTCAGCAGTGCATTTACATAACTACTTACACTAAAGGCATGGCTTTCAGTTAATATATGTTCTAGTTATTGATTTATATATCCCAAATTGCAGTTTTTCTTTGTTTTTACAACATTCAGTCAATGCTACAGCAAAGAAAATATCACTAACTTTCTCCACAGGGATTTATAAAACGTGATCCCTTTTTTGCATAATCTTATCGTATTGCAACAGGCACTTGAAGGATAGTAGACAGATCATTGAATAGAGTAGAGAAAAGAGAGCACAAACTACTTTGTGTTCACTTCATTTTCCTTCACTTCACATTTGGTGAGATCTCAGTCCAGAACTTGCATGGTCCAGTAAGTCTTTAGTAATGATGCAGACCTATCAGTAAGCATTCATTCTAACAGCGAATAACACAGTTAACCAGTTTTCATCAGAATTCCATTCAGAAGACAAAGAAAGCCGATGGCCTGACTGGCAAGTCAACAAAACCGTTGGCTGAGGATGGTTCAGCACAGCTGAGCCTTTCGTGATCACAGCAGCGACAGCAAATCAGATTTCCACACTGTCATGTTAACCAACTGTTGGGCCTTTGTTTCATAAAGCAATGCAAAAGAGTGCACAGCAGACAAGAAGCTGAGTAAAGTCATTCAAATCATTCCAGCTCTGCATAACCTTTGTTATCAAAGTGACATGAATAAACATCCTAAAAACATTGCTGGGAGTATGGTTGCTTTATGGAGAGAGACAAAGTGAAGGGCTTTTATTTATCATTGAATGTAATGAATCAGAAATAACAACAAAAGACATTATTGCGACTTTGGAGCCAGGTTTTTCAGTAACCACTTTCATCTCTTTTGCTGCTGAAGAAGTCTAAGAAAAAGAAAACCCAATCTAAATGCCCTCAACTCGTGTATGAGAAATTGTCACTCCTGGCTTCTCTCACTTCATGCCACCATGCTGTTAGTGCACTTCCTTCCTGACTCAGAGTCACTGATCACCCAGAGTGCAGAGACCAACTGAGGCCCTCTCTGCTGCACAACGCTTTAACTGCGATCTTAGCCGTGGTGGTGCCATACATGATTTCATTTCTACTAAGTGAGATTTTCCTTGTGTTTCACATTTAGGTTTTTTATTCAATGTGCTCCACCTTCTCTAAATAGTATTAGTCTCGCATTGTCAGAACTTCCTCCACAGCACTGTGGAGGTAGACTGGGTAAACCCAGCCCAGTCTGCAGCTCAGGCTGGAAACCTGTACGTTTATCTAACCAATCACAAACTGGCTTATCCACCTGGCGCGCTATTGGTGGATTTAACATGATGATGATAGAGAAGCGACCAAGCAGCTTTTTGTTTACATTCAACAAGCCGGCAACCGAAGCGCAGCACTCCATGGCAGCAACCCGTTGATGCTGCTGTCGCTGCTAAGTCACCCGGATCGTTGGTCTGATTGGTTGAAGGACTATCCAGTTGCCTACAGAGTCCTTTGAACTATGCCCGTTGATCACGCCTCTTGTGCAGTAGAAAATACAGAGCAGACTCCCCAGACTAATGTTCAATCTTAAAAGATTGAGCTTGGTCTGTTGATAGCCAGACTACTGCGGAGGGACATCTGGCAGAATTTCCGGTGGCACCTGAACAATCCTGGAAATGAAACATCGTGGATATAGACTATATTGTTGATTAATTCTTAAGAGCTTATATTTAGTAGGGACACCCCTTATTCTCCTGGAGCCATTACATTGTACCACAGAAACAACAAATCCTCCAAACCATACAATGATATATGTTGTTTATTCCTAGCCTCTAATACGACCCCCCAGGAGTATTTTCCTTGTGTAAACGACACAACGTAACAGTCATGGTTTCAGACACGTCGATAAAGTGAAACGGTCACAGTTTGGTTAGGTTTAGGCACAAAAAAAATCTTGGTTAAGTTAAGAAAAAGATTGTGGTTTAGGTTGAAATTATCTGTTACCTAACTTCAGGTTATGCACATGACACAGAAGGTGACAGTTCCATTTGTTCAGTGAAGTAAAAAACAGTAGTTTACCTTAATTTTCTAATGGGACTCAACACCTGGTCTCCTAGGTGAAAGACCTGTTTTTGTTTGTCCCATCCATCACCCGCTCTTATACTTTATCACCTTCCTTACAGCTTTGCTCCCTTTATAATTACTTGAGGCCACTAGAGGGCACCACCACTATAAACGTTAATGAGTCGTAATTGATGCTTGAACAAACAACCTATAGGATCGCTTTAAAGTATTCACTTCCTATTCTCTGTTGAACTCACTTTTTTCAACATCAAGATGCAACCCTTTCTCCTAAAAAATACATTCATATTAGTGCTGTCAAACGATTTAAATATTTAATCGCGATTAATTGCATTAATGTCATAGTTAACTTACGATTAAAAGCAATTAATCGCACATTTTTATCTATTCTAAATGTCCCTTGATTTCTTTTTGTCCCATTATATTTTCTGATTTTAATGCTCTTATCAACATGGAAAAGTGGATTGGCTTGTTTTGTTCAATTGTTTTTTTTTTATTGAAAACAACAATGGCATATATTTCACACAATTTCACACTAACATTCACAGTTAGAGCTAATAATCTGTCACACAATGTAACACTGTTACCTTGATTTTCCATTGCAGATAGTACTGCCTCATGCCTGAGGCGAGCGAGGCTGGTCGTCATAGCGACTATGGTTTCCCCCGACTCATTTCCTGGTTGTCCTTCTCCATAAACAACGTAAAATCAAGTAGAGGGTTAACTTTTCCTGCTACAGGTTTCCCACTGTGGTCAGAAAGAACAGAGGAGACTTTGTTTCTCTCATTATGACTCTAGAGTCGCTACTCGCTCCGAAGCTAATTGCCGTGACGAACCTACAGTACTAACAAAACAAAATAAGTCTGTGCGGCCGGCCACGCCAAGACCCGCCCTTCAATCACTACTATTGGCCAGGCATCCAAGGTAACATAACCCCATTTGTTCAGGTCCTATCCCCTGACCAATCTGCTATCCTAACCTTAACCACTCAAGGTGAAATGCCTAACCCCAACCAATCGAGCTGCTTCGTAGGGCGTGGCCATTGTGGGATTCGTAATTTTGCCGGCCGTGTCTGTTTTGTTTCCGGTTTAGCTAGATCTGTAAGAACGTTAATCGTGCGATAAAAAAATTGTCGCCGTTAAAATGGGTTTGCGTTAACGCCGTTGATAACACGTTAAACTGACAGCACTAATTCATATAGAACTACATGTAAAATTTTCATAGTATGTTAGAGGAGCCAAGAAAGTGCTGATGAACGCTGATCAATCTTCCCACAGACACATTTCTGTCTCCCCTGTCGTTCACCTTTTTTCATATCTTCTCACCCATACCTCACCGTGTTACCACCTCAGCTGCCTGAAATGTTATCAGGCCTACAGGGTTGCAAGCAGTTGAGAGAAGATAGTTTGACAGATAACCTCCTGCACTTTCAATCTCCCTTGTCCTTCTCTGTATCGTCTCTGCCGCTTAAGACATCACAGTTGATGCCGTGGTGAAAGTTACCTCTGCAATCAACATTTCACCTCTCCCATCCTCTGTAAATCCAATCCTGCACATCTACACCAGCCTATTCCTCCCGCTTCACATTCTGCCCAACAGTTTGGCACCTACTTTGAGGAAAAAGCCTGACAACATCCAAAGCTTCTTCCCCTAGCCACCCTTTCACTTTTTCCCCAATTTACTCTCTGTCTCCTCCTCTAATCTCCCTGGCACTGATTTATTGTCTGTCTCGGCTCGTCCCAGATGCAGTCTGCTCCCAGCCTTTCTTGTGCAATCCTTTAACCTCTCTTTTTCCTCCTCATCTGCACTGCTGCTCCTCATTCTTGATGACCTGGAGATCTTTTGGGATATGCACTCAAAATTATGTCCCGTTCACATGCTGAAAGAAGCTGAATTTCAGTGACACATTATCCCTGCCAAAGAGGTTAAGATTAGCTTTGGGGCTAATACTTAGTCAATCAATATACCCTGTACCTCTTGGCAGCAACTACATCTTCACTGTGGAATACTTTGTAATTAACTTTCAGCATCTGACAATAAGAAAGCTGGGTTTACACTGCCAATTGATATACAGTATAGCATTTATTTGACATAATATAATTATTACAAGACCCGATTTTTCCAACATTGTTGGTTGATTGTTTTGTACAAGTAAGTCCATCCTGCTCTATGATTTCTTTGATATAGGCGGATTCACCCATCTCACTTTTGAACAGAAATAAATCCTAAGGTTCCGACTTGACAGGGTGCAGAAAAACAAACAGATGTCAAAAAGTGCGTAGAATAACACTTGCTTTTTCTTCACACTTCCTCGTACCTTGTCTCACTTAACCTTCTGTCAACAGTGCTGCAGCAATCTTGATAAGTTGTTGTGTTCACTCCATTTACAAAACCACAGATTGTTTGGGTGTCTACAGTCTGACAGTTAAATTTATCTGACAAATGTCTGTCTCTCTGTACGGCTCCCGCTCGTAAATTAATGTACGTTCTGCCTGTCTCTCTTTGCCAGACTGCAAAGTCACTGCTGGTCTATTGAAAACATTGCTGTCAAAGGGACTTTATTGTATAAAATATTCTCAATGCAACTTTATTTATTGGTCTGTCACAATTAGTTGATATCAAACTTATAATGTCTGTATGAGTATTTAATTAGATTCATGACAGTATTATTCATAACATACCCTTCAGTGCATCTGGCTCACAAAACATACTATTATTACTAATATAATACTGATTACTGAAGCATTTGCACAGTAACACTATGTTGCCATCATGCCAACAATAAGCAAATGAGTAAAACATTTAGGTCCAACAAAACAGCGGCAGCATTGCCAGTGCTTGTCATTCTCGTTATGCCTTTAAATAAAGAAACAATATACATATAATTATGACCGAAAAAATCAAGACATTTAATTGAAAGTAATCACATGCATTGACAGCCCTCAAAAGCGTTCCTTACTGAGCATCTGTAAATGTGGCATTCTCCATTCTGTAAATCTGATGCCCATCTGAGGATTTTTTGTCGACAAGAGCAAGCTACAAACTTGAAACAAATGTTCATCATTGATGGAAAAATGCTTAAAATGTAAATAAACCACTTGATTAATCACTGTCCAACCAGTAGATGCGTTTAAATGTCTGCATTTATCTATAAATTAGTGATTCTTACGATTCTTACAGCTGCTTTACACTGTGTAAATACCTTCAGTTCATTAAAGCCCTACCTCCATCTAAAATAAATGATATTAAGACGTTATTAATAGGTTTGAACTCGAGACCATCTTGCATTGGGATCACACCAGCCGCGACGCCAAATCAGGCCAGGGTCGTAAAGTGTGTTTGGGACGACTTCCCATTACATACATTCGGCGCCCTTGCTCGGACCACACCCATCTTTGAACTCGGCCTTCATTTTGATCAACTACAAACCTAACCTACCACGAGCTTCTCGACTGCATCTTGCACAGTTGCAGACAGACAGACAGACAGACATAAAAACACCTGGCAAAATTCTCAACACTGCCTCCGTGGTAGTTCCTACCAGAGTAGGTCTCTTCAGCATCACATTTTGTCATGAAGAGACACACACCCCAGAGCACGTGAGCCGAGTGTAGTCAGAACTTCCGCTTCTCGCTCACGGAGCTGTTGTTTGCCTCCACTCCCCCGTTCAAAGCCGTTCCACTCAAATCGCTCACAGTTCGCTCCAAAAATAGAAAAAAAAGTGGAGTTGTTAATTTATCAGATGATGGCGGCATGGAGAGGGAGGGCAGGTTCCGTTCATCTGCATGTACTGTGCCGCAGTAACACAGACGCGCACGAACATGCCTCAAACTCAGGTTGTGAGCAGTACCGGGGAGGAATTTGATTACGATGGAGTGGGAGATAAGGCGCTAATACAGACTCACAAAGTAAGCACCATACAAACTTCCTTTTCCAAAAGGATAAGATAAGAAGCTTCACTAACCCCTACATTGCATGGGCTCGTCTGCGCTGCTTTCCCTTGTATCCCTTGGCTCTTGTTAAGACATGTTTGCCTTTACAGTTTCAAAACAATTAATGCAATCACATACATGAAAGCGTTAATAACGAGATCACGCAAATTTCTTTTAACGCCACTAATGTCTTCTAACGCGTGATCAACGCAATGACGTTCTTTGATTTGGGCATCGAGCCGTAGCGTAGTTTGGAAAATGAGGAAGCGATGCAGCAGTAACATTGTACACCCATGCTTTGTGGGATAGACTCGCCATCTGCGGTCTAACTCGAGGCGGCAGACTGAAGCGCATCTCCAGCCTGATCTACGAGGAGCCTCGCGGTGTGATGAAGGGAGAAAGTGATCCGTGATGCCGTCACCTAACACCGAGCACACCATTAAGAAGACAGGGATCACGATGGATGTGCCGTACGGCGCACCCTGTAGCGCTTCAGAGGTTAAACCTTTTACTGAATCACAAATAACACACTCTTTTAAGAGCCACACACACTTCATCTAAAGAGAGACTTCCCGTTCTGAGTGACAGGCTTTATTACTTACATTTTCTAACCAATTCAATGATCATTAAAAAGAAACTCAAGACCCCAAGAAAGGAAACAAGGCTACTTGAGCAGAAATGGATAAAGAAAAGGGTATTTTTAATGGCAGTTAAAAATACCTTGAAAGCCCTTCCTGATGGTTCTCTCCACAAGACTAAAGTTATTTGTATGTACTGCTGATGTGAACTGAGTTACCACCAGAGTACGTTAAGTCTCAAATACCACTTTAAACTTTATTTAAATTTAGAACAGATACATTTGCGAGTTAACTATGGAAATCGTGGGATTAATCACGATAAAATATTTTAAATCGATTGACAGCCCTAAATCTATTAAAACACTGCACATTTACAAGTAAATCGCATTTTAAATTTGCGATTCATCATGATTAATCACGGCCCATGACTGTGATTAACTTGATGGCATCTTCTAATCAATTGACAGCTCTAATATATAAACTGCGATGACTGTATTCAGACATGCCATAAAACTGTTTCTGTGCTACCCAAAAGTATACCTCATTGTGCTTTCTGGCCCCTTTTCAATTTGATCTGGTTTTAAATTCTCCACATCAGTACATTTAACTACTGGCCCATTCAAAAAATGTGTGCCAAAGTGAAACGAGCTAACATAATACCCTCATTTCTTAAATTGGTTTCTCAGCAGGTCCCATTGACTTATTTCACCCCAAATCACCTTGGTTGACAGTTCCATCAGGAAAACACATGTCACTTAATGGAACTAGCCTCTGTGAGACCTAAAAGCACTTGGCTGCATGTCTTAACGCCTATTTTCTAGCTGTCCTATTCAGAAACATGCCTGTCATAGTGCATAGGTCCCCTTAATGGACACTTTGATTGCAGCCTACTTTGAAAGCCTGTCTCTCAGTGCAACAAACTCACGTCTGATCCAAAATATCTGCCTCAGTTTAATTCCCGGGGCAATTTTGTAACTTCAATTTGCAAACACAGTGCAGCTGCCTCAGATCAGACACGAAATGTCTGTCTGGTGACATCAATAATGTTCGATGTCTGTCCATTCAGAAACAAAATGACATTTAGTGGGTCAGTCTATTCCCAGTGTCCCATTTTCTTTCTCTCTGTCTTCTTTCTTAACTTTGTGCCACTCAGTTTAGGTGTCTGCGTTTGCGTGCGTGTGTGCGCGTGTGCGCGCGCACACGTGCATTTTAATTTACCATGCAAGCTGTTGATGGATCCACCACTTTGGAAAAAAATTCATGGCATTCCGTCTAACAGTTGTTGGGATATTTCCATCATCTAACTTCTAGTAATCCCCTGACTATTTTTGACTTATCAAGTGAAATATCTTGTGTATGGTAAAGATAATCATGGTCCCCAGATGATGAATCCCAATGACTTGGGTGATCACTGGTAACATTTAGTGTCATCATCATCAGATGTTTTTTTTTTATTTATTTTTTTTTATTTGTCCAATACTTGACATTTGACATTCCTATCAGCCTTAGCTGTACTTCATGTTTAATGCTGAGCATATATTAGCGTGCTAAGTTGGTGTATATGGTAATAATTTTACCTCTGTGAGCATGTTGGCATGATTTTAGCAGTTAGCCCAAATTTACCAGTGTGCCTCAGGGCAGCCTCACAGAGTTGCTAGCCTGGCTATAGACTTGAATTGTGTTTTTGTTCTCTTCCCCGCTCATGGCAAAGATCTGCATTTCCCATTTGTGCCAGAATAACAAAGCACAGGTGTGCACTATTTGTCATTATAACCTCTGGGATTCCCTTTTGTCAAACAATTGCCTCAATTAACGCCTGATGACAAGAAGCTTGTGCACACAGACTTTTTGTCTCCAGAGTTTGTGTTCGTCATTTGTGCACCTCTGTCTCCCTCTCAGTTAATTTAGCCACCCGTCTTTCATTCGCTCAATGGTATTTTAAGCCCCCAACGTGTCCTTCCAGGCAGTGCTGCGACCGCTGACTTCAAGGCACTTAACCTTAACCCTAACCCTAACCATAACCATTGCCTAATCCTAGTGCCTCCCAGGCAGCGCTGCCTGGAAGGAGACGTTGGGGGTTTAAAACACTGATAAACCTCTTTCTCTCTCCTAACTACTACTGAGATTTTTTTTTTTCAAAAGGCTGGCTTTGATATATAGATCTGACTGTTAATTGTGTTTGGTGTACTCTCACTCTCTCCTCTGTTTTCTTTTTCTTGGTTGATTGGTCTCTCTCATCCACACCCGCAATCACTCATTTAAGTGTGTCTGTCTGTGTTACACAACCTCTCTCTCTCTGTCAATCCCATCATTTATTCACCGTTGCCTCGGCCGTCCTTCCTCTCTGTCTGGCTACGGCCACACCGCAGGCATTGCTGAGTTTCCAAATTTCCCCCTTAACTGATTTTTGGGGATGACTGCTCATATTTATTCCTGGATGTCACCCATATCTGATATCAATCTGAAAATGGCAGCATGTTAAAAAGGCCTGCAGAGAGATCACCTCCAGTGTTTTCTCTGAATATCTCCTACTCGTTTCCAACACATATTAGTTGTGCCGTTTGAGTTTGACTGCACACAGGCGTCTCCCCAAATACCAATCCAGTCAACTGTTCCACTTTCTCTCTGTTCTTGTGTCTCACTGAACTCCATGGTAACACTGGCTCAGTCGAGCTGATGTGCTGCCAAAATTATGAAAAGTGTCTTAGAAACTCTCATTGTTGCCATGCCAATACATATGTCACCTAATTTGAAAGTTCAGTTTGTAGAGTTTTAGTTTGTACACACTGTTGAGAATGACAGCAACTCTTTTGGTGTTTTGATGACGGTGGTGGAGATCGTTGTCAGACACTTTGCTCCAAAATCTCCCAAAGGTGAGTAATTGATTTGAGATCTGTTGACAGTAATGATTCACAACATTTGAATGCTCCAAACATTCAGTGAGCTCCCCTGCCCTGTGTGTAAGCATATGCATGTGTTATGCTTCCAGTGAATTATTTAGATTTTCCCTTTAATTTAACGCCCGTCTGTATATACACATTTGCATCTCAGTGTGTGTGTGTGTGTGTGTGTGTGTTGCAGCCATTCATAAAGTATGTATATGGACATGAATGTGAAGAATGAGATAACATATTAATATTTTAAGCCAGATGGGCTTGAAAGTAAAGATATGACCCAGAGAAAAGAGAATGTCCTGTCAATTACTTTTGCAAGTGAATAGAATAACAGACAAAGAGACAATGGGGACTGCAGACGAGAGAGAGACGGGTCTAAGTGGATGCATTTGACCACTCGATGATGACATGAACCTGGGATTGTGTGTTTCAGTGTGTGCCGTCCATTAGGAGAAAGAAAACGAAAATGCAAATTAGGTTTTGACAAGAAGAAATGTAGGACTCTAAAATTGCCTAGTTTGCCCCCATGGAGCTCTTTGTCTACATCTTAGTGTTTCTTCCTCTGGCATTGTCCTCTGCCTTGACATTGTCTTACCATTCCTTACTCTCGCTAGCTCTCTTTGTATGTCTTTTTCTATTGTACTGGATTTCTTTATTTCCATCTTTCCTTCCTACCTCATTCATCTTTAAAACAGAAATATGCACAAAATATTCATGTCATGCATGGACAGCTTTCAAAAAAATTGTACGAGGAAAGAAATGCACACACTGGAGAGTGAGGCAGGTCTGAGTATGTAAGCTGTTAATTTGCAAAGTCACAGAAACACAGGTATTCAGCAGGTAGCAAACAGACGGCAAAGAGCGAACACAAAGCAATAAGATCTGACAGGACGACTACAGAGTCTAACGAGGTAATGAGGTGCAGTTGGTGAGGTAAGTGGCAGGTCGCAGGTCTGATGAGAGAATGGCAATCAGGTGTGCAGAGGTGGATAGGTGCGGGGAAAGGTTCAGTTACAAGGTAACCTTGGCTCTCTGAGTGAAGAGAAGAGAGATCTCTCCAGGGCAAGGCCGCTCGTTCCAATCAATGTAAATCAGTGAACCCATGGTCACCTGGGCCTTTTTGCCCAAGCATGGGCCACATAGTGGTGTGTCTTAAAGTGATATCCACGTCAACTACCCCAGTGGGTCAGTCCCCTGTACATATGGAATATGTAACTCTGTGGAGAGTAGGGATGGGCGATACCACACTTTTAGGATTCGATACGATACCGATACTTTTTCTTGCATTTTCATCGATACCGATACCGATACTTAATTTACGTTAATTTCTGATTGGCAATTTTTGTCAGTAAAAATATTATTACATTTAAGACAAATCACAAGACAAATACAGACCATTTATACCAAAAGTAGTATGGTCAATACATAATAAAATTAAAATTAAAATAAATAACATAAATATGAATGAAATAAATTAAATATGAACAAAAACCATACACATTTTCACTTTTCTTATTTCTCAAAAAAGAAAAAAGACCAATCTTGGTAGAAAAAGCTAAAAGGAAAAAAAATACTTTTTTATCACACACCTTGGCACCTTGCCATGAGTTTATCGACTGGTGAAAAATAACACCACGCTTCGTTTTTTTGTCTGCCATATCTTACGCTTCTCTGGTTTTTCCTCCGGCTCCCGCATTCGTGCTGGGCTGGCCTTGGCTGTGTCGCCAATACATCCATGTGTGTCGCACATCCATGTGTGTCGCACGTTGACGCAAATCATTCATTTATCAATCAGTCTATCAAACACTTGTTAGGTCCATGCTAAGGAAAAGAGAGCTTTCTGTTGAGGTAATCCTGGCAATCAGGTCCTCGGGGGTCTTTAAGCGGACATGGCAGCCATCAATGGGAACCACTGGATTGTTGGCCAGCCGTGCAAATGCTTGGCCAACCTCACCCAGTGCTCCAGCGGTGGGCAGTATGATAAGTTCCTGGCGAAGGGCTGCAATCTTCTCTACTCCAGTGTGCCGATTGTAGACCTGAGAACATGGAAGGCCAAGAACACCACACTGTACAGTAGGATAAGCCTTGTGCATTCTTTGATTTTGGCCCCCTGTCACCCCAGCCTGTAGTCAGCCACGAGGTCCTTCTGAACATTAAAGAACGTGTGTCTGAACTACCTGGGCATAAATGTGTTTGACACAGACAACATATTTAGAGGCTACAGTGCATGTCTACCTGGCTGACATGTAGTCCACCTTTTGTGTGTAGGCTTGTTCATGCACTGTAGCTATATTTGGCAAAATATCATGTCTGATCGCACCAGATTTGTCGGCCGTATCAGGGGCTTTTGCTTTTTACTGTAGTTTGGATTAAAACACTCCCGGTGAATGAACACAAGTTTTCTGGGTGAAAGTTCTTTGTTTTCCCAGGGAAGCAAACTCTGCTTCCCGGCATGAAAGCATTGTATTTTATGACCCAGCCATCGCGGTCAACAGCATTCTAATACAGCAGCAGTCAATTTTGTGCATACAGCAATAAATATGTTGAATACATACAAATAACAGTGCTTTACTTTTATGGTTAATGAGAACAGCCTGCCTTGGTTGATGCTAAACATAAATCTAATTACGGTACTCACTTTAACCCTAGTTGAGTACTGTTATAAACCTACGCTTACACTGAATTAAGCTTTGCTGGTGCAGACAGTCACAAACCATTAGATTTGTGTAATGCTTACCTCTAGTAAAGCATGAATGGCACGCTGCACTCTTGCTGTCCTGTGTCTTCCCATACGGCATGTGCACCAGCTATTACATTTAGAGACATCCTTGTAGAGATTACAACTGTGGGGCAGCAATCTCTATCACTTATATAGACCTGGTAGCTACTTCTTTAATTGACTTTATGTGTTACAGGCGCAGTTACCATCCACACTAATTAGATTACACTCAGCTGAGGCTGATCAGCTGTGACTGAATTAAATAGCATTCACATAATCTATTTCGGTCTGCAATAAATGACAGATAGGTTATGATTTATATGTTCGTATTGAATGTATTATAAATTTACATTCATGTACATAGATCATTTTGGTAATTATTTCTCTCAATAGTAATAGGATTGCACCAACTTAATGGCTTAGATCTGGGAAGAGCTAAAAAAAGATGTCTGACAGCAGAAGAAACACGATCAGAGGACAAAAATGTTTTGTCATATAAAAATGATATGAAGCAATTAAGAATCATGCTAGAAATTCACACCAAGGCCAATATTAAACAGTGGTGAAAACTGATTACAAGGGAGCACAGCACTAAGATTGAGTTAATGAAGTTATCTAAACCTGTTTTATTGCAGTTGTTGGGTCCATTTTAACTATATGTTTGCATACAAACAAGCACCACTCCCCATGGGGAATCTACCAACAGCCACGGCTACCTCATGATCCCCTACATGAACATACAACGGGAAAGGAGCAGGCTTCAGCAACTTGGGATGGCGGAAAACGGGGCTAAACTGCTTGCAAAGCACTGTGCTGTCTCTGCTATTATTGCCAGCCGCAACATATTGCTGCTACTTATATCCTTTAGAACTGAGTATGCTTATCATGTTTTGTATTGTGAAAATGTATGTCATTGGTCCACAATTATGTGAATGTATGTATTCTACAGCACCTTTTAGTATGCGTGTCCTTGTACAGATTTTTTTCTCAGTGGACATAAATAAATTGTGTGTGTGTGTGTGTGTCTGTGTGTGTGTGTGTGTGTGTGTGTGTGTGTGTGTGTATGTGTGTATGTGTGTATGTGTGTGTGTGTGTGTGTCTGGCCATAGTCTGGCGGCAGCATGGCAGTTCTCTTGGAACACGTCACCATGTGCGTTAAACTCTACTTCATCACACCACTGTTTTAGAAAGCCGATTAGAAAATCTGTTAAAATTTCAAATGGAACCCATTATGGCTGAAACCACAAACCTCCTTTCTGGTAATGAGTCATATACCAATATAACACATGGACCTACCACACTTTAAACTCAGTTAAACTTAGAAACACACCCTAGAACTCCACCCTGAAACAAAAAAACTCAATGACTTCACACCTTTGAGATAAAAGAAGATCTACGGTCTAACGTGATATGTCATCAAGCCATTCTGTCTGGGATTTTAAGAATGAAGTAGTTATCTCTTTGTGGAAACTGTAACATTGTGTGGATACAAATGCAATATCTGTCAAATTATAGTTAGTTATAAAGCCCCATTATAAACGTGTATGTCATAAAAGTGATTTAACTACAAGAGAAAAATCACAGTGCAGCAATTAAGTGCTTATCTTCTCTTCCCCCAATGCTTCATCATTTTCTTTCTTCCTTAGTTTCTCTTCTCTTCTTCCGTCCTCCCCCCTTGGCATTTTAGAAACCCCTAAGATGTCATGATGTAATACCAGACTATCTCTGGTTTACCTCAATCAATCTTTAATCTGACAGCAGGGATTATACTGGGTAGTTCCCCCTTACAGAGCATCACACACACTCAAGTAACCACACAAAAACAGATGGATACACTCACAAACACCATGGTTGAACTCTATGAGGGAGTTTCCTGATAGTAGATAATTATCTGTGTAATTTATAACTGGTGTGCGCAAACATGCTGAGAATGAGCTCAAGAGCGAAAGAAAGAAACTGATGGAACTAAAGGGCTTGGCCCATGTTTTCTTTCCCCTAGCAAAATGTTTTATCGTCGACCAAAACACAGTAAAAACCATCTGCAGCCACTGTAGATCTCAATGTAAATTAATGGTGCATTTAAGCTGATGCAAAGGAGGATTTATGACCTCCAAATATTTTAGTATATAGGGAACACATGGAAGTTAGAAGACTTTGGTTAGGACCCTGCCTGCAGCGTGGTGCAGACAGATAAATGTTAATGTTGGCACACGCATCATAAAAGGAGCTTTGATTTACAAATCCACAAATATGAAAAGGCAGACGTGTTAAGAAAAAAAACCCATAACCATGGGATTTACAGCAGTTGGCACATGGAGCGAGGCAACCCGGAAACGTGACGTACCTCCATCCCCAAAAAGCAGACGGAGCCAACAAGACTCTTCCCTGTCTTTATAGATTGGCTAAGAAGCCCCAGGTAGTTAAGAGAGGGAGATTACCATCCTGCACCCAACACCACTAAAACCATCCTGCTACGATCAGTTTTTTGTTCAGTTGACATTGATTCACAACATTTACACCAAGCTGGCTTTGCAAGAGGTCAGCAATGCCTTTAAAGCCCACCCCGGATGCTGACAGTCCTGATCAGGAGATCTTACAATAATTAGAAATAACCCCCTAACCCTAAAGGCCTTTTTATGGTTGCGCGGAGGCTCCACACAGAGCTTTCGCTGTAGCCTACGTAAGTGGCATGATGTTTATACTTGTGCGCTGGTGTGTGCGTCGAGCCGGCGTGTGTGTGTGTGTGTGTGTGTGTTTTAGAGCGAGGAGGAAGTGAGAGAGTGACGGCGATTAGCTCTGGAGCGAGTAGCGACTCTAGAGTCATAGTGAAAGAAACAAAGTGTCTCCCCTGTTCTTTCTGACCACGGTGGGAAATTTGGAGGAGGAAAAGTTAACCCTCTCCTTGATTTCATGTTGTTTATGGTGAAGGAGAACCAGGAAATGAGTCAGGGGAAATGCAACGCTACCAAGCCACGGCCGAGCGACGCGTAGTTACATTTTTCGAGAGGTACACATCAGGCTACGCCGCCGTCGATTCTATGCACAACTATAAAAAACCCTTAACCCTAACCCTCACACGCAATGGTTTCAAATTTCTCCAAAACCCTAACCCTTGCCATACCTCCGATACACTGATGATAACTTTAGGACAAATCTGAATCATAATTTGAAGAGTTTTTTTTAGCCATTTAAAAGCCTCTTCACAGCTTTTAGACCTAAGGGATATCCCAGGTGCTTCCTGGGGGAAATTAAGGCAGGGGCCAGGGGAGATATAGAAAAGACAAAAATATTTTTCTCCCACCCCCTTGGTGGTCACACATTCTAAAAGCCTAGATGGTCTAAAATCAGACCTTAAAACCCATTTTGGACACCTATACAGGCCACGCGCTGACGTGGATGGAAATATGCGATCTTTGCCTTACAAGGAACAAAAATCCCAAAGATGTATTGGTCCACAGAGTATTCAACGAACATCAACCTACATACCTGACTCCAACCTCACCCTTATCCCTATGCCTGACTACAACCCGTTTCTCATCCTTTGGGAAGAGTAGCTTAAAGCAAGATTTGTGAAAAAGCTAAGCAGGGATCAACCTGTCCACAGCCTGGAGGGGCGACTGCATGAAAAAGACAGGATGAGAGGTTAGATCATTATTTTATTCCTGAAGGCCTAATTGGCAACTTTTAAATATTTCACCTATCATTTTTTTGACAAACAAAATGACTGACCAAGCAAACAAATACAAACGTGTGCATTGTTGTACATACACAAGTAATGCTTTTGTAAATATACACAATCAGTGCGGACACAGACACACAGGGGCACAGAAAATAAGCTTCCTTCATGTTGAATTATTCTGCAGCACATGTTTTAAATCCTTTAAAGGAAGTGTGTCTTACATAGCACAGCAGAAAGTATGTGTGTGGAGCAGAGTGATATATGGGTGTGTGACATGTTGGACTTTGCTTATCTTAATTATGTAGTTTTAGACTTCTATACTATATAATAGCTATACTGCAGGAATAATTAACTAAAATGTTTGGCGTTGAATGTACAGAATCGTAACTGAATGTAATCTTGGGTTTAACAGAATCTTCCAATATCAACATTTTGTTTGGCAAATGGCTGGCAAATGCAATTACATATTTTACAACGAACTCTAGTTAAACCCAACAAGGAAAATAAATCAAGATTAATTGCAGCTCATACTTCATTCTCTAGTAATTTTGCTGTCCTTCTGGATTTCTTCTTACTTTCCATAGCCCTCCCCCACACACATAATTGCCAAAATATACATCTTTGCTAAACAAGTGCCAAAATGCAAGCAGACACACATCAATTCCAGGCAAGGGAAAACTATACAAATACACTAGCATCTCTCAATCACTCACTCACTCACTCACACACACACACACACACACACACACACACACACACACACACACACACACACACACACACACACACACACACACACACAAATGGGTATAATATTGCTCCTTTAAACCAATTTACAACTACTGAAATCCCCCCACACTGAGACCAACACATATAATACATAACATATTGCAAAATGAATATATTAACATCTGCGTTGTTGATGTTTGTCACTTGTATGTTTATCCCTGTTCTGCCCATCCATTAGCAAACACTTTGTTGACGGAACAACAGCCACATAATTAGGTTAGCGTCTTCAAGACTTTGCTCTCACAACCCTCCGGCTCTCTGATTACCATAACAATTTGCATAATGTTACCTTGATTACATGAAATAGAGACGGAAGCTGTAGCTGGCGACGGGATGTAGGTGCCGAGAAGCGATTAGGCAAATTGATTACAATATCAATCAATGACATTCATTAAACATCATGAACTCAGAGCATTTGCTTAATAAAACTAGTTGTTAATATTGCAGGCAGATGGAGTTGAATGACATTGTATAATTATACCTCTGACTTGAGTGTAGGGTATCACTGGGGAAGCTGTTATTGTACTGGCATTAATATTATTGATCTCCTCAGTGAGTATTACATTTTTAATAGACGTGCTATTAATGTATGATAAGGTAGTCAATAGGGCTGCAGCTATCGATTCTTTTTGTAATCGATTAATCTAGCACTTTATCGATCGATTAATCGATTAATCGGATAAATTTTTTTTGCGTTTTTAAACAACCAAAACAAATAATGCATAACAAAAATCATGTGGCTGTAAAATTGGCTATTAAAGCAATACCATCAAATCCATCATACTTGTACCATTCCCACACATGATTATTAGACGTACAGATGACTCGTTTGGAAACGAATTCCACAAATGCCCCCTTGATTGGTACTTTTAGAGGGTACCGGTCGGTGATTCTCAACATTTCGTCGTGTTTCAGCCATCCGTAATAGTCATTGATGACTACGTGGTCCTGGCCGACGTAACTGTCCCACCATTCACCTCTTGGTTTATAGTACACGGAATCAGTTCCACACGACTCATAGGCCAGCCTGGATTTTCCACAGCCTGGTCTGCCGACGTAGACCACAAACTCCGTTTTGAAGGAGCGTGGCTTCACGAGGCCCATCACAGTGACGTAGTCGCGGAGACCACGCCCATACTTAATAAAGGTCTCCGGACAGGCCTCGGCAACAGCCCTCATTGACCCTTCGTTCTCGTGGAGGACTTCCACGGCCTTCAGAAGATCCGTTCTTTTTCCCTGTTTGCTGGGTTCTCCAATGCGCAGGTAAATATCGCCTCCCTTACTGCAATAATCATCATTTTGGCAGTCGGTCCCTTTAGCTGCTTCGTAGTGACCTCTAGGAGAGATTAGTTGTTTGATATTATCCAACCGTAGCTTCTTCTTTAGGTTTACGAAGCCCTGCAGGTGTCGGACGCCATTTTGTCCGCCGGTTTCTTTGCCAACAATGGCAAATTCTGCCGTTTCGCTTGTTAGTTTTTCTTCAATATTCACCAAATCCTGGTCTGTATAGTTATTCAATGTAAATGTCCATCGCTTCACGGGGTTTAGTTGTTTAGGGGGCATAGTTGCATACGACTCGCTCCGCTCGTCGTATGTGTTGGGATAGTGGTGCTGATGTGGTTCCGAGGTGGCGGAATTCCACAAATGCCCCCTTGATTTGTACTTTTAGAGGGTACCGGTCGGTTATTCTCAGCATTTCATCGTGTTTGAGCCATCCGTAGTAGTCATCGATTACAACGTGGTCCTGGCCGACGTAACCGTCCCACCATTCACCTCTGGGCTTGTAGTAAACGGAATCAGTTCCACACGACTCATAGGCCAGCCTGGATTTTCCACAACCAGGTCTGCCGACGTAGACCACAAACTCAGTCTTGAAGGCGCGTGGCTTCACAAGGCCCATTACTGTGACGTAGTCGCGGAGTCCACGCCCATACTTGATAAAGGTCTCCGGACAGGCCTCTGCAACAGCCCTCATTGACCCTTCGTTCTCGTGGAGGACTTCCACGGCCTTCAGAAGATCTGTTCTTTTTCCTTGTTTGCTAGGTTCTCCAATGCGCAGGTAAACATCTCCTCCCTTACTGCAGTAATCATCGTTTTGACAGTCAGTTCCTTTAGCTGCTTCGTAGTGACCTCTTGGTGAAATGAGTTGTTTGATGTTATCCAACCGTAGTTTCTTCTTGAGATTTACGAAGCCCTGCAGGTGTCGGACGCCATTTTGTCCGCCGGTTTCTTTGCCTACAATGGCAAATTCTGCCGTTTCGCTTGTTAGCTTTTGTTCAATATTCACCAATTCCTGGTCTGTATAGTTGTTCAGTGTAAAGGTCCAACGCTTCACGGGGTTTTGTCGTTTAGGGGGCATAGTTGCATACGACTCGCTACGCTCGCCGTATGTGTTGGGATAGTGGTGCTGATGTGGTTCCGAGGTGGCGGAACCACGGAATAACGGTTAATACTAACGCCATTGGCGTTTCATTTGCCCTGTCTGATTATATGACATCATCTTACTTCCTTTGTTGGGATTACTTCCGTATTAATAAGGTGGTGCTAAAGATCTGTCCTACTAGCAATGTCACAACGGGAACTGACGCTGCTACACATCCAATCCTGTACGGGCAGTCGGTCATCGACCTGGACGAATCCAGAGAACCAACAAAGGGAACTAAACCACCGTTCAGCGGATTCTCATCAGTCAAAACCTGGAGATCAGACAGGATCCACTCAAGATGTTTTGTACCTAAAATCAATATTGATGTATACAAGACAACGACTACTAGTGGATTTGCATTCCTTCCAGGAAGGAATAAGATGTGGATCGATACAGCATCTGCTGCAACACCATACTATGGACTCAAGTTCTGGATTAGTCAACCCGGACAGTCGGCTTCATATAAGTTCCGGATCTGTACTACGCTCTATGTGTCGCTCCGGGAGTTTCATGATCCTGGAGTCGATTAGTGTCATGCCTGTTACTTCGATTGCCTTAACATGTTTATTTAATCCTAAACATAACCTCAGTGACTAGCTGGCAGTCGGGCTGTTACCTAACCTTAACCCCCCGGCCTTTGGCCGGGGCCCCGTTCTTGCAAATTGTTCAATAAAAGGTCAAACTTAATACGTTTCATGTTTTTATTAGTAATTATAGTTCAAACGCATTTGGCTTTTATTTCTCAAAAGAACAGGTATTTATTCCAACTCCAACATTTGGCAATTTCATTTAATTAAGTTTCATGCTGTAATATAACCCTGACATCAAAGTAAATATCTGTTTTATGTAGATTTCTACACCTGCAGCATTTACCATTAGGCTACTAACAAATAATATATAATTTTCGGGGTGAGCCTATTTGCTATGGTAACCTAGTAACCTGTGTGTGTGTGTGTGTGTGTGTGTGTGTGTGTGTGTGTGTGTGTGTGTGTGTGTGTGTGTGTGTGTGTGTGTGTGTGTGTGTGTGTGTGTGTGTGTGTGTGCATGCGTGCCGTGTGTGAGGAAGAGTGAGAGAGACAAGGGTGCATGCGTGTGTGAAGGGGTTCTTTTTTTTTTTTAGCTTTTAGCTATACTCTCTTGCAATTGAACGTGAATAAGTTTACTACTTAAAAACATCAAAGCTAAACATCATATCTCGTCAAACCGCATCACGACATCGCTACAAATACAGTATGCGATTAAAATCAGCGGCTGCTTAGGCTACGTTACCTTGTTTCAGCGACGCTCGGTGAAACAGCGTGGAGCGGATGTTTTCGGTTCAGATGCTGAATCATTGAAGTCGTACTGCTGTGGTATGCCAGGTCTACTTTGCAGTAGACACATTGCACCTTGTTCTCTTCCTTTTTTAGTATGTAATGATCCCAAACTTTAGACATTCTCTGCCGTTTCTGGACATCTTTACTCTCCGCCATCGCGCCAACTAAATTCAAAATGTATCACACGCTAGTGGTGTGCTTCCTGAACAACGGTCTGTGTGGAACAATCAGATCCCTGCGCGTATAGTGCGCGTCATAGGAATTTAACGAGGCTTCGAGGCAGAGTTTTTGCCTCGAGGAATTTTTGTAATCGAGTTACTCGTGTAACTCGATGAATCGTTTCAGCCATAGTAGTCAACTTACATATGTTATTATGGAACCATTTCATGCTCTGTGAACTGTAATTGCTCTTAATTATTGCTGACAAGAGCCTGGAGACCATGACTACATTTTCAATCAGTTAAATTGATTTTCTACCAGTAAAAATAAAAAGAGATCAGCTTAAACTCATTGTTTCTGACTGTACTGTGGATGTTTTGTTAGTCATCCCATTACATCTGATACTGAAGTCATGTCATAAATCACCTTGTAAAACAATAACAGGGAAGCCTGGCATTTACAATATAATATTATATCATCTGCATGTTGTTGTTGCGGACAACCTTTAAAATACAATGAAGAATAGCCACCTTGTGTACAGTTAATGAACACACAGTCATGTAATTTATAGGAGCAAATTACCTAATTGGCACAACATGTAAAAGCAAAAAAGCAACTAAAATAAATAAAAAATGATTTGAATTCACACTGTTCAATAAAGGGACTGGATGCGTGAGTGTGTCAGCTGCGTGGCGTGTCCGTTTTTATTTCGGCTCCCATGTTAACAGGTTAGACCTTGCAAACTGCCTGTGTGACACGCACGTCTCAGGCGCGGCTCGAGACGCACCGAAAACGCGTGCCTGCTAGAAACAGAACTGACGCCTATTTTTCACGCGACACGCAAGCGTGTTGGATGCGTTTCCAGGCAAAATAGAATCGGAAAAGATGTTTACCGTATGTCATTTTGACACAAATGCATATTTATAAATGACATTTTGATGTTTGAAAGGTTTTGACATAAATGCAGATATAAATGTAAAATAAAAAAATAAATATTATCGATTTTCAAATGTCGCACCTGTCAATTCTGTAGCCTATTTTGCCGTCAATACTGCCGACGTTGTCTTTGCTGTAATCAAATCAGTATGTTAACATGAAGTATACTGCTTGAGTGCAGTAAATCACTGAGAAACACACATGTGTACAGCAGCAGCAGCAGCGTCAGACACGTTTCTGGTGTGTAAGACGTAGAAAAATCCATGCAGCCGACACGCAACAGAAATGCCACGCTCACACCACGCATCCAGTCTGTCGGCGGCCTTAGAAGCCGCTTCTCTTCACTCAGTTTTTCAGGTCTCAATTCTTTCTCATTAATGCACAACTGACAGAGAAGTTTGCCAAATGAAAAGAGAGCAGCCATGGCAGAGCTACTGTTTTCAAAGCTGGTACATAATTAACAGCAGATCCTATTTTGGTGGTTTTTTTTAACATTGGATTTGACTGTTTATTCCTCTTGCGTGTCAGTAAGAATGAACTACGACAATTAAGTTCTTCATAGTTGTTTTCTTTTAATAAGCGGCTTGTCCCCTCGCTCTGCACACAGAGTGGTGGAGATTAAATTCCATTCCGTTATCACTGTCGCCTCACAGCAACAGGGTTCTGGGTTCTAACAGGCTGGCCAGCCATTAGGCCCTTCAGGTTTTTCTAGTGTTATGTGTGGCTTCCTCCCAAAGTTCAAATACATGCAGGTTAGGTTAATTAGAGTCTAAATTGCTCCTGTATGAATGTAAGTATAAATGCTGGTCTGTCTCTATGTGTCAGCCCTTTCGTCCAATGTTTTAGCTAGGATCGGCTCCAGCCCCCCGCGACCCTGTAAATGATAAGCAGTTACAGCTAATGGATGAATGGATGGATGGTGTCTTTCTGATCATGTCATCACCGAAGATGGAATTTGATCTTAATACCATTTGTATATGCCCCCAAACATATCTGTACCAGTTAACTGGTACAATATATTGGCAAACATTTAGTCATTTGGTTGACTTCATTACGATCTCCAAATGGCTTCAATAAAAATCTAATCCTTTAAAATCGGTATCTCTGTATGATCTATGCATTAGTGTACAAAACAGCCATTTGTTTTTTTTTTCACAGTGATTTTTATTTTAAAGAATGTCAACTCTGCAAATCAATACTGAAGCTAATTGTATAGCACCCATTAGCAGGACGCTGTAGTCGTGACACACACTCCCTACTGCCATTGTCTAGTCAAGTTCCTACTTTCAGTGGTGGAATGTAAGTAAGTACATTTACTCAAGTACTGTACTTAGGTACAAATTTTAGGTACGTGTACTTTACTTGCATCATTTCTTTTCTTTTCATGCCACTTTCTACTTCTGCTCCGCTGCATTTTAGAGGGGATTATTGCACCTTTTACTCCAGTACATTGATCTGACATCTTTAGTTACTAGTCACTTTACAAGTTAATCTTTTTGCACACAAAACACATGTAGTTTATAAGATAAAATGTTGTATTATAAAGTACCCAAGAATACATATATAGGCCTACAAGTACAGCTGAAATGATTAGCCGATTAAACACTTAGTTGATTAACAGAACTGTTTGGATCGTTTCCAGTTTCTAAAATGTGAGGATTTTTCTGTATTGAGTACTGATGATACTTACTTGAGTTACACTTTCAATGCAGGACTTTTACTTGTAACAGAGTATTTTTACAGTGTGGTATTAGTACCTTTACTTAAGTAAAGGAACTGAATACTTCTTCCACCACTGCCTACTTGTCTTCAACCCCCTGCACTCGTTATAGATAGCTGGAGATAAAAGTGAGAGCCTTGGATCTAAACCGCAAATGTGAATGCAATCAGTTGCTCTTGAGTCTTGATGGTGATGCAGCTGCTGATCTTATCTTCAAATGTCAGCTGGTTCATTATTAAACCAAAGGGCTGTGATCCTACCTGTCATTTAGCTGCTTCTGAAGGTCAGCAGCTTAAAGAGTATTCAGCTCAATACCTGACACAAATACGCTCACACATACACACACATTGATACACACTAAAACACTTTGAACGCCCATGTGAGCACACATAGACACTTCTACATGAACACACCGACACAAAACACACTTCAATAACTCTAAATGTCTGCTGTCAATCACCTTCCTGCCTACCTGGCTTTCGATCTTTAGCCCTTAATATGATTATATTACCTATCTATATCTCTCTATATTATCTAGTTCATCTAACCTAACTGTCCGTCCGTGCAAGAGTTTAAGACTTGTTATGTGATGTGAAAAGAGTCCACAAACAAATGAAATGCCATAGATTCAAGCACCCACACCTACACTCCTATGCCTGCATGACCCCAGGCATTTTAATTTAAAAGCAATATATATGCATTTTTAATCTCAAAGATTGCCTTTTTTCCCACCATTTATCTGTCACTTGTCTCATTCTCTATTTCTCCCTCTGCCAGATCTTTATAATGAGGGCCAATCGCCTTTAACCTCACCTCAATAAACTTCTTTCTCTTCTCTTACTTCCTTTTTTCCTCCATCATACAAAATTCAGCAGTGAAGAAGATCACAGAAGGGGAGGGTCAAGGACTTTAACTGTCATTAGCATTTAGATTTGAACTGGTATGAGGATTGGGTATGAGGTGGAAAGATTTTTCGAGCGGGCGATAAAGCTGTGGCAAAACTTGTTTTTCAAACAAATCCGAATAGGAAGTGTAAAAGAGGCATACAGAAGAAAGCTACTTGAAAAAATGAGAATGAGTGACTGGATTAGAAAGTGTCATTCAAGGAAAGAGGCGGCGAGATCTATTATGGATGAGTGGGAAATACATTATGATAGGCAAATGGGGAGAAGAGAGACGTAGGTCTTCTCATCTTCCTCACTCTCATCCTCTTATTTCATCACTAAAAGGAAATTTCAATCAGGAGAGACTTCGTTTGCAGATATGCAAAAAAGAAACTATTTATTATACAATGCATGGTAAACTGTACAAGTCTTTGGAGATTAGACTCCATCGAATAATATATTTTTTTAAAAGGGGTATAGATAGGAAAATAACCCCCGATGGAGTCTAGACACTGGTGGCAGCGGAGAAGGAGACCGGGGACCAGACCAACGAGGCAACCCATCGGCCAGCCGGGGGAAACGTGAAAACTGGAGGCGTCAGGGGGGGTTGAGCGCTTTGCCTGAAACGACAACTGAACAGCCAGAAACAGAGATATTTAAACAGAGCTGTAATGCTGTGATTGGTCCTTCAATTTTCGTGGCCGCAACTGATTGGTTTAACTGAAGTGTCACTTCTAACAGCCGATTTATTGAAGAGAGTAAGAAAGTGTTAATGACGTCTTCCTGAAAGAATTTGCGCTGTGCTTCATTAGTTAAACATTCCAGATGGAAGATGTTCTGTAGCTCTATTATGCTGTGTAGTTTAATGTCAGACGCGCTGTACTTTATGTGCTTTAGATTACCTAAGAAGACTTATCGCTGAGGGACACAAGAGAGGTAGAAATGGAGAAATATTGAATAATGTGCTGAAATGACAATACATTAGTGTATTCCAATAAGTTAAGTAACAAGCAGTAACAAGAATGTATTCATTTATTCATGCAAAAAGTTAGTGACTTAACAACAAACAAACTTACATTTGTTTACTTTTATTTTCCTAGACCAAATCAGCAGATCCATTTAATCTGTGTCATGCTTCAGTTTTATGCAAAACGCCTTGTAAGTGTGACATCTATTTATAGTTTCTCTGTTGGTTTGTTTGTCTGCCTGCAGGATTACGGAAAAACAACTGGCCCAATTTTCATGAAACCTGACGGAAGCGTGTAGCATGGGCCAAGGAAGCACCCTTTAACTTGGAGCAGATCCGAATCGCAGATGCACAAATTATTTTTTCCCTTTAAAAATTGTGAGATTCATGTCAGAATAATTGGAAACATTTCTTGTCCGGATCATCATTTCACGGCTCACCTGTTCACGGCTCATCTGTTTCCTTTGCTTTTCGTTAAATAATAGTAGAAACAGCTATCAACGTGTTGTTTAAATGCTCTGAGCAATCAAACACAACATCTTCTTTGTAGCATCCATGTTGTTTCCACATTGAAGCTTAAAGCTCATGAACACGGAAGTCAGAACAACTTGCTAACTCGGGAAATGGGACCATCGAAATAGCACGTCTGCACCATTGGCCTTGGTTTGTGCTCTCCGAGTGCCATTCTAGTTTAATGTAATTGTTGTCATTCGATTGGTATTTCATCCTATTCTTTTTTGTCTTGTGAATATTGTTCAAAGAGAGAATCAGTGGCCGGGTTGGTTCAGTGCGTAGAGCCGGCGCACATATACTGAGAGGTTTATGCCTAGACACAGAGGTCCAGGGTTCAAATCCAACCTGTGAGGATTTCCTGCATGTTTTCCCCCCTTTCTCTCTCCCCTTTCTCACATAGCTGTCCTGTCAAAAATTAAAGGCGGAAAAGCCCAAAAAAGAATCTTAAAAAAAAAGAGAGAATCAATAATAGTTATCATTTATTTTGATTGCATAAACATGTCAGAAATTAGGAAAGAATCAGGTGCCAACATATTCAGATCACTTCATTTATCTGAACAACAGTCCAAAACCCAATGACATTGGTTTTGTCATCATAGGAAACTAGCAAAAATTCACATTTGTGAAGCTGGAACCATATGTTCGGTATATATATATAAAAAAAAAAAAATCAATTCAAAATTGATGATTGATTAATCAAATTGTTTCGAGAGTAGTTATTGGTGCCTGGGAAAAAACAAGCTGCCATGTATAGTGGAGGTCAATAACAACATGTTTGCCTGTGGTTGGTCGGGGTGTTTGTGGCTCTCCTTTTCCTCCCCAGGCCAACAGTGGGCAGTGTGTGCTGTCAGTACTTTTACACCGTGCACAGTGACAAAGACTGGCAATCATAGAAGCAGCCACAATGCTCACTGTGATGTTAACGAAGCAATTTTCTTCCTCAAAAAGAACATTTTTTACCTTGTTACTGAACCACATAAACATACATTTAGCATTGTTTCTGTTTGCTAATCCTAACTTAATGATACTCTAATGAATTAGATTCCGGAGTAACTGCCTAACGTGACTAATTACAGTGAATTAAATGCTTTGGAATTAAGTATTCCTGCTCCGACATATGTGGTACAAAAGGGACTGAGGAGCAAATGGAAAGAAAGAAAATTACTATTTTCTTTCAGCCATCTTCATCGCTCTCCCAAGTCCGAGGATATGTTTGTTTCAGATGTGAGCATCTCCCTCTGGGATGGAGCTTAGCCTGGTGCGGTAACTCATCTCTGGCCTATGTCTGCTCACAGTTTCGGCCTCAACTTGACTTCATGACAGGATGCTTCCTATAACACGTGCAACTCTTTTCCTCCATCTTCTCTTTCTTTCTCCTGTTCTGCTCTACAACTGACTGACATGTTTAGTATGAAGCTTATTATCTCTAAACCTATTTTCTCTACATATTCATTATCATTCCGAGGCATTTAACATACCTGAAAAGAATACGGACATTTTAAGCAGAGCCCTTTACAAGGTTAAAAACAAAATAACTAAAAAAGAGATAAGTGAGACTAATTTGAAACACTGTATCTCACTTAGCCCTGGCCTGACTTGAAGGCCATGTAATGGTTATAGAGCAATTTCCTGTCTGGCAAGAACATCTACGTAGAGGTCAGAGTTCACAGATAATCTAATTCTCTTTAAATACAATTTACAGATTTGTAAGATAATGTCACACTGCAAATTAAGATGTATATTCGTGTGTGTGTGTGTGTGTGTGTGTGTGTGTGTGTGTGTGTGTGTGTGTGTGTGTGTGTGTGTGTGTGTGTGTCTTTCAGAGGGAGATCAAGACAGACAGCACCTGTTTCTGATTTAAATGCCCCGATACAGATCTCGTTTTTACTCTCTTGGACTCTCTCAGGAGCACGAGGGAATGAGCTGTCTGTTTGGCATGCACGTCTGCAGTGGAGCTACTGCATATGTGAGTGGCTGAGCGTTTGTCCCTACGAATGCATCTTGGTATGTCTTGCGCGCGCGCGTGCGTGTGTGCGCACCTGCATGTGTGTGTTTGTATATTCACATCCGTATGTGTGTGCTCTTTTGGTTGCATGCTGCTATAAACACATGCACGTGTGTATGCATTTGCAGAGGGGGATGCCTTCGGCAAGAATACTTTATACTGAATCACACACACACACACACCTGTGTCTGCACCAGTAAACCCAGTTGTGTAAATATACTGTACCTGCTTCCTCTCTGCCTCCTTCACTAGCCTAAAACTCAGGAAGTTGCTCTAAAAGGTTCTTTGATGTTTCAGATTTTGTTTAGATTTGGGAGTTAGTAAACCCTTTTTGGCTGAGAAATAGGGCTGAAACGATTCATCGAGTTACTCGAGTAACTTGATTACAAAAATTCCTCGAGGCAAAAACTCTGCCTCGAAGCCTCGTTAAATTCCTATGACGTGCACGCAGGGATCTGATTGTTCCACATGGACCGTTGTTCAGGAAGCACACCACTAGCTAATTTAGTTGGCGCGATGGCGGAGAGTAAAGATGTCCAGAAACGGCAGAGAATGTTTAAAGTTTGGGATCATTACATACTAAAAAAGGAAGAGAACAAGGTGCAATGTGTCTACTGCAAAGGAGACCTGGCATACCACAGCAGAACGACTTCAATGATTCAGCATCTGAACCGAAAACATCCACTCCACGCTGTTTCACCGAGCGTCGCTGAAACAAGGTAACGTAGCCTAAGCAGCCGCTGATTTTAATCGCATACTGTATTTGTAGCGATGTCGCGATGCGGTTTGACTAGATATGATGTTTAGCTTTGAGGTTTTTAAGTAGTAAACTTATTCACGTTCAATTGCAAGAGAGTATAGTCTAAAAAAAAGAACCCCTTCACACACACACACACACACACACGCATGCACCCTCGTCTCTCTCACTCTTCCTCACACACGGCACACGTGCACACACAAACACACACACACACAGGTTGCTAGGTTACCATAGCAAATAGGCTCACTCCGGAAATTATATATTATTTGTTAGTAGCCTAATGGTAAATGCTGCAGGTATAGAAATCTACATAAAACAGATATTTACTTTGATGTCAGGGCTAGATTACAGCATGAAACTTAATTAAATGAAATTGCTAAATGTTGGAGTTGGAATAAATACCGCTGTTCTTTTGAGAAATAAAAGCCAAATGCTTGATCATTTTACAGCCACATCATTTTTGTTATGCATTATTTGTTTTGGTTTAAAAACGCAAAAAAATGTATCCGATTAATCGATCAATAAAGTGCTAGATTAATCGATTACAAAAAGAATCGATAGCTGCAGCCCTACTGAGAAATATGGAAGTTCAGCAAGGATCCATGATTTAAATACCACCTTACAGACCATTCATTCTTACAAGTACAAAGAAATCTAATTGAAAAGGAACGCCATATTAACTGCTAAACCACCAATATACAGACGGTGAGGATGATGTAATGTTTAGCATTTGTAGCTTTTTTAGTGGACTTCCTGTGTGCTGAGATTACTCGCAGTTATTAAAAAAGAAAATAAAGTGAAAAACTTATTCTGCATCTGACCTCCAATCCTCCAGCAGACATATCACTTATGTCTTTGATGATTAACAACACAGCATAACTCTAAACAGCAACAGTTACAGTAATTTAGGATAAATACATTATTAAGCCACTGTGGTCATGGATGTATAATAAAACCTAGACGATATACCATTCGAGGCAGAGCCCAGTTCATTCCTTTGAGTGATGCTCAGTGGCGCATAAAGCCAAAAAAAGTTCAACTTGTGCGTACAAAATTATCTGAATGATCGGCGCTGCTTCCGCACTATGGGGCCCATAGAGCATGTGCACTAGAGATCTCTGCTGGCCGACTATAAAATGATTTCTAGACTTTCCAAATGTTATCGGACCAGATGGATCAAATGATGATAGTGAAATGAGTCATCTCGCAGAGGGTGTGACACTCTACATGTATCAAATGATTTACAGACGTCTCTTTCGCAATGTAAGTCAAAAGTATTTTTGGGCCTCTTGGCATCACGTGACGGACACAGAAGTTGTAATTGCATGGCCGATGTGTCAAATTGGCTTCCAAGCTCGGCACATTTCCTGGGGGCCTGATTGTGGCTCCATTGTGGTCCAAGTGTTTAATGATTGCATCTGTTCAATTTCACAATACAATACAATACAATACAGAGAAAACTCAACCTCGGATAATCAAAACTGTCTGTATTAGGACAGTGTTCCTATTATTATGTATAACAAGCGACACAGAGGCCTATTTGACTTGCCTTCATATTGCTAACATTGTTTGGTTTTGAACTTTTTCAGGTTTAGTGAAAAGTTAAATTGAGTGTATGTCACATTTTATTCCACACTGTCAAACCATGTCAAAGAGGCCATTTGGCACGGCGTACTGCATATCCATCTACCTGGAAACTAGTGTGAGAGGATCTCTCTTCTGGTTGTTTTGACTGTCACTGATAGACTCTGTGTGTGCCAGTGTGTTCATGCATACTCAAGTTTTTTGGCTCTGGGTAGATTATATGTTTTAGTGTTTCTTTATGTATTTTGCAATGTATTACTGTGTACATGTCTGATTGGTATTTTGCATGTGCGTGGGCGTATGTATGATAATGTGTTTTACTTCCAAAATCAACTCCCTTGAGGCTACTAAAGCATGAATGGTGTCTGTGGAGATAAATACACTGTGTGTGTGTGTGTGTGTGTGTGTGTGTGTGTGTGTGTGTGTGTGTGTGTGTGTGTGTGTGTGTGTGTGTGTGTGTGTGTTCGTGTTCGTTCTTGTACTTCTGTCTTTGTGTGGACCGATATGTGTTTTGGATGTTGAGTATGAGGACATTTTTGGAAAGTGAGGACATTTTGGCCAGTCCTCACCTCCTAAATGGATGTGTGACGATTAGGACTTGGAATTAGGTTTAGGTTTGCGCCTATGGAAGCAACTTGTTTGGGTAGCTTCTCAAATGTAGAACAAATTGCCAGAAGAGCTAAACTTGAGACAATGCTGATTACTTTCAAATCTAAACTAAAGACCCACCTTTTTACCATTGCTTTTAACTCATCTTCTATGTTTTTATTCTGTGTGCATTCAATTGTTGTACTTTGTGCTGTCTGCTTTTCTTTATTCTATGTGCCGTTACTTGCTTTTATAGTTTTAATCATGTTTCTTTGCTTTTACCTGTGTAATCTGTAAAGCACACTGGGTTGCCTTTTAGTATTAAATGTGCTTTATAAATGAATGTGCCTTGCCTATAATGCTGGTTCACAAATGCAAATCACATTCACATCACCGTTTTGTCCTGGGTTTGAATCAGGCATAAAAGCTTTTCAGCATGCTACTGCACTACTCTCTAATTATGTTCTGTCTCTGTCCTCTTTGAGCTGTTTAAAGAAGGCGTGATACAACAAAACAGAATCATTTTGGAGCAACGCTGATAAGATGTACAGAATGGACCATGAAATAAACAATCCTGTCTTGACTCTGTGGTAGTGTGACGGTGAGCTTATATTTGGATCCCAGATTGTGTCTTTAAGGTCAGGGCTGAGGTTAAGCACACACTTTGAGTTACTGCACACCGATATGATATGAAAATGTCCCTGCACATCTAACATAATGATTTTATATGAAGCCTCTTATGTGTATGTCTGTGTTCAGATGGCAGCAAGCTGTCTCATTCATCATACAGCTTAACTCTGTATCATCATTAATTTAAAAAAACATTCCTTAGAGCAAGCTAAAGTTGTTTTTCCTGGAGAGAATTGATAGTCCATCTAAATAGAGGGATTCCAAAACTTTCATTATGACTTCAGATAAGCAGGCAGCTGAACCTGTAATGTAGTTTTGAGTTACAATGTGAGGGATGGGGGGCTGTGGGAGCATTGCAAATAGCCTAGTAAATCACTAATATGTACTGCAGACTTTCTACACAGTCTGCTACAGCAGATAGCAGTATACTTTCGAAGTCGATTTAGCCTTAGGCCAGATATACATCCATTATCAATGGTATTGCTACAGCAGAGCGTAATGGACTCAGAGGTTGCAGACTTTCTCAATGCAACTTATGATGCAAATATAGGCAAAAGTGAAAGGAGTAAAGCAGATTTAGGTGTCTAATATACTAAACAAAACAACTGCACCAAACCTATCACTAGTCATCAGCCTCATATACTCATGAGGGAGACTTACTCCACCACCAAAAAGCTAGTAAACAAAAATCAATTGAACATAAGAGAGTACTCTGCATTTACCTCAGTAATACATAAATGTACATTATCATCGACTGTAAAAGTAATATAGAAATACAGTTAATAAAGTTGAGTAAATGCCTCACAGGCTTTGGTGCATCTTAAAATACTATGATCCAGCATTTAAAGCTTAGCCATTCATCAACAAAAGTCACAAAATCACATCTCCACATGCAATAAAGAAGCAGATAAAGAGCAGGAACATGGTCATATAATGCATTTTAACCAACAACTTTGACATCTAACCAATACCAGACACTGGTACGTTTTTTTCGTTTAATGTGGAATCTGATCCCTTAACAGCTCATTTGAAGCTCTAATCTTGTTCAGCTCCTACTGTGCATTTAAAGACAGGTGATAATGTTGGTCTGAAGCAGTTATCCACCTGACTTCCTGTCTGGGGAGGAAGTGGGCTGTCACATCTGATCATCTTCATGATGTTCCTTCTCTCTGAGGTCTCCGTTGGCCTTGCTGTGACCCTGACCAGGGGGTCAAAAGTCGCATGTTTCCCACCGTTTCTCTGCAACTGTGCAGCCCTCAAGTTTTACAGTGAGTATGTGCATGTGGACCAGAGAGAGACTCAATTTCACTGTAGGAGTCAGGGAAATGGCTGGGGCTGTCAAGCCAAGGTGAAAACAAGATTTTATGGGAAATCTGTTTCTGGTTAAAGGACATTTTCTCTTCTGCAACAGTTTTTTTTCCCCCCACTTCCAATGTTTTCTGACAGGCAATGTAGCAGTTATGTATGGGGCTCACCAAAACGTGAACTCATGGAGGAAGCACTCCTGGTTTTTAACTAAAACATGCATTCCATGTCGTGTAATTTTGTTTGGCATACTTAATATTTTATTTGAGTCTCCTTGGTCTGAGTATTTGGCAAGGTGGATCTTTAAGAGCAGAGTGGTCAGATAGCTGCAGTACAATCATCATAAATACATAATATAAATAAGGTAACATGTTAACTGTAATAATTAATATAGCTTAATACATTTTTTTCCTTCACAGTTAAATAGGAATCGTCTGGTGGTCCTTCAACTGGAATAATAACAGAAACGAAACACCCTATATATAATGTGTGGGTACCTTCAGACTACATAAAATAACCCATTAAATACATTAAGTTAATGCACATCATATTAGAATCAAAATCATGAATGCAAGAAACTGATATTTAAATGTATTAACATTTTCGTTATAGTACCCGATTTGCCTTTGAATGTGGTCCTTCACTGCATTCATTTAAGTTTAATGTGCCTCCATAGCAGTTGCTTTTATTACCAATGCTGTATGATTACAATTGAACAATGCAATCTAATCTCTTTCCACAGTCAAGCATTATGCCTTCTCCCTCCTTGCCTTCCTTTCCCTCTCCATCCATCTTCGTCCCTTGCTTTAGTCCCCCCTCTTATAAGGTGTCTTCATCTTTTGCACCCCTCCCTCCATCCGTACTAAACAAACATTCTTTCAAATTTGCATTTCACTCCTTCAGGTTCTCCAGCTAAGTAAGTTCATCTAGTGAGAAGCTATAAAAGCATTGTTTATGAACAGAGCAGTAAGTGCATTGTTGGCAAGATACACCATGCTGATTGATTTTAGTGAGATCTCAGGGAGTAATGCGAGGAGAAAAACTGATTTCTCTATTGCTTTACATGCTTATGTCTGTCTTTCATTGCCTTTTCTTACCTCTTTCTCACTATTTTTTCCCCTCTCTCAATCCATCTATTTCTCACTCTCTCCCTGATCCCTGTGTCTCATTTTCTATGCAAAAACACAACCTTTCCACTTCTGACTCATAATTTGTCTGCATACTTGCTCAAAGATGTATTGAAATGCCTGAACTATGTTGTTTATTTTGCCTACAACTTGACTTTTTATGGCCATTTTAATTCAACTGCAGAAGGCGGCCTTTGTTTGGAAAAAAAAATATGCTCTGCAACAGAATGGGTTGTGCTGAGTTACCTTAGTCCAGCTGTAATATTGTTTTACTTAATGCAACTAATAGCCTATCTGGCAGTTGGCCTGACTATTTGGCATCACATGCAATACTGGTGTTGCACAGGTGCTGAAGATGTGGACACAGGTCATCAATCCAGGTACAGGTGAGACAATGAAATGCGATCCATCTGGAGTAACAGATTACTGTGTTTAAAGGGTTATCAGAAGGTCGGCAATTTGCTGTAGTACTGGTGTGAGAAGACAGAAGTAAGTAAAAAGTAAGGAACTACAAAAAAGTGTTTGGATTGTAAATCAGAAATAGAAAAGCGATCAGCAACTCCTTTGACTCACCCACCCACACAGACCATGTTTCTGCTGCCTACGTTATATAAGGAACCAGCATTCTGACCTGAAATGAGCAACTTATGTTTAAGTAAATGACTTATAAAGTTTTATTTATTTTTTGCAGAAATGATTTCTATCATAATTTTGAACAATGAAGAAAAGTTCGATCAATTTTAGATAGTGACAAAGTAATTTAAATATCTACAGTTTGAAAAGGCAAACATTGGCTGACACACACGAGAACTTGACACACACACACACACACACACACACACACGGGTGTGAAAGAGGCCACATTCTCTGTCAACCCGTTCTCACTCCTACTTCATAAAATACTGACGCTTGGTTAGTAGTAGTTATACCCAACTGTCCCGTCCTTGTGTCACATCGCATGTCAGTAGAACATATGTCCCGACCAAGAGCGTCAAATAGTGATACCAAGAGTCCCGACCAAGCGCGTCTAAATATGTGGGCTAGACACTAGGGGTGACCTCGAATATTCAATGCTTCGATCGAAGGAGCCTGATTCTCACGGTCTAATCGTGATCGTAATCGCAGAGGCGTTATGAAACGAGGGTCATGCATTTTTGGCCAAATATTTGAAAAGAAAGAAACTTTTGAATAAATCTTTTTAAAGTGCGTGAATAAATCCAACCGCTCCATGACAGATTTAAAGGGATATTTCACCGCTGGAAAGCTGAATATATATTTAAATTGGGTCATTTATGTAGCAGCAATGTGAAATTTTTTTTTAAATTGGTGCCTTCTAGGCCGAGAAAAGCCAGAAAATGTGTTTTTGGCTCATATGGATGAAAGACACCAAATCCCAGAATGCACTTCGCTTCGCTGCTTTGAGTCCACTCCCAAGCCATGCCTACCGCTTGACAGACAGACAGTGAGGCATTCGACTCAACTCAATGCGTTTTATTGTTATTTCAACCATATACACAAAACAACGTTTCATTGTGGCTCAAGTGGTGTTACACATTTAAAATATATAAAAACGACATATAAAAACGACACACGAAACAGGCTACATTTAGTGCACACACACATAACTCCGTAACGTTCAGCTAAGCATACCAGCATTAGGCTTGGTGGGCTGTAAACACCGAGTATAAACACAGCCGTGAATTAGCGTGGAATGTCGAATGGTCGCCATGTAACAGTCACAAACTCCAGCGGTTAGCAGTTAGTTGGATACAAATCACCACATTTCTGCACCAGTCCGTGTTAACACAGCTCACCTTCACGGGTCTTTTACCCAGTGACAGAGCATCTCTAGCTCGGATCGTCGGAGGGCTAGCAGTCCTGGTAGCTGGACAGTCCGGTACGCTGTTCTTCAGCCATGTTTCCACAAGAACAAAAAACACAGTCTCTGAACTCGCGTTGGGAGCATCGTTGAAGTTGGATGTAGTCCAGTTTGTTTTTTAATGAACGGACACTTGCAAGCAGGATTGATGGAACAGGTGGCCGGCTAGCGTTAGCTTCCCACCTAGCCGATGAGGATGTCCCCTACCCAGCTCGGGGCATCGAGCGAGACCGCTGGTCTCCATGGTAGGCGAAGCTCTCGTAGTGGGCCGATTATTCCGTCTGTAATAACGTTTCCTGCATATTCTCCGATCTGTACCGATGTATCCCGGTGGTACACGTGCGGTAGTTTGAATGCACATTAATTGTTGTAAAAGTTTGCTGCTGAGAAGAGAGAGCCCTGTTTAGCGAAGATTCAAGATGGCTGACATTTCGTTTTTTTCCGGCTGAGATTGGCTCGCTTCGGGTGATGGCCGGGTTGAAAACATGCGGAAGTAGCTCCTAATACTGGCTGTAGTCTTTTGCCTCTGGCCAAACATCTTCCGATGACACAAAAATCGTCATTTTACGTCATCGGAAGATTTTTTCCAGACCCCCCAATGCAGAGATCTCCTGTCTCAGGGGGATAAGAGTGAGGGACGCACGGTCATTCAGAAATACTACCGGGTTTCTACTGATACAAAGCTGAATGCTAAATCGGTGAAGTATCCCTTTAAGTTTCACTTTCCATGATCCCTGACCGATGGGAGGAGCATCTTGGCGGCAGGGATTTAAATCTTTAACTGAACATGTCTGGGAAAAGAAAATCTAAAGTGTGGGTTGCACTTTGAAATAGTAAAAGATTATCCCAAAAAAGTAAGATGCAAGCTGTGTTGTCCACGTAAGTACCCTCACTTTTTACTGCGTAGTGCCACCTCCTTGCATAGTACACACCCCTAAAAAAAAAAAAACCTGCGTAAATGCGTCTCTCACATAACAACTTAACGCTAAGAAAACAGAGCTGAAAATGGGATTGTTAACATTGATAATTGTAGTAGATGAACATATTACTGTAACCCTGATTGCTGGAATGGCCACTGTGCCACTGTTGCACCGCCAGATACAGCAGCACAGCCGTGATCCAATGGCATGATATGTCCGCCCCAATGATCACCAAATCCCGCACACTAGACCAGCAAGCTGCGGCGTTATATGCCAGGTAGTCTATATAAACAACGTTCCACTGCCGGGATTGGTCCGTTGCCGCCGGAAATTCCGCCAAAAGCACTCTTTTCAGCCGTATGTCCGTTACCTTCCGCTTTCTTTGTGATGGAATTTTAAACTCTGGTGGATTTATGAGGACTATTGTTGATTGCTCCTCAGATCTCTGCAGGGTAAATCCAGACAGCTAGCTAGACTATCTGTCCAGTCTGAGTTTTCTGTTGCTCGACTGAAACAAATTTTGAATGTACACGTTCCACCAAAACAAGTTTCTTCCCGAGGTAATTTTGCAGTGGCAGGGGTGCTCTGTCCAGCACTTAGCGCCGCCCAAGACGGTTGTGACTGGTTTAAAGACATGCCCCATAAACCAGAGCACGTTTTTCTCCCATCCTGGAATGGTGTGTGGACTAGCCAGACCCTCCTCAGCAGCTCTGTGGAGGAAGGTCTGGCAAAGACAAAGTCAAAGACTATATGCCGGGTGAAGCCGAGGCAACGTCTGCATTTGTGACAGCAAAACATGAGGAGAGGATTGTAAATGAAGTAGAGACCGCGTGCAGCAGGACAACAGCCTTTTGCTTTGTGCGCTCCGGGGGCTAGCAGCTCCAAATTTTTTCAATTCTTCTAAAACCCTTGCACCACTTATTAATGTCAAAAAGGTCAAATGCCAAGGAAATCGTGACCGCAGAGGGGATGAACAGGAGGGGTTGCGAATAAAAGAAAGGTGAGTCATGGAAGCTGATGAGAGGGCAAGGGTGAACAATGAGTAATGAGACCGAATGGAGGGAATGAAGGACAAAGCAGTAAAAGGTGGGTGATAAGAAGTTTGGAGAGAAGTGTGGAGGTAAGTGATAAGAAGAGAGAGTGTCAGAAGTAAGGAGGAGAGAGGGATAATGACACTAAAAGGACCGAAGAGGTGGAAAAAAAAAACTAGGGGCAAGGAAAGTTCGTGAGAACACAGGAGGTGTAGGATTGAGGGGACACTAGTGACAAAAGTAGCAGATAATGAGAGACAGATGGAGGGAGTGAAGCGAAGGGAAAGAATGGAGAGACGGAACACGGAAGGAAAAGGGGGATGACAATCACAGGGGTGATGAGACACAGATGGACATGTGCGATGGATGGAGAGGTGGGAAGATGAAGTGATAGTGTTGAGATGATGGTAACACGCCTCAACTTTGATCTCATTAACATGGTTGGACCGGCCTTGGAACCCGGACGAGGCAAAATGTGTGTGCAAAGAGCAGCAGCAGCAGCATGGACATGTTGTACTCCTGCTGCAATAAAACATAAGATCAGAGCAGATGAAATCAGCAGTAACAGACACAAGTGGTACACTAACAAGCACATAAACAAAGAAACACACAGAGAAGCAAGAAAACATCACCAACAGATGAGAGCCAGTTGTCTTGTAGTAATTGAGCCCATATTTCAACCTTGTAAAAGTCAAGGATGACTAACACGTTCCATACAGATGTGGTTTGTTGAGGGTGCTTTTTATTGTTAAAACCATTCAGTTTTAACACGCCAATGGATATTCTGTTGAAGCGGAACCAGTCATGTGATGGTAAGCTAAAGAATGCTTTGAAATCTGAAAGTCGAAAGTGATTAATAAAAGGGAGGGATGGATGGATGATTAGGTAGACATTTGGGGAGGAGAGATGCATGAAGAGGTGAGTAGACAGGATGAAAAAGCGCCAAAATGGATAGAGGGATGAAAGAAACTAAGCAAGCTAAATTAAGATTTGGATACACATGACACTGTGTGTATTTTTGTGTCTATACATTTCTGAGCCAGAGAAAGCCTCCAGTGTGCTATAGCCTATCGTTTTGGTCTTTAAGTACAAAATAAAAGATTTTTTTTATTCTCCTGCATTGAAGGAGTCTGTTGGTGTTCAAAAAGGAGAGAGCATGTGATTCTTTGTGTTATCAAACTTTGTTTCACACTCTCGGGATGCAACAGCGAGAGACCAAAAACAACAAAAATGCTATAAAAACCGAAAACAACCAAAACAGCAGGGCGGAGGGAATGAAACACTTTTGTGGTAAAGTGAGAGGGTGGGACACGGGGGGACACAGATCAGGAGAGCAGCAAATTAGATGATGAAAGGGAAGTGGAATGAGAGCTAAAGCAACAATCCAAATAAGAAATCTGTAAGTAAAGTCAGTGTCTTTGATTATGATGGAAAATTACATCCACTATGGTTGTAGTCGGAGAGATAAGGGCTTTAACATTAAAAACAGACGTTTGATCCCTAATAGCTAAGCAACAACACCCAAAAGGTAGCTTGATATCTACATCAACTAAACTTTTTTTTAATTAGGCAAGCCATTCTTTAATTACAGTCCGTTCATTCCCCCACTAATCTTAAACCATTATCATCGCATACATTTTTCAAAAGAATGTTTTATTTTGTGTGGAAACAGCAGCGTTTGGTGCTACTCATATAATGGCGTCCATGTAACACGCAAATACATTAGAGACTTTTGAACATAATGCTACACATCATAGAGAAATCATTGGCAGAAGAGAACGCGCTCTATGGCTGCATCGGTTCTCAGCTGAACCGGAAGTTGTTCAGGCCCTCCTTCGCAAAGGCCGTCACAAAGCTGTTATTGCTGCCCCGAGGAGCGAGCATTGAGGAGGGATATCCGAGGAGCTACTGTACGAGCGAGGATACACGAGAGATGCCTTCCCAGAAGTCGTGCAGCTGAAAGCCATTGCTAAATTTGCACGTACATCTGACGAATTCACATAATGCTTCAAAGGAAAGGACGTCTCATCCCTCTAAAAATCCCTCCTAGCAGACATTTTGACTTGTCATAGTAGGACAAGCACAGCTGAAATTGTTAACCTTAACAATGACTCAATTCCATCAAGTGTCCCAGTAAGCCATTTCAGTGAGTCAGCATGCACAATACCAGGGCCTCTCCTAAGTGGAATGCAGCCATCATTAATGGTTTTGAATACACCTGTGCTTTTCCTACTATGACATGTCAACATGTCTTCCGTGAAAAAGGTCTATTTAATGGTCCGTTCATGCCACCTGGGAATATCAGGGACCGCCTCCATGATTAAGTTGTTTTTCCAACTGCCAGCGTTCATGTGCTATGGTCGGGATGCGTGTTCTTCTTATGTTATATTGGCGTTTGGCATAACAACTCGTTGCATGACTGTCACCAACTGTTGGCCGTAGCCTAGAGCATCAGGTGTGTGAAAACATGGAGGCCACAATAACAAAGATTTGCTGCCGTTTTCTCATGCGAGCATACAAACAAAAACATATCACATGCATGCGTGAACTTTCTATATTTAGGAAAAGTTTCTCACCCTTCAACACATTTGAACGATCGTCGGCCACGTTTCTGTACGTCAGTTGTCAACAACACGTCACCAACTGGGCAACTCTGTTAGCAAAATCTAGCCCCAGCTTCCCACCTCTGACTCACACGTTTTCACTGGGGAAAATGTTTTTCCAATGCCCACAAACGCACCATAAGGGCGGTCAGAAGGACCCTATAGGTTCGCAAACAGTAATAAGGTTATAATGTGCAGCTGGGGAAGGCAGGACTCAGGTCCCAAGGGCTGATGAGGGGATGAGCAACAGGTGTGCAGGGCAGGAAAACACAATTAGGGTCAGAAAAACAGAGGCAGGTTCCTACTCTGTATGATTTACACTTGGCAGACAAGGATCAATACATTTGCCAAGGACACTGAGAAGTGCATTTATGATTGCAGATAACTTTAGACTCAATGTAAGGTTGCAGCAGTGACAGGAACTGCACCTATTGCACTGGTGGGGAATAAGTGTCTTGCTCAAGGACACTCCAACAGGTTGGATATTTGCCAATAAAGGCTTGCAACTTGGTTCTGCTACTTACTATGCCATCCAGAGATTGCACACATTAGGAAACTGCCAAACTTTCTAGGACTCTTGATGACTGGCCTATCACACAGAGGACCCTCAGTCTGTCCTTGTATCCTGGGACTGTCTGTCACCAGCATCCAGACAGAAGTGTTCTTTTAATGCTGTTTTCTCCAATGACCATGCCTGACTTTCAACGAGGAATTAAAACCTCTTCCAAAGGTTTTCCATTACTACCTGCAGGGTTAGGGTTACCCAACAGTACATGAAGTAGTTAAAGGTATAATATGCAGTATTTTCCAAATAAAATCCTGCTTAGACATTGACTCATTACTAAAGTACTTAAAATAAGTAAGTAAAATCACTGCAGAATTCATTCCCTGTCTCCTTCTCTCAGCCCTGTGGCTGTGTTACGAATTCAATCGCTTCTCACATGACTAGCCACTGTTTTAATTTCTTAATTAACATTTTTAATTTGAACATTACAGCTCACACACACCATGCACATTCACAGACAAACTTGAACAAATCAACAAAATGCTTCCTTGCTCCCTATCTGTCTCTCTCAACCCCACAAAGAGACACACGTATGCATACTTAAACATAGATTTGCATACTCCCTGATATACCGTATGTGTACACTGATATCATCACACAAAACATCAGGATATTTAATCCAGGTCTCTTGGACAAATAGAACTGTATATGTATGAACACATATTTCACATGTATTTCCTCATGGTTGTCCACTGAGGGTACTGCCTTGCACTTCAGTAGGGCAGATACTTAACACTTCAGGCTAGACGGACACACTCTCCCACTTCTCTATCTTGCAGCCCCAGGTTATGTTTCTCCTGTGTCATATCCGATGTCTTTGGCTGCCTTCTCCTTCTGAAGCCTCAAAGCCCTTTTCAGGCAGTGATGCCATTGGGTGTTACAGTCAACTGTTGTGTTATGTCCTCAGATGTGTTTTTTTTTTTTTCAGCTGCATTCATGATGACCGCTGTCATTATGTAAATTAGTTAGACAGGATCCAAAAAGGCAGCCTATCTTGAGGCATGCTAATGGCATGCCCAAGTCAGCGCAGCTGGTGCTTGGTGATTGGCCCTGGCAGTGACTGTATTTTCATCACTTCTTACTAGGAACTATGCAGTTGTCTTTTTTATGTGAGACAAAAATCAAGCCGGACACAATGCGGGCTTCTATAGGAAATGAAGTATGTTGTTTCGGAGCCTACAGGAGACTGTAGCTGTTTCTCAATCTCACGAATGCAAAGAACGGACTTGTGTTCTTGTGGAAAACTTCCTTGCTGATTGTTCTTGGAAGAATGAACTCGCAATTTCACAAGCATAGAAAACGCTGTTAACAGTTTGAGACGATGCGTTCTTGCTGTTATTGTGCAAGACCCCCAGCACAGAGGCTACCTGCAGTACTCCAAAATAACATCTAGAAATAAAAACCACAACAATATAACCACTTTATATTTAAACAATCTCCAGACAATGCAACCTCATAACATTATGATTGCAATAATATTGAAAAATAAAACTTATTGAGCTTATTTTTTTGTTCATGGTTTAGCTCTAACACCCCTTACTTATTCAAAAGAGTGGAACGCGATCCATACTATTATTAGTGTATTAGTTTTAGTCAGTTTAAATAAAAAATAAATAAATAAGCATGCCTCTCTGAATGGGTGTGTCCTATTAGAGTTATGTGGAATTATCATTGCTATATTATGGTAGTGCACTGTATATGCACAGGGACAACAGATGGAAATTAGCAATAAAAAACATTGCTGCCTCCCCTTTAGTCTACATAACATGCCATAGCATGTTAACACTGTATGTACAACTGTTATCATACAGACTGAAACTAATCTAAACTGTTCTAATTACAAAAAATTCAGAAAACACCAAAAAAAGTATGAACTAAATACTTAAATCTAATGTATATAGCCTATGTCATAATTTAAACAAGTCTCCCGAAAAGAAACGGGTATCTCTCTCCCCCGCTTCTGCCTGCTACGCTGTGTGTGTGTGTGTGTGTGTGTGTGTGTGTGTGTGTGTGTGTGTGTGTGTGTGTGTGTGTGTGTGTGTGTGTGTGTGTGTGTGTGTGTGTGTGACTGCTGGCCAGTGAGGTTGTTAAGCCCGCAGGCGCTTGTGGAGTTTAACTCCGAAAAGGCAGTTAACCATAGGTTCCCGTTGATCTTAAAATGGACATGTGTTGTGATATTTCAACAAGCGATCCGTCAACGGCGAAATAAAAGCCTTTTCTTTACGAGACTGGTCTGAGAGACCTCCAGCTCACAGCGGGGTCTCCGAGCGTGACTGTCCGAGCGACGAGCTACCGGCCCCGGCACGCACTAGCTGACTGTCATGTCACTTTATGGAGCTTCTCAACTCCGAAAACTTTGGAGGTAATTGTCAATTCAGCTTCGATTTTCGAAATCTACACAGTTCATTCAAAAACGTTCTCAGAAGTGAATTTAGTGATGAATGAGATGGCGAAAAATTTTAATTTTCCCATTGTTGGTCTGTCTATGTACCGGAAACCAATATGTGCCAAGTTCATTCAAGTCACCAACCAATGCATCCTCGGTAAAATGGGCGCGTCAAGACCATTGCCGGGAATTTTAACTGTTCTTGGCGAAATGCGAACTTGTGTATTGGGACACTACTTTGGCCACAGAAGATGACGTTTCACAGGGACAGAAGAACACAAGTCCATAGAAGAACACAGATTGAGAAACGCCCTCTGTCTTTACCTGCCTACAGGTTACTCCAAGTGGGTGAAGACGTATGCTGACCCCTTACTTTTGTAACATTATCAATACCATAATTTAAAAAAGAATACTGCATTACAAGCCCTGTCTTCAAAGTTTACTTAAATGAGAAAAAAGTAAGTACTCTTTTTCATAGTGTTATATCATTAAAGGCTTTATTGTTTAATCATAATATGTTGTCACCTTTCATTATATTGTAATGCAGTACATTACAACTCTTTTCAACCAGGAGACCATAACTGTGTTCCAGTTGTAGATTGCATACTGCATTTAATAATGTCCGTTTGTATACATTGTTCACTTGGTTTCTGAGTGAGGAGTTGATGAACAATTTTGTCACACAATGCCAATGACAATGCCACAGAAACTGAGGACAAATTTAACAGCGGCAAAAATTGTAAGGTAGATGTTGGTTAACCAACTCAAATTATTTTGGTTTATACCATGGTCTGGGTAAATACTCGATTCTGATTGGCTGCAGGGTGTCCATAAAAAAGTGATGTAGGACACCTACTAAAGGAGTTCTGGTGAAACTCTCTGTTTACTGTTCTAAATCAATGCGCTACATTAAATCAAAAAGGAAATGTGGATCTGTTATTTCCAACTCGTCCTCTGAACACCACAGGATGGCGCTAACACATGTTGCAAGAAGTAAGTTATACTTCCCCTCTGGACTGACTTTTGTTTCACAGAGAATAATCATAATCATCTCACATCCCGTTCACTATTCAGGTCGCTTCTTCAGGCTGCGCCGCTGCGGCCGTCAGTAACGTTACACATCGCAGATCAAATTGTTCGTGAAAGTCGTTATATTGTTTTGGGGATAATGACATGGCTGGATAGCTAGCTTGTCTTGTTGTTCAACACACTGTCAAATTATTTCTTACTGATTGCCAACTGTACACAATGTTATTGACTTTGGATCTTGCTAGCATAGCGTTAGCCTTCTGGCTCGTAGCTGAGCTGAAGGGTTCTATCAGCTGAGCGGACTATAAATATCTCCGGTTGCTAAGGGTAGCAAGTCGTATCTAGGGTCCTTCCTATTTCCTGGAGGAGTGAACAACGTTTGCATTGCATAACAACCTGATGGATGGGAATGATTATTCCAGGTATTAGTCAAACCGTCAGGCGTAACCAGGGAAACAGAGTTATTGTTTGTAAAAACTTTAGATTTTGATTGTAAAACTAATTAAAATATAAACTAATGTTTTAAAATTTTTATTTTTGTCAGGTATTAATGGACTTCAGCGGAGGCAACAGTCCTCCACTGCGCGTCGGACGGTTCACGCCTCGCCGTCGTCCATTAATACCTGACAATGGACACCTCGTCGGGCATTAACCCTTACTTGAATCTTCGGGGAAGAATTTTTTTTTCCAACCAACTGCCACAATAGTTTTGAATTAAGCTTGTATATTACACTGGTATGTACACTGTACATTCAATACGTAGCTTGTATTACTGTATGGAAAAAGGACTGTCCATTCATCCATCCATCCAGTCACTGTCATCGTTCAATGATGACAGTCCTTGTTAAAGGTTACAAAATAATTGTTATTGTTCATCATCTAATTGCTGTGACAACAATGGCTACCAACAATTAATGTAAAGCGTAATCTAAAATAAAATTTCAAATTCAGCTGTTGAATAGAGAGGAGATAGAGAGACAAAAATAGAGAAACGGCAAGATACATTGTTCTGCTTTGGCAATGATGTGTTATTTGTGCCAAATAGAAATTGAGACAAAAGGGAAAGACAGGCAGAGAAAAGATTGTCTCTGGAGAGACAAAGCTCTCAATGGAGAAATAAAGAGGAGAAAAAGAGGAGACAAGAAGTGAAAGAGAGATTAAAGACACTAAAAACAAGGCAACATTTTAAGATAAAGGTAGACAAATATAGACACTGCTACAGATAAAAACTGATGTCACAAGGACAGCAGAAAGAAAGTGACCACGAAGCAGGTGTGATATACAGGACAATTATCTTAAAAAAAAAAAAAAAAAAAAAATCAGAGGCCCTGAGGCTTGTCTAATTACACCAGAATACATGTCAAGACACACACGCACGCACACACACACACACACAAACACACACACACCACATACTGCCTGTCCCTCCTGATTGCCCTGAAGTCATGTTGTAAACAATGCTATCATGATGCTGGTGGCAGTACTTAGATTGGATCAGGAGAGGGTGAGAGTAAGAGAAAGGGGTCGCCGAATGGATCAATACGTATGAGAGAGAGAAACAGAGGATAAACGGGGAGATAGGAGAGAGAGAGAGATAGAGATGATGACGAGATGGAGATAAAAGTGTCCGTAAGGGAGAGGACATAAAAAAGAATGAAATTATCTTTCAGCACTCGCTGTATCTGAGGTCACACTCTCCATCTGCTAATAATCGTAGTCGTTAGTCATCATGTTATTTTGTTTCCATGCCAATAATGCACTAAGAGAAGTAAGTGAGAAAACATAATAATATATACAATATTTATGGTTACATTTAATTGCACGTGCTACGTAAAGGTAGCCTTGCAGAGACAGCCATGAAAGAGGGTTTGAGTACAGTCTTCTTACTGTGTGTGTGTGTGTGTGTGTGTGTGTGTGTGTGTGTGTGTGTGCGTGTGCGTGCGTGCGTGCGTGTGTGTGTGTGCGTGCGTGCGTGCGAGGCCTTGGGCCTGATGTTTATAAAATGTGATTGAAGTGTGAGATTTTGTAGATGAGTTTGTGTGTGTAGGTGCAAGTATGGTTATACATGTGTGTATGGATAAAAATGGGATTTTTCTTGTGTGCATGTTACAACACGATGAATCTTTGATTTGCTGTCTCGATTCAAGGACCACAAACGTAACACATGAACTAGCTGAAATGTGCACATTAACACACACATAACCTTTATGGATTCGGGGTGCAGTTTCACTGAGAGCAAATGCTCTCCTTTCCAGAGATCATAATCACACGATTACACATTCACACTGGAAGCTGTCCAGTCCAACCACAGTCTGATCTGCTGGCCACTGACCAGCTCCACTGCTGGCCACCTTCAGACCACCACTGCCTATAAAGTTTCTATGAATGACATTATGCAATAAAGCATAATGTACAGTATATTTATTGATTACCGGTGTGTGTGTGTGTGTGTGTGTGTGTGTGTGTGTGTGTGTGTGTGTGTGTGTGTGTGTGTGTGTGTGTGTGCGCGTGTGTGTGTTTGCATGTGTGCGTGCATGCAAGGCCCAGTGTAGCAGATGGGCAAAGCAGCTGTACTGCCAAGGCTATTTCATGACCAGATACCCAACAGTAAATCCATACTAAATGCAAAAATGAACACCTGTAAAAAATTCCAACTGTTCCACAAAGGCCCTAACACACTTCCTGGTATTTATTTTACACTGGTAAACATTGTTGATGTATCCTATTATCCGTCAGCCCTACGTCGATTCTGCATGACTGCAGCAGCTCCATGCTGTTGTGTTCTGAATCGATTGATCTGACTGATTGACTTCTAAAAAGAAGCTGGTGTTTCCCCATTTGTACTGGGGATGGGGTGTTAGAGTGCCCCTCACTTTTTGAAAATCCTATTTTTCTGCCCCCTCACTTTTATACTTTTATCTTGCCAGCTGAGAGGAGCTGTCTGAGTTGCCCTCAGTTATCACTGTGCACTCAGAGCAATAATAACAAGCAGTATCGCCCTCATCTTGTTATTGGAGGTTGACAGAAAGACTGCAGGCACAACTGATATAAACATTTCCACCCTCTCTGCATTAGTGATATTGGCACTACAACTGAACATCAATCAAATCAGTAATCAGTGTTTTTGCTAAGCTTGGCTAAACTGAGCTACCATAATCTGTATCATACTCATTGTAGCTCCAGGTATTTTACAAACACCCTGTTTAGCTGCGACTGTATGTGAGGTCGCTTCCACACCTAATAGTTCGGTAGACTCGGTGTGTTGGGGGGTGAAGTTGCAAAATTGCTGCATTTTTCATTTGGTTCGGTTAGCGTTTACACTGCAATTTGTCAAAAGCACCAAACGTCTAAACAAATGTCACACGGTTCTGTTGCTGGTCTTTTGGACATAATATCAGAGGGAAACTCGCCGACATTTCTGGTCTCAGAAATAATGGAGCAACACCAAATTTATCACGTCTTGTTTTTGTTTTTTTTACTTTGGTCTTTCTAATATTTTACAAGAAGGCGAACAATATGAGCACCTTGCCGACAGCGAGTGAAGAAGAGGGCGGCCCTGATGAGAGAGAGAGAGAGAGAGAGATGATGATGTGTTGTCACACACACACACAAGCGCTGTATGGTCACAATAGGTTATGGATGTGTCCCTAAATTGTGTGAAAGGTTGAAATTGCAGGCTAGCACATGCACCGTTTTTGCTTCACTTCCTATATTTGGGTCGGATTGCATTCTCACCTAAAGTGAACCGAACTCTAGTGCACTTGGAAGAGAACCGAGGCCCCCCCCCCCCTCCGTTTTCAAGAGGACCAGAGTTCGGTTGATTGGTCTGCACCAGAATTTGAATGAGCTTCCACAGCACCCCAAACAAACTGGATTATCTGACCTAATTCTTCAGGGCTAGGTTAAAACGATCCAACAGCTAAGGTGTGAAAGCAACCGTGGGGCGTTTTCACACCTGTAGTTCGTTAGCTTTGGTCCGAATCAGTTGGTGATTTTGTAAATTTGGAGCGATTTGCCCTCGGTTGGTTTGGTTTCACACCTGGAAAAATCCAAGCGTTCCAAATTGCGTCATTACAAAACAGGCAAGAACGTCCAGCCCTCTTATTGGTCGGATATGTCTGAGGGCGGGTGCAAGAAAGTAAAAACAGGAAGAAGATCCTGTGTTCAGATATAGTGGTCAAACCAGCTCATTTCATTAAAATTATCAGACATTGTTTCGCTAGAGGCGTTACTACATCTGCTCTGGTCACCGAGACTTTGCCGGTGTCTGTCTCCAATTTTAGCGGCAGCTGGTTTGACCACGGAGATACAAGTGACGGACGGCGAGCTTGACCACAGTCTATTTCTGTGATAGAAACACTGCAAGCTGCTACAGTTTGCTGCTCTGCTGCATCGCAGATTGCTAAATTACACACCTGACTACAGGAGACATTAGCTCAGATTTGCAGAGTATGTATAGTTGGTGTGGTTCGAGTACAGATCACGTTCTCACCACAAACAAACCACTCCAGAGTTAGATTGAAAGTGTACCGAGACCACTTCTTCAAGCAGGTCTCGGTACACTTGTTTGGTCCGCTTTTGGTGCGCACCAGAGTTCGATTGTCACGTTCTCACCTGCCCAAACGAACCAAAATATTAAGACAATATTGTTACCTAAAACACTGTATGTTAGCATATCAACTTGCTTGCTTGCAATTAATATTGTGGTGCTTGAGCAGTTCTGTCCATTACTATCAGTCCCTCCAGAAAAACAGAGTTTTTTTGTGATTGCTGCGGGCAAAAATCCTTGATTATGCGGCACGTTTTCTTAAAAAATGCGATGGAATATGCGGGATATTTATGCAATTTTATGCGATGAAATTGCGGGAACTTGCAAAAATTGCGGGAACTGCGGTTTGATGAAAAAGAGAAAAAAAAGTGACTCCCCCAACACCGTGTTCTCACTAGGCGAAATTACATCACTTCATAACGTTCCCATGGCAACAAGGGAAAATGGCTGCTCTTGTGTGAAGTAAACGCAACATTTTTCAACTTTCTGCTAAGATATATGTGACTTTTTTGAAACAAAAACGCGGGGAAATCATGCAAGCCCCGCATATTTTGCGCGGAAATCGGCATTTTATGCGGAAAAAGTGCGGTGTATTTGAAAAAATGCGGCCCCCGCATAAATATGCAGACTTTGGCTGATTATGCATTGAATTATGCGATCACATAATCATGTTTTTCTGGATTGACTGTACTATGGTCATGTCATTTGTGGCTCAGGAAGCTCAAAGCTTTCCCAACGTGTTTTATCACAACATTAGACCTCTGACAAACTCAGCAAAAGTGGCAGATAAACGTTTAGGGAATAAAATGCTGAAAATAAACGAGTTGAAGAGTATAGCTGAGTGGACTCATGAAGGTAAACTGGCACTATCATTTTACTTGATTCGACAAGATTGGACAGTACAGTATATAAGCTCCCTGCTGCTCTATGGGACATGTGTGGGCTTTGCAAGAAACTGGATAAACCCCTTTGTGAGTCTTTTAAAAACCTCAGCTATTGGCATCCATCACAGAGGTCAAGATCCTCTGCAGTAATCCTGAAGCTCGTGGAAATTCAGCATCTTGCTGGACTACACTTACACAGGACATTCACTTACTCCCTATGACACTCTGCTGCCCAGATATTTGTGTGTAATCAGTAGTGAGAAATAGCAATTTGGGAGAAGGAGAGTGTGAACAGGTTGAGCAACAACACTTTCAGGGTTTCATTTTGTTTAGTCAAACTGGGAACTGGGACTATTTACTGTGGTGTAAATAGTTTTTTGTTGTTTTACTACCTTCACAGTGACCATGCCCAACACTCGAATGCAATGAGGCTGCTCCGGCTCAGAGTGCCTGCCAAGGCAATTAACTGCTATTGTTATCTTTGTTGTCACAGGCAGCCTGTTAATTATATGAATGGGAATCCGAATGAAAAATTATGCTAAGACAATTTTCTCTTTTGTTTTGGATGCTGGTCATTTTTTTTTGTCAACATGATGATCAGTTTACATCTGTTCATATACATGTACACACACACACACACAAATTGATTTATGAATACCTTATGCATATTTACTCTGACGACCATGGAGTCTCTAATGTCTTATTAGCCACGTTCACAAGATTGTTGACATGTATTTATTCTTAACACCTACTGTGTATTAGAAATTAACACAGTCATATGCTTTATTATTCAGCTGTTAATAGGCATGCAGTCCCACACGGGGTACAAATGCTATTCGCAAGCAATGCAACAAAGAAAAAGGCAGCAATAGCCTACAGCAGCTATTAATATTGAATGTCTGCACTCATTTCCACAGGTGAGTACACACACACACACATATTCATGGTGAATTCATCTCAGGGAATCTGAATAAACAATGTTGTGGTTTACCCTTTCAGCAACCAGAAAGTAAGGATGCTATATGGTAAATATTCTCACTGCAGACAGGGATATAAATGCTGACCTTTACATGTTTGCTAGTCTATATCCACCACGTTCCACTTCCGGGATTGCTACGGTGCGGCTGTAAATTCCGCCGGATGCATGTCTTTTCAGTCTGTCCAATCTGAGTTTTCTGTCGCAAGAGTAAAACAACTTTTGAACAGACACACAACAGACTTCCCGAGGCTATTTTGCAGAGGCACAGTGGCGTCATGCGGAGCTTAGCCCTGCCAAAGATGATTGTGATTGGTTTAAAGAAATGCCAATAAACCACAGCATGTTTTCCTCCCATCCCAGAATGCTGTGTGGACTAGCCAGACCCTCCTCCGCAGTGCAGAGGAAGGTCTCTCAAATTGGCCTACATGTTTGCCGACACTGTTTTATTCCAATTACTTAATTGTATTGAACTCACTTACACCATGTGGCACAGAAAAGAGGAGGACTGTGTCCAATTAATAGGCTGTTTTTCTTTTATCATTTCACAAATTGAGCATCGGAACAAGCAATAGATAAGGAAACTAAGAAAATGACCTGTCCCATTATGAATGCAAGTCTATAACTTAAACACAATCCAGAGATTGTTTTCAGTACACATGGAAAACAATAATTTATTCTTCAAGAATGTTTACTCTTTTCTTTAAATATGGGTTGCAGGTAGCATTTAGCAGACATATATAAATATATAAATACACAAGTCTCTGTTTACATGTATGAAATGTACCTACATTGCATTCGAAACATATATACTATACTAAAATATCCTTACACATCCTGCAGATTGCGATCTGTTAGCAACTATCATCAGTGGACCCAAACATTTGTCAACGATTAAAGAGGAAGACTCTTTCAAACATGTCTTGCTCTTGAGCTAGGACGAGAAGCATACAATATCACCCTCATGTCATCTCACCATCTGTATTTTGGGCATTGCATTCACCACCATGCAATGGGATACAAAAATGATATTGTATAGTGATATAGTGATTATAGTCTGTTTATTGTTCCCATGACCTTTGAATAAACCCATGTGCTGGCTAAGAGTACCATTTCACTGAGTAAGCTCAGTTTTACTTTTATCTCCAAATACAAGTCAATCCAACCTTGAACTTTGCTTAACTTGCACTGCTTGTAAGTCACGTAAGCCTGTGGGGACAGGAGACAGACTTGACCCAGCCGTAACCCTCCTCTTCCTCCTCGCTACTCCTCCATTCGTCCCTTCCTATTTTTATTTATCACTTTGTCCCCTCGACATGTGGTATCAGTCTCAACCTCACCCTCTCTTACGGTCAATTCTTTCTCCTCTTCCACTTTCTATTCTAGGGATTCATATTTTACCAAACAATTAGCTATTTTCTGTCCCAAGAGCAGAAGAAGACTATCCTGGATGCCGAGAAGTAGACTTGTTTTTAAGATAAAACTTCAGTCAAAATGCATTGGCCATATTTCAATAAACACTAAATGCAACAAGGATACATTATACATAAAACTAGCAGTTTAGGCCTATTATTTGGTGGTATTTATAATTATTAAGGCAAAAGAATCAATATTAGAATTAACATAAGATAAACTTTGCATGCAGCTTGAACTTCGCTGCAAGGAATATGAAATGCTCATAGTTCATAGCCTGTGATCTGTCTGCTGAGAATAGCCTCATGGAAGTGATATTTGACAATTTGTTATTGTATAAACAAACACAATTGGTTAAAGCAAGTCATTCTGTTAAGCTAAGTCAATGTTCTTTTAGCGTTCAGAGGCTGCTGGTGCCAGCCGACCTGGATTCCACCGGGCGCAGCTGCGTCGTGTTCAGGCCTCAGTTTTATCTCGCCCACGCTAAAGGACTTGTGTATCAGAAATCAGAAAGCAGTTTATTGCTAAAGTAGTGGAACTACATGGAATTTGCCTTGGTTATTGGGTCCATACATACATACAGTACAAACAAACAAACATATTAAGCTTAAATAAGAATAAACAAATACCGAAACAGAGACATGTATACAAAATACTTTATTTTGTATATTGTTTATTGTATATATTTCTGTAGTGATACATATATTTTTTACATATCAGCGTATTTGCTTTACGTCTAGAATGTAACTATTTCCCCCTGTATTCCTGTAATCATATTTCTCAAGAAACAGGAAATCATTTGGATGTGTATTCAGGGGAATCCTGTTCCCCGGGATTAAACCCTGGATTATTGTATTTCCTCCTTTTCTTGTACTGAAACAGAAGAAGGTCAGTGAAAGGATGGTGACAAAACAGGGACAGAGGCACAAACACACGGCTAAATCTACATGTCCACACTTGCAGACTCTTAACAGGTATGTTATTGGGAAGTCTGTGAGTGCTTCCAAAATCCACAACTCGTGATGTCCATAAAGGGCCCCAAACGGATTTTCTGCAGACTTCCATAGAGTTGCTTGGGGTGCAACCTTCACCAGACTTGGCTCGGAAGACTAGCGTCAATCCCATATAAGACATAAAATGTCTAACAGTATAGATGTGATGTTGTAAAGGAAAATAATACTAGTCAGTGTAATAATAATGCAAAATGTGTATGCATATAATAAGCAGTATTCAGCAGCAGATGTAAAGGGAAAGTTGTACTGTGCACAATATATCTAACTCTGTTATATTATGTGAAGAGGTAAATCCTGCACACATATCTTGCGTGAATTGCCAAAGCCAGTAATGTTAAGAACATTGAGATGGGTTACAGGATCAGGAGCTTAAGTTAATCTCCATGGAAACAAGTGGTCTTAAAAGAATACTCCACAAATTTAGCATTCCACTCCTATAACATGATGGACAGTTTAACAAAAAGGACCAAAACTGATGCAGCAGAACCAGAGATATCGTCTTTTTTATTCCATGCATTCTTTTTCCTTGTCAAAACCCGATGCCTACATTGTCACTCAGTCACCAACTGACTCAAACAGAGATGACGAGCCTGCTACAGCGACCTGCCAAAATCACTTCTCTCTAACTCCACACCGCCGCATTGTTTTTCCATTTTCAAACTGAAGAAGCAGTAACTCCCCTTGTAATACAATTGCATATCATATATTTTTTTAACCTCTGCTTCATGTTTCCTACGCCTACACCAAGATGGAGGACATTATTATTTCATTAATAAAACTTCAACTACTTGGAATATATTCTGACACTATGTTCTCTATAGTGAACATGAACCTGAACAAAAAAAAGGGAACTTTCTAAAATAAGATAATACTGTAATCTAGAGGACTGTCATTTTGGTCATGATACAAACAGGAAACAAACATAATCTGAATGTATTTACAAAACATTGGATATATTTAAAAGACGATGTGTGAGTAAGAAAGTAGACCGTCCAACTGTTTTTTATGTAATGCAAAAAGATGGGAGGAAACTCAAAAATCAGTGCAAGGGAATGTAAAATGATTTCAGAAAAGTCTCAACACTACTGCAGTATTCTGTGTTTATAATAAGTCATACTATTTAATATCTGGTGGGCCTGTGTGTTTCATAATGTAATATTACATGTGGTTGTCATATCATGGAAGGTTGTAGAAATATATTTTGACTTCATGACTTCTATACACAGAACACTTGAATAAGTAATACAAATGCCCCACTATGTTGTCTATCTGATTGGCCACATTGAATCACTTTTTACATCCAGGTGCCAGAGTTTTCATAAGTCTGTGGATTGGAGTTAGAGAGGAGAAGAAAAAAAGAGAGTGGCAACAGTTAAATGTCATAACAGAAGGAAATGAGCGTGAAAGGTACGGAAGTCTAGTTTAGTGTGCTCAAAGGAAGCACAGGTCACTGGGTGTGAAGGAGAGTGAGAGGGCCTTTGTTTAGTGTTGTCAAGGGAGGGACAGGTCTTTGTAGGGTTTTCTGTAGGACAGGAAGACTATTAATCTGTCTAGGCAGAGGACGGGAGGATGGGGAGAAATGGCTGAACAGAGAGAGGGAGGGACGAAAAAGAATCCAGGGACAAGGGGAAGAAGAGACAGAAGTTACGCCGTGTTCAGACTAAAGATTCGCGACAAGCCAAAACCGTTTCGGAAGGTCTGAAGTTGGTCCGTCTCAGCTCGACTCAGCCTGTCAAGTCGCCAGTGGCTGGTTTGAAAACGTAAGGGATGTCACCTGTTTCAACAGCCAATATAGAAGCCAGCTTGTAAAGTCAGCCACAAACTGCAGAAATTAAATTATCCATAATCCATTTCTTTTCTGTTACAATCTCACTATCACTAACATTATCCACATTCATATTTTGAAGCGGGAAATGATATACCCAGCTACAAAAAAGCCTGAAAGTCGGAAGTTAGAACGTAGTTGCAAGTAGTTGCAAGTCTCGTCACAAAACTTTGGTCTGAACCGGGCTTAAAAGGAGGTGGGAGGAACTGAATGATTGCAGGACAGTAGGGAAGCACGAATGATGAAGGGAAGGGAGGTAAGGAGTAGGAATTATTGCACAGAGGACGAGAGGGAGATGGGGAAGAAATGTGGGAAGGATCAGAGCCCTGCTGACCAGAGACAGGCTTGAACACTATCAATCTGCCCCAAAACCTTACCCTGAGGAGCAACACATCACGCTGGAGGACAAAAGAGAGGCAGGGAGGAGGTGAGATGGGAGGATACAAGAGGGATGGGGAAGGGAGTGGGAAGAAAGACATCAAGGGGGACAGAGGGGAGAGGTTTAATGTCATTCTAAGGATTTTTAAGCAGCATAACCATGAAATATTGTACAAACCTGTGTCCATTGTACACATTAAATCAGCAGCATGGACTGTATTGCTGGAAGTGAAGAAATATCAGTCACTTTTATTCTTGCAGGACTTTTCAACCATAGAGCAACAGTTATTTCCAAGTAAGGCATGTGACATAATAAGAGCAATATGCAATATGTGAACTTTAATAAGGAAAAAATAATTAGAATGGACTCTTTTTGTTACACCTGGAGCTCACGTGGACTCTCTTAGCATGATCCAAGGATTGCTTTTTGGAAGTACAGGACAGTAGCGTGTAGCTCCCCAGCAGCAGCTGCCGATGCAGGGACAAAAGACAAACAGGCACCCGGGAGCGTTTGTCATCCCGTATCTGGTACATTTGGTTTAGGAACATAAATTCTTGGTATTGGCAGTATCTCAATTCCTGGTAATTGGTCTGTTACATTTGTGGTTAGCAAATGGCAGCAAGAGAAAAAACAATGCTTAGTCCCTCTTGATTGTGGCAATCTGATAATTAAAGCTGCTCAAACCAAGATGATCATTATTTAGTATAATTCGACGGTTGGCTTTCAAATTAGCTAAGTGACAACTGTAAATCACTGGAAATTAGTAGCCCTTCCATTAACTTAACCTTACAAACGTTCTTCCTACTTTTAAATAGATAAGGGACTGGTGCTGCAGTAGAGCTTCTCTTACTTACCAACTCCTCTTTATTGTGACTGAGGTGACCTCACAGCTAACAACTCCTGTAGGTGTAACATAAGTCACGTTATATAAGTCTTATGTGCTTGGAAAAAGGGAAGGCCCTAAAACTATTGTAGTGTGACTGTCACAGTTGGTTGGAGAGCTAAACGTTTAGGAATGCGAGTGAGGGTTAGAGTCCAGAACTGTGAAGACAGAAGGCAGCCATCCATATCTCCTATGCTGCAATGATTTATGTGCACCCAGACACACCTGCTGGTAAGCACATGTGCTTTGTCATATGCGAGTGTCGCGTTGGCGATGATGTCATGACAGTTTCACGCGGCATCGCTATGATGATCAGGTGAGAATCCCTACACTGAGGGGGCACTATCCACAGTGGAAAATGATAAGAGAAAAGTACATTGATTCGAGGAGAGCCGTACCATACAATGGAAACATGGCATAAAGTACCTGTGAGGATTCACAGTTTAATCATACTTTCTAATTGTCAAAACATAAAAACAATTTGAATCCTAAAATGAATGGCAAACCTTGCAGGGACTTCATTTGTTGTCCCCAGATGGGGAGTGAGTCCCCACAATGCGACTGTATGGACATATATTGGTCCCTTCGATACACACAAACACATGCTGATGCTGTTGTAGCCTCTCAATGTCTCGGAGTTGATGTAAGAATGTTTTCACCAGCATGGCATTCCCTCATCCACTAAAAAAAGAAGGGATTATTGAAAAGACTAAAAAGAAAATCCAGCCACTTTGTTCTTTTTAAAAATACAAACACATGATGAATTTTATCACGTTGAGGTAAGGGTGATTCTACCAGAAGGGCATGCTTTCATCTGGCAGCAGTGTACAAAACCAACGATTGCCCTAACAATACAGACAAATTGATTATTGTGAAGAGAAATTGTTTGCAGATTCTGTTGCAATACCTTTAAAGGTGCTCTAAGCGATGTCACACATTTTTCAGGCTACAACATTTTTTGTCACATACAGCAAACATCTCAATATCCATGAGCTGCCTGTCCCCTGAACACACTGTAAAAAAAAAAGCGTGGTCTCTGTAGACAGCCCAGGCTCCACAAACGGCAACAAAAACACACTGTGCCAACCTGCACCACGAAACATAAACAGTCTTCCAGCGTTCCAGCCAATAACCGACAAGAAGGATTTGGACGTTGGGGGGGGGGGGGGGGGGGGGGGTTACTGCACGGAAGCACGGAAGGGAGGGAGAGGCGAGCTAGCCTCGTTTTGTTTGAATGTCATGGTTCCAGCTGTGGCTGGGATTCTGTTGCAATTCCCTGCTATGCCATGCTGTCCCCTGCTACGCTCCTACAACCACAATTTCACAATTCTGTTTCATTATCTGTTCTGTGGCTGTTATTGCCCTCATCAGCCACCGCCTACCAAGAGCCTGGGTCTGTCCGAGGTTTCTTCCTAAAAGGGAGTTTTTCCTTGCCACTGTTGCATTGATGCTTGCTCTTGGGGGAATTCCTGGAATCTCGGGAATTGTTGGGTCTTTGTAAATTATAGAGTGTGGACTAGACCTACTCTATCTGTAAAGTGTCTTGAGATAACTCCTGTTATGATTTGATACTATCAATAAAATTGAAATGAAAATACTTTGAACGTCAACAAGAAGTGCCGTCACCCAACATCGCTTAGATTAATTAATTAATTAATTAAGTGCTCCAACGGACTGCGTATGAGGGCAACTCGTTTGAGAACACTAGTCTGGCTCAATGGATGAACATTGCTTGGATAAAGCATGACATGCAGCACGTTTCCTCTCCTTCTATCTCCGCTATCTATTTTGCAAGGGCACCATTGCTGTATCCAGGGTTTAGCTCTGCCCAGGATCGTTGTGATTGGTTTAAAGACATGCAAAGAAGACAGTGCTTTTTTTTCCACCTATCCCAGCATAGATAAGCGGTGTAGCTAGACCATACTCCGGCGCTGTGGAGATAGGTCTGGCAATACGAGACTGCTTGAGGACTAATGTACATTCAGTTTACACAGGTGTTAATATATTTTTTTAAAAATCTGTGAAATAGTGATAAAAACTCCACACTGACTGAGCCTTTAATTAAATGTAAAAGCACACAGCATGACCTTAAGATAATGAACTCACACACAGCACATCTTAAATGTGCTTTTCTTCAGTGTAAAATGAAACAAGTGTCACGACGTTTAACATCTCTCGTCAGCTGTATATCATTGAAGCTGAAATAAAACTTCCTCGGCACATGATGATCGTGAAAATCTTTGAGTAAATTCAAAAGAGGATTTACTTATTCTCCACATGAGGCTTATTTTTTTACACTTCCTGAGTCTCTTAGAAAAACATACAAACTCAGCTGTGTTGCATTTCAATTACTCCGGGTTGTAAAAGAGGGAGAACATCGGTTTTACATCTCAATCGTGCCTGATTTACGATGGCTCCTCTCTCCGAGGGATTCTGCACCTGTGAGTAATATCCTTTAAGTGTGTGTGTGTGTGTATGTGTGTGTGTGTGTGTGTGTGTGTGTGTGTGTGTGTGTGTGTGTGTGTGTGTGTGTGTGTGTGTGTGTGTGTGTGTGTGTGTGTGTGTGTGCACACGCATATGGAAGCGTGTGATATCCACTCACAGTGGAGCAAGTGTCTCAGTCTGCAAAAGGAGTTGACAGTGTAAAGCAAGCAGATTAGCTATGAATCCCTCTCACTCTCTCTTCCTTGCACTTTCGCCTGCACACAGACGTGCAGAAACACCCATACACACACATACTTGGACATTTTTTAAAACATGAAAGAACATTTTGAGTGAGCAACCAGAAGACATTTCCTGGCTATGAATCAGGCTGATGATTGAAAGTGTTGCTTTTTGGAGTGCCAATGCACAAGTGGCACGGACGATACAGTTTGATTGGGCTGCTTTCAGTCACCCTCGAAGCTGGAGGGAAGGAAAAATCAGTGCTGCTTTTCGAGAATCGTTCCTTGGAGTGGGAGGACATGTATAGAAAAAATGGTGCATGAATAGATAGGGCGATAGGAGACAAACCTAAGTTCCAAAGTTTGGGTTTGTAAAGAAAGATGAACACAAATGTGAATGTGGATAGAGAGGACTGAGAAGGATGGGTGAAATGTAAAAAAAATATATAGATAAAGGCTTCAGAGTAAACAATATATGAGCCGATGAGTGTGCTGATTGACGGGTGTATGAATGAATAGAGCAATGAATGGTGGGATTTAGGAATGGATGAATGGAGGGAGACAAAAATAATGAAGGCAGATTGACAGTTAAATGAGTGACTCTTTTTTTTTCCTCTGACTGTGCACTGCAAAAGCCAAACATGATTTACTAATTTTAATTCCTAAAAGCTGCAACACACAAAAGAACATTTTTGCTGTTTTTAGCATGCTGGTCTTTTTGTTTGTTTGTTTCTGTCTCCCATACAAGTATTTCATAAACTGGTGTGAAAAAAAAACAAGATTTGTTGGACATTTTGTCAGTATTTTTATTTAAAAAGCCTGTTGTTCCCTAGTTATTGCTTTTGGCTCTGCAGCCACTTGCACATAATCTCCTGTCCAAAGAAGAAAATGATTTGGTTAAAGAGACAGTCCTGTGTTATGTTGGCCGTTCAACCTGAGAACATCGATGCTGGGGCTAAGATCCTGAGGGTATATTCATATTTCTTTGTTTTCTCTTTTTTAAAGAGTGTGGTCTAGACCTACTCTATCTGTAAAGTGTCCTGAGATAACTCCTGTTATGAATTGACACAAATAAAACTGAACTGAATTGAATTAGTCCATCCTCCCCAGACGTCATGACTATATGAGCATTGTCAATGCATTCTCATGTATGAAAATGTATGCACAAGATTTCGTATGAAATCTTACAGAATGAAATTACGAAATTTTGACCACCGGCGACTGGTCCAACCGACAAAAGGTAACTCTGAGCCAGTTAGGGTTAGTCTCATACAGTGGCGGGCAATGTTGGGCTTACATTAATAAATCCTTGGAATACATACAATATACAGTGCATTCATTTTTGTAGCCATTTATACGAATGATTCATGAGAACAGTCTGCCATTGTTATTGTAATAATTAGGGTTACACAATTAAAGCTTTGTTGTTATCAGAAAGAAAGAGGGGATGCCAATGTAATTATCTTCTTCATAATTAAGGTTCAAACAGGTCATTCAAAGTTAAGCTCAAGAAGACACGGTAACAATTTACTTTACATAAGTCCCCCTATTTAGCATTTCAATCAGGAGAGACTTCGTTGCAGAAATGCTAAATTTATTTACAAGTATAACATGACATGAATGATGTTTGGAGATTAGACTCCATCACGAATATATTAATACAATAATTTATTAGAAGGGGGTAGGAAGCCGAAGACCTCCCCCGATGGTGTCTAGACACTGGCGTTGGTGTGAGGAAGTCCCGAATACCGAGCTGAGGAGCCGGCAGAAGCAGACAGCCGGAAGGAAGCCCAGGGAGCCGTGTGTGCTGAAAACCGGAGGTGGAGGGGAGGAGGAGGGTCGTACTCGTCTGGAATGACAGCTGACAGTGGTGAGAGAAGAACGGGTTTAAAACAGGGGAGTCATGCTGAGATTGGCTCGGAAAAGTTAGTGGCTGCTTCTGATTGGCTAAAAGAAACTGGGCGTTTCAGCAACTGATTAGATAGAAAAAGAGAGACGGGGAATAAATTGAGAAGTCTTCCTGCATGAATTTACGCTAAGCTTCATTTATAAGCAGTATATGAACATTGCAAAATGGCTCAGTGAGGCAGCACTTGGGCACAGCCGTGATTTGTGCCAAATGTTAAAGTCAACATGCCATGCAATTCTGGTGTTTAGCAGGTATAATGTATACCATGTTCGCCATCTTAGTCAAGAGCACAAAACACAAAGTACCTGATGATGGTGCTAGATGAAATGTTAAAGGATATCTTCTATGTTATTATAATTCATCCTCTAGGGAACATGAATGTGTGTACCAAACTGTATGGCTATCCATCACTTGTTGAGATTTTTCAGTCGTGACCAAAGCAGTGAACTGACTGACACTGCAAACCATACAGTTCCGCCACTGCTGTGACTAGAAACTAATTTTGACTAACTGGAATTTCAAACAAACCACAGGATTATTTTCATGAGAGAGAGAGAGAACGCCAGCAAGTTGATTAGCTGGCAGATGAATAGCTCTGCAACTTGATGTAAATGAACACACAGTTGGTTTGCCACAAAAATCTCTTTCTAATATTATGTTCTGCTTCTAAAGTCTTTGGCCAGGACAACATTTGTCAATTTGGAAAGCTGGATTTTCATTTTGGACAAGCAGCCCTTTCTAATACCACATTTAATTATTCTGCTTCAGTTAACAATGAAAAAATATGCAACTTCTGACATACTATAGAACATAATCTCAGTTTAAAGCCATTTGGCTCTTGCAGCAGTGTGCAGAAAATCAGCCTGCCATATTCTATTATTGTCTACAGATGAGTTTATCCTACCCCAGCACTTTAAAATCAGTAGATTGTGTTTTTGTTTCTGCTTTACTGGATTGTCTCGCAGGGATAAATGGGGAGCAACATAAGGCAAAGACTTTGATTCTGCGTATAACAATCATGCGCATGCTTCTTGTCAAGCATCCATCTGAATATGGGCTGTGAGAGGAGGAAGTGACAGCAGGTTGATGATCTGGTGCCTCTTGATGGAGATGAATATTGAACTGGTTGGTTTGCCAGAGATTGTCTTCCTCACAGTTTGCACATAAGAATTTTTGTCGTCATTGTCGGTTGAGCATTTGTCAGTTTGGCAGACTTTCTCTTGGGCTGATCCCAGCACATTGTGTTGGAGAATTATTTTTGACAGTTTGGCTATAGTACACATTGGGGAATTTATGGGAGATGAGAAATGGCAAAGGCAGTTGAGGAGAACAGTGGAAACGTGATGAGGGATGCCATTCTTTGCAACTGCAACATCTTGACTTAAGTTGCTTTTTGCAAATATCTGTCTAGTTAGAGTGTCTTTGGGCAAAACAGTGAATGCCGGAATGATGCTGAGCAACAGAGCAGCATTATGGCAGCTATGGAGTGAGGAAAGTGAATTTCCCTGTTATGATTTTCAATAAGTCGCCACTTTATTAGGTACACCTGTGCAATCTATTTCAACACATTCTCACTCCCACTTCCTATTTATATACATGACGTGGCAGAAAATAAGAAACACATCTGAATAAAATGCAGTCTGGTACAACAACACCATGAACTATACCGCCATTAACTATGACCTCAATGCTAAACCATAGTAAATAAATTAACAATGTCAAGAACAGAACAGTGTGTACCTAATAAAGTGACCACTGGGTGTTAACTAAAAAAGTGTCTTTGTTGTAGATGCTGTCTTATTATTCCTGCAGAGTAACAGAAAGTTGCCATTTGCACATGGTACTCAGAGACAATGACAACAGATGGATTGATGAGCAGCTCTGCAACTGGAGACAAAGGAATATTAACTAAGTTGGTTTTGCACAGTTCCTTTTTTTTCTGTTTCACATATTTGTACGTACAAATAAGGAGGGCTGCGACAAAATTCTTAAAAAAAACATTTCCATAAAACCTTATGAGATTATCATACAATGTATAAGATTATATCCCAATGCAGCCTCCATTTAATCTGAGATGTAGGTTTATATATTAGAGGCTGGTGGAACACAGACTTGCCTGGATGTAGAGTAGGACTTTTTCTCTTTGCACAGTAGATGCTAACAGAGTAAAACAAAAAACATGCTGGCTTCATGATCACAAAAATGACACTGATTTCAATCGTAACCTGATAACCAATTGTAACATAACAATTGCTTAACATAAAGGTAGTCTATATCCACGGCGGAAATTCTGCTATATGTCCTTCTTTTCGGCCAGATGTCTGTCACCTTTCGCTTTATTTATGTTTGAATTCTGAACTCCAGTCGCTTTATGAGGACTATGGCTAACTGCTCCTCAGATCTAGAATATCTGTCCAATTTGAGTTTTCTGTTGCACAACTAAAAGAACTTTTGAACGTACACATGTTCCACCAAAACAAGTTCCTTCCCGAGGCTATTTTGCAGCGGCACAGCAGCTTTTCCCGGTGTTTAGCACTGCCCAAGACGATTGTGATTGGTTTAAAGAAATGGCAATAAACCAGAGCATGTTTGTCTCCCATCCCGGAATGCTGTGTGGACTAACCAAACTCTCCTCCGCAGCGCTGTGGAGGAATGTCTGGCAATGCGAGACTAACATAAAGGTAGCTATTCTTATTATCGAGTGGCTCTCCATCTAACATCAACATAACAAGGTGTCCTTTTAAAAATAAATGTGTCCAGGGTCTATCCTTGAGCAAGACTACACCTAATCACAGCTCGGAAAGACCTTGGCCAAGTTGTCATAACTTTTTGAATCAGATGTTTCTCAACACCAACCCTTGCTACCTTATATTTCTGACATGTGTCGCTTCTATTTAAAGAATACGAGTACTAGTTTCAGCCACATTTTTGTTTTCAGCAAGAGTGGACAAAAGAGTGGACATGTCAAATGTCAGATAGAAGTAGGAGCTTTTTCTACTTGTTTCCCTGCCATAATTTACATAATGGATAATGGCATGGGTGTGTCAGTTAAGAGACACAAATGAAACGCAATGTTTTGTTTTGCATGGCTTCCAGCTGGTTGGATAAGGTTAGGGTTAGTTGTCAGTCCTTCTAATGCTTTCTTACAAGCCCTGCTTTCCAGCCAGCAGCCGGCTCACACTTCCGCTGTGTCTCCTAGGGCGTTTAAGTGTCTCCGCCACCCAACAACGATTGGACAAAGGCCTATGCTGTAAGATGCAGTGCACTGGTTTCAGCAAGCAAAAGCATGCAGAAGGGACAGAATCTTCATTTCAGATTGTGGGCATGTCAAGAGACATTGTGTAAGCCCCAGGCCACTCACAACATAGAAAAAATAAGGGGAATAATTTTCAGCTACAGCCAGTGCACTCTCATGAGATATTCAGTCATGAGTGAACCATTGGCAAGCAATCTGCTCCATCTAAATTGACCATGTGAAATGCATGACTGATGTGAATAGTTACTGTGTGTGTGTGTGTGTGTGTGTGTGTGTGTGTGTGTGTGTGTGTGTGTGTGTGTGTGTGTGTGTCTCATTAGACATGCGAGTTGATTCTAGATGAGGTAGAGGAGCGCTTGGCCAATTCAGATCCAGGTGCACATTAAGCTAGCAGAGCCAAATCGCTTCTTTCTCATCCATATTCTCGATCCTTCTCTCAGGCATTTTTCTCAATCTTCCTTCTTTTCCAGCTCATAATTATCACCTCTATGCCACATTTGAAGAGAAATGTCGCAGATAATTGCGAGTGTGACTTTGTGCACTAGTGATTTGCACAGAATCTGTGCAGAAGAATGTGCAGCAACAGTAGTGTTGGACTATTAGTACCATAAATACTTGCGCACTGAGTCCGTACAGAGCACCATTACAAATGGCCTATTCTACTGTCAGATATGGTCACGTAACAAACAATCACGATTTATAATATTTAATATTTAACCAAAGTAACCAAAGTAAAGGCATTTGTCAAATAGCACACCAAATCAAGGAAATGGATGCAAATATAAGCCAGCTCAATCATTTTCAATTTAAAGCCATGATTTAAATAAATCACCAAAAAAAAAAAACGCAGTTACCACTTGCACCACATTGTATCTAACTGTGCCAAGGTTTTGGGATACTGCCCTCTGAAGCTTGTTGTCAAGTGTTGTCTTGTGCAGTTTATGCTGTCCAATGCTTTGAGAAAAATTTACATTTGATGAAGTCAACAGCAAAGTGTCTTTGCAGAAACCACAACTCTCTGCATAGCTGGACAAAACTAGAGGTACATGAGAAAGGATGTTTTTTATTGGGGCGTGCGTGCGTGCGTGTGTTATTTGGGTTAATTGAACCCTTCAATTAATGAAAAGGCCACTGCTTTCTCGAAGACAATAATAATTATTGCCAAATATATCTGAGTATGTGTGCTGTGCGCTGTGATGGAGTGACGGAGATTGCAAGCAGACTGTTACTTGTTCGTGTGAGAGCAGTTCCACTGAAAATAGTTTGGACACACTATGATTTACCATACATTCTGAGCATCTGAAATTAAGAAATTGAAAAAGTATTGAGCTCAGCAAGATGCAACGCTGTGTTGTAAAAGTTATAAACCATATTAAGGTTTCCATTGCGAGTGCTTAAGATGTGAACACATCTCTCTCTTGTAACGCTCAGAGGTGAAATTACTTTTTCACCTCAACAACAAAAGTAACAAAATGTCTTGCAACCATGACAATGAATTCTCTACTCTGGTTATTGCTTGAGAACAGATTGAAAAGCATACCACTGCCAGAGACCTATTTGCCTTCTTACCACCACATTAAATACAAACTGTGTACAGCCACACTGTAATCAGATCTCACACTAACTAATATCTGCCCCTCACCTCTTGTGTGACAGCGGTCTGCACCCTCTCAGTCTGAATGAGCAAACAATTAGAACTGTGTACTTGGCTATTTTAATATTCTTCCAGCACATAATCTGTTTGATTGGATCATCTAAACCCAGTCAGTGTCAGCGCCTTGCTCTATCTGTTGAACAAGCAGCGGGAATTATTATGCATTGCTTTCACCTTCTTTAATCTTTCAACCATTTAACAACTATTTATTATTTGAAGCAATTAAACTCTCAGTAACACAAGGGGTTGTGCGCTGTTGTGGTGTGGTCTCTTGCAAAGGAAATGCCATTTTGAATGCAAATGGCGATAACTGGTCTCCATTCCATTTAGGACTCTGCTGGGAGGTAGTTGACACGGATGAACTATGTCAAGAAATAAAGCCCCCTCGTAAACACTTGAAAATCAGCAGTCCTTGATCAGAGCTGCAAATGTTCTCATTACTACTACTGAGATGTCAGACACATCAAAGATACTCCCTAGATTCTGTGATAATAGTCTGTTTATGTTCATACCAGCAGCCAATAGTCCTTCATTGAAGAAATGGAAATTAGGTTTGAAATTGTACTCATGTCATGGCTGGCTAGTTAACTAACTAGTTTGCTAATTCCACCATGCTTTCATCCTACACTGGTTACAGAAGATGAGCCTGAACAGCAGATGGTGGCCAGCGGTAGAGCTGCAAAGATTAGTCGATAAGTTGTCAACTATTAAATTAATCGCCAACTATTTTGATAATCGTTTTGAGTAATTTTTTATGGGGAAAGAAAATTCTCATTCCAGCTGTTAATATTAACAAATGTTAATATTCCCTAGTTTTGTGACAGTAAACTTAGTCTTGCTTTGCCAGACCTTCCTCCACAGCGCTGCGGAGGAGAATCTGGCTAGTCCACACATCATTCTGAGATGGGAGAAAAACATGCTCTGGTTTATTGGTATTTCTTTAACTAATCACAATCATCTTGGGTGGTGCTTAGCGCCGAGTGGAGCCGCGGTGCCACTGCAAAATAGCCTCGGGAAAGAACTTGTGTACGTTCAAAAGTTGTTTTAGTTGTGCAACAGAAAACTCAAATTGGACAGATAGTCTATCTAGCTGTCTGGATTTACCCTGCAGAGATCTGAGGAGCAGTTAACCATAGTCCTCATGAATCCACTGGAGTTTAAAATTCCAACACAAAGAAAGCTTAAGGTAATGGACATCCGGCCGAAAAGAGTGAAATCCGGTGGAATTTCCGTCGGCAACGGAGCAATCCTGGAATTGGAACGTCGTGGATGTAGACTACAGTAAACTGAATATCTTTGAGTTGTGGACAAAACAAGAGATTTGAAAACATCATCTTGGGCTTTGGAAAATACTGGTGAACATTTTTCACAATTTTCTGACATTTCACATATCAAACAATTCATACATTAATTGAGAAAATGATCAACAGATTAATCGTCAGTGAAAATAATCGTTAGTTGCAGCAACTAGCCAGCGGCAGCAGTGGGTTTGCAGTCCCTCCGCCTCACTCCCCACCGCTGGCAGGACTACTTCGGCGGGAGAAGAGCGGATGGCATCTTCGGAGACGGACAACCTAACAAGCCAGCCCAAGCTAGCTAGCGCGATAGAGCTAGAGAAACCTGACTTTTTAACAGATTATCTAGTCTCACGTATGATATAGTCACAGTTTCAGCAGATATGACAAAACGTGTTTTATATAAAAGTTACCTACTAATAAACCATTGATGCTAAACACATGTGGCTACACAAACACATAGGAGAAAAGACATAACATTCCTTAACGCTGTTAAAAAACACATTTCCTACCTAAGCGTCTTCTGTTGATTCATTCATTCAGTGGCATAGAGCAGTTGTGGGCCATGCACATACTTATATAACTGGAGTTACACAGTTAACTACTATTTTACCTTCTCTCGTTACTGAATAGGAGAATACTCGCACATAACCGCGGTGTTTGTGTTCATTCATTCATAGAGAGCAGCAATCAGCGATGAGCAGATGGTTTGTAGTGAAGATGACTTTGCTAGATGTGTGTTACTAAAAAAGAGAAAAGCCTTCTTTCAACTTCCTTAACATTGCTTTATAAATTCCTCAAGCCTTGTTTGGCGCCCAGAGAGGATGTGGACGGCCACAAGCAGAAAGGGGAAGGGAGTGACTGGGGTAGCGTGTGTGTGTGTGTGTGTGTGTGTGTGTGTGTGTGTGTGTGTGTGTGTGCGCGTGTGCGTGAAGGTGAGAGGAGGAGGAAAACATTTCCTGTTCTTTACTGTCCAAAGACTGGAGGTAATAAACACACTTACAGGCTCAGTCTCTAGACTGTGAATGTGTGTGGGGAGCTGGCATCTGGCATCCAGCATCAGGACATAAAAAATGTAGAAAAAGGAGGTGTAATCTCTCTCTCATACCCATGATAGTACTTGAGGTCACACTGCGGGACGTACAGAACAAGTGGTGTGGTGAGGCCCCGGCCTACTGAGCTCTAGCAACAGACTTCAAAAGGATGATGCCAATGTTTTGCATGTTTTAGCCCATTTACTACAAGTCACCCATACTTTACATTATGACTGACCATTTTCCAAAGCATCCCATGCTGTGTTAGAGTTTGATGCAGTCGTTTTTCCAACCTGCCATGAAGCCACTGGTTCCGGTTGATGTCAGTATGATATTCAAATGTTCCTGCAGAGACTTGGAACTTGCTGCATGTCTGTAATCCATCAAAGTGAACGTTCAGTTGGGTGTAGTTACAGCCATGTATGTACAGTATGTACTCATTCAGTCAAAGTTACATTATTGTTGTGCAAAAGCGCAGTTGAAAACCCTGTTTTTGAAATGTCTTTGGATGCCTTTAGGTGCTGCAGGGTTTAATTGCATTGTTAGCTCAATGCACTAATTATGTGATACCTTTTCCTTACGTTGTGTAAAAATCAACTGATCAACCAATGGAGTGTGAGAATCAAAAGGAAAACAAAAATGACCTGGAATTATTCATTGGAGCACAGACAATGTTTTTCTACAGAGAGAACAAACCTATAAAAGACTTCTAACACAATTGCTGCTTTCATAAAAACGAGTTTCTTGAACTAAAGGACCTTAATTAAGAAATGATGCTTGACATAATTGTCTCACAAATCCACACACTTGGTCATTACCAATCACCTTTGTATTATCTGGACATTCCAAAATGGACACACTGTGGATCAGAAGTGCTCAGGGTTGAGTTATTCACCTCCCCACAGTCTCAGCCAAACTTCAAGATCACCTCTGTTAATCTGGGATTTCTCCTCCAGAGTTTGGTCTGACAGCCATTCTGGCCAAACGTGGGCCTGTAATGTCTGAATCTATTTTAAGTGCCCTCTCTCATTTGGAGTACTTTCTAGTTCTGCGGCCAGTACAGTAAAATCCTTCCCCACTCACATAATTCCCTCAAGAGAAAGCCTGCCCCTTGAATTGATTTTAAGTTAAAAAAGCTGACTGGATAAAAGACGCTGGTATAATGGTAGTAAAAGTGGACCAGGGTGAGGGAAACCCGGTTTTATGTGTTGCAGTTGTTTTTTCTTCATCATTCAGGTTGAATTGATTTTTTTATTGGGATGAAAAGGAATAGAGCACTATATCCCAAAAGTTTACAAAAATTGGGAATTTGCACTATACTTTTTTATAATTTGCCATTAACAGTTTATTGATTCAACTTAAATCTCAACCCAGGTTTTATGGCAGCATCAAATTAAATTGAATTCCATGTTTGCACTGGCAACTGCAATGCCAATTTTCCAGTAGTCTATATCGCTTTCGGAATTGCTCCGTTGCCGACAGAAATTCCGCCAGATCTCACTCATTTAGGCCGGATATCCGTTGCCTTGGGCTTCTTTTTTGTTGGCATTTTAAACTGCGGTCGATTTATGAGGACTATGGTTAACCTTTTCTCAGATCTCTGCAGGGTAAATCCAGACAGCTAGCTAGACTGTCTGTCCAATCTGAGTTTTCTGTTGCACGACTAAAACAACTTTTGAACGTACACGTTCCGTCAAAACAAGTTCCTTCCCGAGGCTATTTTGCAGCGGCACAGCAGCTTTTCCCGGTGTTTAGCACTGCCCAAGACGATTGTGATTGGTTTAAAGAAATACCAATAAACCAGAGCACGTTTTTCTCCTATCCCGGAATGCTGTGTGGACTAGCAAGACCCTCTTCCGCAGCGCAGTGGTGGAGGAAGGTCTGGCAAAGCGAGACTAAATTGCCAGTAATGCTCACTAGCCTAGTTATTCTCTAATATAAAGTATATAGAATAAAAAGTGTCCATCAAAACATATAGCATATTTATGATTAACTTAAATCAACCATTATAGCCAGCAGTGCAGTTTAAATAACTAGTTTTAGAATAAATATGAAGCTGCCATAAACCATGGACCAACCTACATGTGCTGAAAGTGCCATTTTTACATCCCTTATTGTACTAAATATAATGTATAAATCATCTGTGAGGTTTAAAGGTGTTAGCAGGCTGATTTTGTTACCATAGGCGAGAGCCAGGCTAGCTGCCTCCCCCTGTTGCAGTCTTTGGACTAAGCTAAGCTTTCCAGCTGCCGGCGGCAGCTTCATTTTTACCAAACAGACATGAGTGGTAACGATCATCTCATCATTCAAGATGTTACGCTGTTACGTAGCTCTCTGTAGCATTGGATGTCCACCCTTGGTGGATGAGAGCAACTGCAGGTGTAGTTGATTATTTCTGCATGAGGATGTTTGATTTTTTTTGTGAGACATGACACTGCCAAACTTCAATCTATTTAACTCAGGGCAGAGTTTACATCTGATCGACCACTTTTTGTTAAGTGATGCTAACTTACTAGGAATCTACAACACTCGCAAACGATCGATCTACGTGACATAGGGGGCTCTTTCAGCTCTGGTTTGTCATTTGTGTTACTGGACTTGCTATAGGAGCTATACATCCAGAGGCTGAACCGGCGGGCGTAAAGCAAAAAAAAAAATTCATGAGTTGAGACAATATTCTTATTGAAAACCCCTTCTGCCTGCGGTAATTGGACAACTCCCCATTAGTAAACTGCATCACAATATCCACACTAGATTTTATTGAAGGTAATAAAGATGGCAATGTATGTAACTCAGCTCCTGGGCATAAGCAATACCTTTGTAAATACAAATACAACTTTGTATACAACTTCATCTAAGATGATAGAGAGCATTGCTTCAGTATCTTTCACTGTAGAAATCACCCAAAATGATGATTCATTCTATAAAGTTATCTGTAACTTTCCTTCTGGATATATCCTTACTTTTTTCGAATCACACAGGGCTCAAAATTAGGGAAAGGCTCCTGTCCCTGCTGAGATCCCCAATACATCTTTCTGTGTCAAGTATATTGCCCAAAATATCGCCCAGGTTGCCATTGATCTCTCAGTCTTTGGCTCTACAACTGTCTGGCACTGTTATTGTGTCACAGCTTCCTCTATTCAGGCCTGTCATTTTCACACTGTTTCTCTCACTCTCTCCCCTTTACTGGGATGTTTCTGAAGATATGTCACTGTCTCTTTTATTTCATTTGACATCCATTCTCTTACTTTCTTCTTCTGCTCGGTATGTAACATATTTGTAAAAATATCTCTGTTTCTGTCCACATTTATATTATTCTTGCCATACAAATCCAGTCCCCTACTCACTTTTCACCCTCTTTCTGTATTTTAACATGATTCTGTTGCTGTCTATGGCACTTAATTTACAAAACATGCAATTAGTATTTAGTTTAGTAATTATAGTAAACATGTAAATTAAGTCAGTCAGGAAGAGTAAAAACAAAGCTGCTTTCTTTTCCATTTTTTTGCTTATTACCTCCTCCAATGGAAAATCCTTGAAAACAACACAGGCCAAAACAATTTGGCAGGACCACATGCAGTGCTGAGTGCAGGCAGTAGAACGTTTTTTTGTTGCTGTCTATTCACTTTTAATTCAGTGTAGCTCCGTCTTCAACCTACTGTTGTATGGTCCCTGTGATGGAGCGAGAAAAGCACAAAACAAGTGTTGGGAGAGTGATTGGCCACAGCTTGTATAAAATACGCAACACTAACAACACATGTAAAAGCCAAGAGTTGTAATTTATCCATTTACCTTTGTATTTGGTATGAATCTTTCAGATAGATCATCTAAATTATACATCGAAAATGTATTTTCACTGTGTACGTCTATTATTTACATTTTCCCCTAAAGATTTTGGGAATTAAGTACAAATCTGATTAAAACATCAATAACCAGGTGAAAACCATTTGCATTTTCTGTTCATTGTGTATTGCCGCAGGAGGTTTCAAACTGTTCCAAACAGCACATTCTTGCAGCAGGTGATCACGGATCATTTAAGCTGGAAATCAGTCCAAATTGCTTTGTTCCTTTTTAAAAACTTGATTGCTGTGAAGAAAACACAATGACACATTTATTCAGCCTTTACTTTCAGCAAGAGACACAGAAAGACAGACATATGCATGTGTGTATAGAGACACACACACACACACATACACATACACATACACACACAGACACACACACACACCTTATTGCTCAAATGGATAGATCCTGACAGGCATATCTTTGTCCTCTCAACTCTCCAGAAAGCTGCTAATCTGCCCAAACTATCAGCTTGCAGTGGCTGTTAATTAGCCGCCTTTTCAGTATTCGCTGATTATCTCGGCATCCTGCCAGTGGGGTTGGTCCTCAATTGTCATCTGCTCTGGAACAGGTGTGTGTGTGTGTGTGTGTGTGTGTGCGTGCGTGCGTGCGTGTGTGTGTTCTTGTTTAACTACATTCATGGGGTCCAAAAACCAGGAATACAGTATACTTGTGGGGTCCGGACAGCTTTATGGGGCCAAAATGCCGGACCCCACATGTTTAAAGGGCTGTTCACCCCTAGCCCTTGTCCCTCGAACCAAAGTGGCAAGGGCTAGGGATAAAAACATACCCCAATGAAATGGGACACCACTTGGTTACGGTTATGTCACCATACAGTATTGATCACAAACTTTCAAGATGACAAGTGTCATATGCATGTTACATGTATATATTTTATAGTTCTTTTATGTTCACTATGGTGGTGCAGATGTTCTTATCTGTGTACTACTTAGGTTTGTTTGCAATACATATTTTTATACACACTGCATGGTGTGTTGTATCTGTTTGAGTTATAACTGTTTTGAATGTCATTGATGTTCAGAAACACTTTCTTTGTTAATAGAAATGTCTTTATTGCCCAATAAAGTAAACACAACAGGCAAAAACATTATATAATAATACAACCCCAAATCAGAAAAAGTTGAGACAGTATGGAAAACACAAATAAAAAAAGAAAGTAGTGATTTCTAAATGTACTTTGACTTGTATTTCATTGCAGACAATACAACAGCACATCATTTAATGTGTTCCTCATGATTTTTATTGTTTTTCTTTCAAAAAAACAAAATTCCTATTTTGGTTCTTGCAACACATTTCAAAAAAAGTTGGAACAGTAAAGCATTTACCACTTTGTAATGTTGCCATTCCTTTTCACAACACTTAAAAAACGTTTAGGGACTGAAGACACCAAGTGATGAAGTGTTTCAGGTGTAATTTTGTCCCATTCTTGCTGCAAACAAGTCTTAAGGTGGGCAACAGTACGGGGTCTTTGTTGTCGCATTTTGCGCTTCAAAATGCGCCACACATTCTCTATTGGAGACAGGTCGGGACTGCAGGCAGGCCAGTCAAGTACCCGTGTCCTCTTCCTCCGCAGTCAGGACTTTGTAATGTGTGCAGAATGTGGTTTTGCATTATCTTGTTGAAATATGCATGGACGTCCCTGGAAAAGATTTCTCTTCTTGAAGGCAGCATATTGTGCTCCAAAATCTCTATGTACTTTTCAGCATTAATGGTGCCATCACAGAAGTGCAAGTTACCTTTGCCAAGGACACTGACACAACCCCATACCATGACAGACCCTGGCTTTTGGACTTGTTGCAGGTAATGATGGTAATGGTCTGGATGATCCTTTTCTTCTTTGGTCCGGAGCACACGGCGTCCATTTCTCCCAAACAATACCTGAAATACTGATTCACCTGACCACAGTACACGTTTCCACTGTGTGATGGTCCATCCAAGATGCCTCCGAGCCCAGAGAAGTTGATGGCGCTTCTGGACACTGTTAACATAGGGCTTCCTTTTGGCACAGTACAGTTTTAACTGGCATTTGTGGCTGTAACTATGTATTGTGGTACTTGACAAAGGTTTGCCAAAGTAGTCCTGAGCCCATGTGGTGATATCGCTTATAGATGAATGACAATTCTTGATGCAGTGCTGCCTGAGGGATCGGAGATCACGGTTGTTCAGTTTAGGCTTGCGCCCTTGTCCTTTATGCACTGAAATTCCTCCTCATTCCTTGAATCTTTTAATTATGTTATGCACTGTTGAAGGTGAAATAAGCAAATGTCTTCCTATCTTTCTTTGAGGAACATTGTTTTTAAACATTTCAATAATTTTCTCACGTATTTGTTGGCAAGCTGGTGATCCTCGGCCCATCTTTGCTCCTAAAGGACTAGACCTTTCTTGGATGCTGCTTTTGTACCAAATCATAATTACAATCACCTGTTGACATCACCTGTTTCAAATCACATCATTATTTAACCAATTTACCTGATTAATAGCCCTAAATTGCTCATGTCCCAACCTTTTTTTTAATGTGTTGCAGGTCTGAATGACAGGAAAGGATATATATTTACAAATGAAATTAAGTTGACCAGACAAAACATGAAATATTTTGTGTTCACATTGTCTGCAATGAAATACAAGTCGAAGTACATTTAGAAATCACTACTTTCTTTTTGTATTTGTGTTTTTCATACTGTCCCAACTTTTTCTGATTTGGGGTTGTACATTATATTACAGAACCATTATCAACTATTAAAACCATAACTTACATGTCTCACACACAGATAAAAAGGCACTCAAATGTATAAAACTCAAAAAAGACACAAGACCACAAAAAACCTACAGCTATTCAAAAAGTCCAGACCAGTCTGATGCCTGTTGGCCAGTAACCTTTCCCTCCTGTATGTAACCAACAACAATGTACAGGAACAGGTATGCATTACAAACGATTACAATAATACAGTACCAATACAATAATGAATGGCTACAACATGAACGCATGACTCACTCCCATAGTTGCTTTGCAGCATATTTTGATTTAAGAAGCTTCTGCCCGTTTTCAGCCTGAAAGTGGATCAGCTGCTGGGTTCCTCCTGAGTCCCTGTGTGATACAGGACGGTATATGTAAAGCACGTATCGATGTCTCCAAAGCAAGTAGTGTTATGCACTGATATCAAACACAATTCGCTGCTAATGGAGTTTAGTTAACACTGTAGACATGCATGGAGTCCTTTCAAGGCAGAGACATGCGGGACTGTTGTGCAAATAAGCAGTGTAACGTTAACGTTATACGTTAGCATAGCAAGCTAGCGATTTTTAAAAACGTTTCAATTAAGAACATGGTTGCAACTATATATGTACAGGACTGTGTAGAGCACAAAACACCGTCGTAATTGCGTCCTCACTTGGTCTGAAGGGACATCTGTCCCTTCCCCTTAGCCCTATCCCTCGATCAAGACGAGTATTGGGACAGCCCTAGCTCTCACATGAACGCGCACAACAAGGGTTAACCCTAAGACTTGGTTTTTATTAGGGTTAGAATTAGGTTACGGTGAGGGTAAGGGTTAAGGTTAGGCATTTAGTTCTGATGGTTAAGGTTAGGGTTAAGGACCAATAACGATTTCCAACCCTCATTAGCAGTGACGGTCATTATAAGCCAGTCGTCTCTCTAATGATTCGATAAATCTGTCCCTCTCATTCTAGTCAACCAGTCAATGTTCATCTACCTGTCATAGCTTGCTGTAACTGCTCATTCTAATTGGTCAACTTCAGTCTGTGCTCTTTGCTTGCCCTTTTAGTCCACCTGTCTGTCAATTTTTACTACATCCCTTGTTAATATACCATACTTTCTTTCCTTTTCTCACATTCTGTGGTCTATCATTGACCGATCATCACCTGTCAGTTCCTGTCTAGGCAACACAGCAAAGGCAGCTACCTCTAAAATACCCTTTTAGAGTCAAAGTCAGCACTTTAAAGGTTTGTGATCCACATCGTATACACATATCCGAATGTATTTGAGCACATCACCAGTCTGTAGAGGTGAATTATAGATAGTACATTAAAATCACAATGTTCCAATGAAAACATGTTTTTAGGCTGACCAGTATAGATGCGTATCTCTGGGAATGAATTTCATTTTACCACAACCTGCACATAAAAGACCTACCACTCCTCTTCAACAAACATGTTGATACATTTTATAGTTTGATCAAAACAACAATGGTGGCTGGATATACAGATGGTCCATCCAATCACATGCAAGTGTGGCGAGGAGGGGTCATCATTCTAGAATAAATAACTACTGGGAAGGGAAACTAATGATGAGGAGAGGACACTTAGGGACCGACAACGCCACCTAGGGACTTTCACCCCAAGATATGAAAATCCAAATTCTCAATATGGACACAGGTGCAAAACTGATGAGGCAGAGACAGTAGGTAAAACAGAACAAATGTTTTTATTCACAGAAATGATTTAAGAAAAGACTATAACAATACTAAAAACTGCAATGAAGTACATATAATAAACTCCAATTAGTGGGCTGGGGCTTCAGTGGGGGCAGACTGCGGAAATGATACCCAGTCTCCCTAGTCTGGGGGCAACACTACAACAAAACATGCATTAACAGAGTCCCAGTGCCTACTTGCATGCAACGGGAGCGAGGTTCAACACGGTGCCTAGCCGCCCGCACTGAGGACACCCAGGCCACACCAAAATGGCAAGAGAACAAAAGAAGGATAAACTGAAACTCCTGAAACAAAGAATCAAAAATTAACAAAAACCAACAACCCCATTGGTAACTAAACAATCTCAGAACATATACTCAAACTAAATAAAAGAAATATATTCCAAGTAACCAAACGTCATCAATAAACTAAACTAAAGAAAAGAAAGAAAGCAAACCTAACAAAACAAAGTAAAGCAGAGCAGCAACAGGTGAACCTAAAACACAAAAAGGCACATGTTAATTAGGGGAACAACTTTAAATCATCAGAAGAGAGACTGGGGCCCCATCCAGACGAAGACGTTAGGATGAAAACGCATCCGTCTTCCCTGGATTCGGTTCAAGAAAATTCACATCCACATGAATCCATATGTAAATGACTCAACACGGTACTTCATATGCCAGGCCTGTAGGCGGCGCTGTTACTGCTACAGAAATTAACGGAACGAAGAAGAAGAGCAGCCTTCAGTGACTTCCTTTCATAACCATAGAGAGTATATAAAAGTTCATAACATAACTGTTAGCTAGTTCTCTTAGCTTAAGACATCCATGGACTAGACTTTAATAACTTACACCACTGCTCGTTATATAAAGGCCGCCTAGAAAAAGAATGTAAACTTTGTTTACATTCTATCGGACATGATTGCAGAGCTAGCGTTAGCGCGCTAACGCTAGCTCTGCTAGCTAACATCGGCAGTCAAACAAACATCAATGATCTGATGTCTTTTTGATAATCTAGCTACACGTTTTTCTTGCGGTAGCCTTTCTACAATAAGCGGTGCTAAAAAGTTACTATAATCCATTCAAGGAGTTGATGAGCAGACAGATTAGCGAGCTAGTTGATAAGTTCTCTACTTCCACTTCATAGTGTATATATTTATGCCATAGCCGTCAGCTGGGTTGAAGGCGGAGCTTTGAGTCCGAGGTGTGTGGGGATGACATCATCGATACGCACATATGCGGTTTCGCCGTCCATATGAAGCCAAACGTGAGCCGGCTTTTTTTTTTATTCACCCTGGGACCAGGTTTCAAAAAAGTGCGTTTACGGGCAGTGCGTTTACAGGATTCATGTGGACAGTCGGCCCAAACGATGCAAAAGATGTGCGTTTGCATCGAAATACGTTTCCGTGTGGATACCACCTAAAAATGGGGACCCTACTCACCACTATCAGCAGGCAACCACCACCAGGGACCAACAAAAGGATAAACTGAGCCAGCTGATGGCTTTTATACTGCACCTGGGCAGGGGGAGGAGCTAAGGGAGGAGTTTTACTGGGCTACTGGAGTTGCGTTCACTACACCTCACTGTGCTTCACTACACAAGGTGTCTTCAAACTGTTTCCAATGATCGCATCTGAGATTGTTCTGTGTAACAAACCATCTGGCATGTCCGGTTAGCAAAATAGAAACATCAAAATCATAATTGGATCGTGTAGCTTTTTTTCTTTTTTTTTTGGTGAAGAGAATGCGACTCATGTCAGTTCAGACTAGATATTTGCCTGAATGGGAGACATGCCAGCAAAACTCCCAACATGTACAGTATGTGGGTGACATTAGGCTCATTACTTTTAAATTTGACTACCACACACCAGCTACACCAGCTGAGATTTAGTTGATTTGCCACCCTAGTTGTCAAATCTAACTGCTGCAAAAGCTTTTTTTTTTTAAAGCGTAAATTAAAATGTTCCATGCCCTGCAAGTCTGAGCCTGCTCCTCCTCCTTTTCCAATTCTGGGTGCAAAAGGCTTGTCTTTCAAATGCAAAGCGGTAGACTTGTTAAAGGAACACGCCGACTTATTGGGACATTAGCTTATTCACCATAACCCCGAGAGTTAGACAAGTCCATACATACCCTTCTCATCTCCGTGCGTGTCGTAACTCTGTCTGACGGCTCCACCGTTAGCTTAGCCTAGCACAGATCCTGGAGGTAACCGGCTCCAACTAGCCTACTGCTCTGAATAAGTGACAAAATAACGCCAACATGTTCCTATTTACATGTTGTGATTTGTATAGTCACAGCGTGTACAAATAACAACGTCACATGAGACACAGCGATCTTCTAACCGTATATAAACTGGGAACTATATTCTCAGAAAGGCAAAGCGGAGTGATATGCTTGCAGCTCTGCTCCAGAGCTGCAAGCATATCACTCCGCCCTGCTCTCCGAGTGCAGAGCTGCTAGCATATCACTCCGCCCAAGTAGCACTGCTTCGCCTTTCTGAGAATATAGTTCCCAGTTTATATACAGTTACAAGATGGCAGTTACCATGGTACCAGTTACCTCCAGGATCTGTGCTAGGCTAAGCTAACTGTGGAGCCATCAGACAGAGTTACGACATGCACGGAGATGAGAAGGGTATGTATCGACTTGTCTAACTCTTGGGGTTACGGTGAATAAGCTAATGTCCCAATAAGTCGGCGTGTTCTTTTAAAGTAGAATGTACATTTATTTTAATGCATTACATACATATTAACATTATGCAAAGTTATTGAGAAGCAACAATCAAACAAAATATACCAAAGGGTTGGAAAACAACATGTAGCATGGAGTAAAATTCTTGCCACTGGGTTGGAGTCCCAGCTGTGGTACCTTCGAAGAACACATTTGGCAGTGTTTGCAGGTGGGAAGCTGGTGAGGGATTATGCCCTACAGTAGGCTACTTGTTTCTTGGGATGCCATAAATGGAATTGTTTTGGCTCTGGCTATGATTTACCTTTTTTTTTTATTAAAAGAGTTGAATGCATTCAGTGGATATTGAACTATTTGATCTTAAACATTCTTAATCCACGACCAATTTGACAATTCATGACCAAATTGTTCAAACGTTATTTTCATATCTCCTTGTTTTGTAACTTCACTGGAATATGAAGGCAAGAAAGTCAATTATTTTGAGTGAATCATCAGATAATTATTCATTTATAGGCTTTTACACATTAAATTATTCCTGAGAGAGGATCAATGTCAAAGCTTTTGTCTTATATATATTAATAAGCATTTGCTTTTGTGCATTGTCTTTTGTGACTGCTCATCCCAAAACCCTCGTTTTACTCTCTTTACACAACAGAGCCCAGGCGTCAAATGATGTAGACTCAAAAATGCAAAACGGCAAAATGCTAAAGTCTCTGGCCACATAATAATGTGTGAAAGGGGGGATTTGGGGAGGATTGTAGCCTTGATGTTTTCAATATGAAATACATGTATGTAACAATAATGCAACATTCTTCTCTTTACAAATATAATTGTATATATTTGTGTGAGTGAACACGTCTATGGAATGTCATACAAACTAAATGTGGATCATAGGCATGATGAGTCAGCAGGCTGTTGTAATGCCCCCCTCATTATATAAGTGCATAATAGATTTGCGTAATGATACATGCGTCCTTTGGCACTGCCGCGGAACATTGCAAATGTCTAACTGTGAGAGTCGGCAGCAGGGTTGTGCATTTATGCACATTTTCACAATGACTGAGATGTGAATGTTAAGCATGGAACAATGCATCCACAGTATTTCTTTATGCATCTAGGGCAATGACTACAGATAGCTTGGTGTAAATCTGCACATGTATGCATGTATCCTTCCTGTCACTTAAATGTGTGCGCTGCTTCAAACCCCCACCACCATACACAGTGGTACGACTGTTTTAAGCTCTTAAACTTAGGAAAAGCAATATCTTTGGCACTAGGCAACCTTGTGTTTGTATTGTAGAAAATAGCAGTGAGTGGAGAGTGTTTGAACACTTTCATGTTCAAACTCCAGAAATCATGTGGCACCTCATCTGAAAACTGCACACAGCATAGTTATGTTTAACAATTTGGTGACTCCATGATTGCTTTTTGAAAGATAAGCAAAGGACAATATGTTGTACCTTTCTTTTAGATTAAAGATTTGCTCATTGCCCTTTATAACAATATATATTAATCAGAAGACTTGGAACACTTCATTGTAAATTACATACATTTATTAGATAGAAATAATTGTACTAAAGAATATTGTGTCTGTTTTACTATTAGGTATTAGGTATTAGGTTTTCTATATTTTGGTGTCACTGTGAGTATAGTCTCGCTTTGCCTAACCTTCCTCCACAGCGCTGCGGAGGAGGGTCTGGCTAGTCCACACAGCATTCCAGGATGGGAGAAAAAATGTGCTCTGGTTTATTGGCATTTCTTTAAACCAATCACAATCGTCTTGGGCGGTGCTAAGTGCCGGACAGAGCCACGCTGCCGCTTTAAAATAGCCTCGGGAAGGAACTTGTTTTGGTGGAAAATGTTTACATTCAAAACAGAAAACTCAGATTGGACAGATATTCTAGCAATCTGTCTGGATTTACCCTGCAGAGATCTGAGGAGCAGTTAACCATAGTCCTCAGAAATCGACCGGAGTTAAAAATTCCAACACAAAGAAAGCGGAAGGTAATTGACATCCAGCCGAAAAGAGTGAAATCCGGCCAGATTTTCGTTGGCAACGGAGCAATCCCGGAAGTGGAACTTCGTGGATAAAGACTACTATGAGTATATCATGGCTGCAGTGAAGGAACATAAAACTGTATGCGTCTGCTTCTCCCTTGTTTTCTAACCTTACAGTATTATCAAAAATGAAAGTTAAATTTCTTAAATAAGCCCGCTAACCTACAACTTTGCACAAAAGGGCAAGTGTAAACCATGATTGCCGCGATCAACTGTCAAACAGGAGTTATATTTAACCTGCTCTGTCAGGTGAATTTAAAACATTCTTGTTGTACAGTAACTGACTTTTGGGATGACAGTGTTTCATTAAACAGTGGAAGCGAGCCAATATCCAATCCTTCAGCTTTTGTCAGTTATAATCATTAATGCAGTTCAGTTATGTCCAAGTCATTTTCAGTAAATGCGCAGCATTATATTCTTGCTGATATTATGTCGCCATTATCTGGAACTTAAATCACTCTAATGCCTCTCGCTGGGTCAATCTGTCAAGCCCAGGAGAGCCCTAGAGCTCAGGAGGTGTTTATTACCAACACCTGCCTAGCTCTGAGAGACAATAGACACAAAGTTAGGTGAGAAAGAAAGCACATGGATGTAGGAATAATTGAGCTGTGAAACAAGAAAATAATTACAGAGGGGAGACAGTGAGGGAGTGAAAGAATGAAATGAGTCTCTAGTTTGCCATCCGCTGTGATGGGGGATTTAATATTATGCAGAACGGGATTGGGATTTGTAAGAATTACCGTCTGACATGCTGTGTTTAAATGGATGTAGAGGACTCATTAAAGCCTCCATTATTCTTACATGTGTAAATAAATTCAGAAAAAAAGAAATTTGCACCTCATTTATTTCAATTCATCTGTTCTTTGCTACTGCAATTGCACACTGCTAGATATGCACTAATCACTGCCTTAAATCCATCACATTCACCTAAGAAACCATGTTCATCTTGGAGTGGATGGGCATGTACATGTAGCAGGTCGGACTTTTGTAAAGGAGATTAAAGTTATTTTTAACCATAATCACACTTTTTCCCTCACCTTGACCAAGTGTATTAATTACCTAACCTTTAGCATACTTTAATGCTACTTGACCAATCTTAACCATACTTTCGCCTGACCCTATTAAGCAGATCCACTTACAATTTTGTCCTAAATGTCATTATAGAATTCAGTGTTTCTGCTATTAGCTAAATCAATTAAGTCATGGAGGGCCACCGACTCAGTTTTTAGCGTGACAGCAATCTCTGGGTCACGTGTACCTTAGATAGCCTTAACCTTAGTTAAGGTCAAGCCCCTAGGAAGAGCACCATGTCTAAAAGCCACCTTGGGCTTAGCGGATAGGGGTGGTACTGCACCCCATGGCCCAGAAAGACTTTTCACGTAGACTTTGCATTGCGAAAGAAACGTCTATATTTCAGCGGATAATTTGTTTCGGGGTATATCAACTTACCAGCCTGAACACATAAAGGCTCCTTGTTTAAAATGTCACGTTTTTAACATTTTTAACAGTCACTAGTAGCGAATCCAGAATTATTAAATTAGGCATGATGAGCGTGCATAATGGATGCGAGCAGACCCGCTGGACTGCGCCTGCCCGCTCACATGAGGTCATGTAGCTAGCTGTAATAATGGATATAGCTAATGGTTGTAATCCACCATGTGTTCTATTAATACGTCCATGGTATTATCTTATGAAGTTATGATACATCCGAGGGATGTATGTATGCTGTAAAACCTGTTACATGGATATAACGGCATTAGCGTTTCCCAAACTGGTGGGGCTATCGGCTTCGAGAGTTTACTCAGTATGCAGAGAAGTGTAAAAGACAGGTCCAAATAAATCCATAGTCTTAGATCCACTATTGATAGTCTTTTGTCCATATTATATTAATTTTCTGTCCTTTTATTGTCGTTAGCTGTGATGCTAAAGCAGTTTTAGCATCCCCATGATGCTTTTGAAAGTTTTTGACCAATCAGAGGAGTTGGTTTCACGGCCCAGTGAAATAAAGCTAAATAATAGTATGACTATCAAATGGCTGAAGATAAATATAAATTTCAGTAATACTGGAACAACAGATTTGATGGAAATTGTTGCAAAATAAATTATTTATGATATTCAACTGAACTTGTTGAGATATGTAGAGCATGTTGTTTTGCTATGGCTCTTAAAATTGTGAAACAGTCTATTTGGGCATACATGTCCCGGGACCTCCCTAGATAGTTGGAGTGAACTTCCATGTTTTGGTACAGTTGGTTTTTACACCTGATGCAAACCGTATGGGAGAACACCTGAACTGTAATGATCACATTTTCAAGGGGACTTGGGCATAGATGTGTTCACACTTATCAAACGAGCAGTACGTTGGGGTCAACTTTAGGATCCGGGCCCAGGTCCCCAATGTAAAAGGCCCATTACTGCTTTATATTCCATTATATTTGTATACTTTGTATTTCCTTTACATAAAGGTATTTCTAACATAAATTGATGCATAAAAAATGATCAGAATGCAGAAAATTAAGTGTTTGACGCTGAAAATGTCCTAGCCCCTACTTTCATATGTTCCCCCAAAAAGGCCTATTCTGAGCCAGAGCCATTATATATATATATATATATATATATATATATATATATATATATATATATATATATATATATATATATATATATATATAATTAGACTACAGCCCTGGGTGGAGATCTCAACGCCCCCAATGTTGAACCCAAAGTTATGCCCTTGGGTATTTCCCACAGATTTGTTCGGCTATGCCTCCACGCTGTAAAACTCCTGTACCACTTGATCCCAAAGGTGCTCTACGTGGTTGATATCTGGGGACTGTGCAGGCCATTGGAGTAAATTAAAGTCAGCGTCATGTTCCTGGAGCAATTTTGAGGGGATGAGTGTTTTGTGACAAAGTGCTTTATCCTGCCAGAATAATTCATTTGTAAAAGCCTAGACCGGCCATGTAGGAACGCAGCTGGGGCCCATTTCATCAAATTTGCAGCATGCAATTTCATATTTCTAATATAATTTTCTCTCACTGATTTTGACACGTGCCACACATCAACTGAACCTCACAGTGCAAGTTTAGGGAGATTACAACAGGCAGTTATCCAGCAATTATTTCATTTTCATTTCCTCTGCTTCTTATTGTTATAATTTCATAGATCACAGTGTAATATTTACAGATTGTTGGAAACTGATAAATGACAGTGAATGGCCGTGGCTTTGTTAAGGCTGTTTATTGCTGTAGGCTATTAAAGTAAACAGATAAGGATAAATCCGTCACTTTTGTCCAAAATTTCACATATTCAAATAATGGTTGAGCAAGGTGCATTACTTGTAAGTGAGAAGCCATTTTTTTACTTCAATTATTTACTATTATATTATTTAGTATTGCAACCCAATGGAATGTCATGGATGGCTGGTCAAAATTCAAAAAGGGGAAGTGATGTGTTTTACGTCATCACTGAGAAAGGACAACAGCAGTGTTTAGCTTTGGAGCGGAAGAGAACATACAGATTACATGATAATTACCTCAAGATAATATCCTCCTTGTCCTCCTTGATTTGACGGGATACATGCTACTGTCATTCCATATCAAAACAAAATGGACAGATTTTTTTAGACCTACAAAACAAGTTCACAAGAAAGAGACATATTGTTGAAAATGAATGATGAGGGCTACTTAATAACAATCAAAACAAGTGGAAAAAGTGTTAGTCTGATAGAGGCAAGTGCTCAACTGCAGAAATCAGGAGCACTGTCAGAAATCCCATCCACCTTCTGTAACTTTGGTCACTCCTTTATCATTAGATAATTTTAATTTGTCATCCACTGTTGTATGCCACTCAAATATAATTCAATGTATAATGTCCGTAATGGGTGAACGTGTGAAGGCTGAGCATGCAATTAAGAATGTTAAATTAAGTGCAGTCCTTGGTTCCTCTTTCTGACTTGTAATTCCAAAAAATAGTCATGTTTCATTTGTTTCTTCAAATGACAAAAGGAAAATTATTTTAGAATGCTCAAATGTCCTCACCGACCCGCCACATGTATTTATCCTCAGCTCTATAAATCTATATTTGTATTTCAATCACTTCATAGATGCATTAAGAGGCAAAAGTTGTTGTCAGTATATACTATAGTATATAGAGTTTGCTAATATTTCAGTTCTTCTGGATAAAAGTCACCTCTTTTTTCCATTTGAAGCTCCTAATGTGTGAAGATGCCAAACGCAGCTTTAATGTACCATTCTGCAAAAAACGAGAAGGAAATCTGTGTCTTGCCATCTTCCTGCAATGTGCATGTCTAACAATTCACATTTCCTTTCAGTCTATGTTGGAGTTCCAAGTGTCTCAAGACAAGATGTTTGTATTTCTCTTGGTACATTTAGTTGGATGGCAGGCTGCATTTTTTGTCTGTGTGTGCGTTTCCTGGTGAGTAATAAAAAGTAAAGAGGCACTATTACTGTCACACACATATGCCTTTTCTGCTGCCCTTAACATGTGGATCTTAGGCTGCACAAATTGACAATGGAGGTTACAGCACAGTGTACATCTCCCCTCATGCTCTCTCATACACACACACAATCTCTCTCCAACTCTCTCATTAGCAACGATACTCACTCCCAAACTGGTACGTACACCTACACAAATATACTCACACTCAACAATGCGTGCATGCACATGCATAGGCACAAGTACAAACACATACCCGTAACACACGCTGCGTCGTATGAATTTTGGAACGGAGGCACGGCTGGATGGCAGCCAGCATATTGCTGTGGAAACCCAGCATGTGATGGCAATGAATATGTATTATTTCATTTCAGCTTCCAGAATTGCTGCTTCCCACAGACCTACACACACACACACACACACACACAAAGATAGACAGCTTTGAGTTAAAAAAAATGCACATCCATATCATCAAGTGCAGTCCTACAGAAAAAAAAGTGTAAAGTGTATTCCATTGAGTTTCAGGGACAGGATTTGATGCACAAGTGGGGTAAAATGCAAATGACAAAGAGAAAGTAGGCCAAATATTGGCTCAGTTAGAACCATGGCATAGAGGATTTTGTTGGTGGCCAGATAGGCGTCACAGTGAAGGGCAACAGTAATGGGAGAGTTGGATTTAGCTCTTGCCTCATACAGAGTTTCTTATTCTCGAAAAGATTTAACATCAAAGGTGTTATACAGCAACATATACATGGCACATGGATTTGCATTCATGACATATTTAAAAACTGGATTGGGCATACAATGACCACATTAATATGTAAGATACTTTATAACCTCAACCATGCTTATCTCAAGGTGTAAGGCAGTCTAGTGGAGTTAATACTGTCGTAAATGGCTGTGATTTCTGCATTTGTTAGGTGGTAACATTGTGTAACAGCAGAGCATCACTGCTGAAAATATGTTCTCATTTGCACTAGGTCATTGGTTCCAAATCGAGGTCAGACCGAGGGCTTTACCAATATCAAAATACCAAAAATGTCAGGGGTTGTGAGGTGAACAACAGAATACAAAAAGCAGGGAAAATATATTTGTACAACAAATGCTGTTGTTTGTTAAACTTTTCCTCGTGGATTGCTGCATAATAACCTCCAGTGGCCTCTAAAAATGATTCAAATCAAAAGAAAGAATTGCTCCTTGTTATGCAGCCTGTGACGAGGAATGCAAATAGATGTTGCTTTGTTTTAAGGGGTCACAAGCAAAGGAAAGTTACAAACCACTGCCAGAAAATTGCACAAGAAAGATGGATTGGTTACAACATTTGTTCCTTTCCATGTAAAATAAAATATAATTTTACAGAAGTAATTTATCTTCAGCAATGTCATGTTGTGTGATGAAGCATTTTTCCAGTGGTCATACAGCAATAGTCCTGTACAAATTTAACTTCGAATAAGGCTGAAATTGTAAACAGCTGTGCATAATCAGGTACTTCCTCATAGGCTTTTAGCTGATTAGGCTTCATAAAACACACTGTTTTTTTTTTTTTTGCTTTTAGGACCGACATCTTAAATGACACTCTGACAGACTTTGACAGACGATCGATCTCCGTTTTCTACCTGGGAAGAGCTGCAGGTGTAGGGACGTGTTTCCCACTCTTTCTCCCTATGTCTCCCGCTCTCCACGCTCTCTCCTGGGCTTGGCAAGAGATCGATTTTCTTCCTGAGGCAAAGTGTTCAGATGACTGATGCTAAGGACGGCAGAGAGCGCAGCGCTCCCATCAGTTCTAGCGCCTAAGCACTGTTGACAGGATCCTGAGAACTGCTGCCTCAGAACTGATGAGGCAGGAGGAAGGAGGACAGGCGAGGAGCGCACCGTCAGGAGCATGCAGGTAGAGCAGGAAACCAGACGGACAAACAAAAACAGCAGGTAACTAGAGACAGTCTTTTGATGGGATCCCACCAGCCGCGACGCCAAATTGGGAGGGGGGGGTCAACGGCTAGATGCTAGATTGTACACACCTAACGAATCTTGCATACTACACGAGCATCTTAAAGGTATAGTAAGTGATGTTAATCCAAGCCAGTAGTTATCTGTCTGTGAATCCGGGGGGCGGAGATTCTGAAGGGGGGTTGTATTTGTTTGGCAGTTGATTTCAAACAATCTTTGCGCAGAATTGCTTACTGCACCTTTAACATTCACTTAAAGCACCAGTATGTAAGAATTGCTCCCATCTAGCGGTGAAATTGTATATGACAACCAACTGAATTTCACTTTCTTGTACGAGATTAATAGTGTAAGGCAATGTTTACAGCGTAGGAGAGAAGCAACGGAGGTTTGTGTTTTTAATATATTTCTCTGAGCAGCATGAACAATGTCAGTGAAACCGAAATGATCTCTTAGTATCTCCATTGTTTCCACACAGCTGTTCTAGCTGTAGCTAGCTAGTTACAACTCCATGACGTGAGTCGTCTGCCAGCGAAATCACGGCACATATGATTACGTTTATGTTACAAGGTAGACAATCCTTTTTCATCATTGACGTGAGGAAAAGTATCCTAGATGTCATTCTAGCGTTATGCACAACCATGCTATAGTTAGCCAAGCAAGTAGCAACTATAAAACTTTTACACAAATAGGCAGAATTACCTGTTGAGAAGAAACCAGGCAACTTCGGTGTCCCTTTTAAAATCATTGCTCCTCATCAGCTCTTTCCATCTTGGAAAAGCCACAACAATATTAACTTCGGTCGCGTTGCTTTGCCTGTCGCGGTGTTGTTTTAATTTCCTCGGCGACTCAGTTACATGTCCTCGATAATACAACCCCAAATCAGAAAAAGTTGGGACAGTATGAAAAACACAAATAAAAAAAGAAAGTAGTGATTTCTAAATGTACTTTGACATTCATTTCATTGCAGACAATGTGAACACAACATATTTCATGTTTTGTCTGGTCAACTTAATTTAATTTGTAAATATACATCATTTCCTGTCATTCAGACCTGCAACACATTCCAAAAAAGGTTGAGACAAGAGCAATTTAGGGCTAGTAATCAGGTAAATTGGTTAAATAATGATGTGATTTGAAACAGGTGATGTCAACAGGTGATTGTAATTATGATTTGGTACAAAAGCAGCATCCAAGAAAGGTCTAGTCCTTTAGGAGCAAAGATGGGCCGAGGATCGGCAGTTTGCCAACAAATACGTGAGAAAATTATTGACCATCACACAGTGGAAACGTGTACTGTGGTCAGATGAATCAGTATTTCAGGTATTTTTTTTGGGAGAAATGGATGCCGTGTGCATCCATTTCTCGCAAGGCGAAAAGGATCATCCAGACTGTTACCAGCAACAAGTCCAAAAGCCAGGGTCTGTCATGGTATGGGGTTGTGTCAGTGACCTTGGCAAAGGTAACTTGCACTTCTGTGATGGCACCATTAATGCTGAAAAGTACATAGAGATTTTGGAGCACAATATGCTGCCTTCAAGAAGACATCTTTTCCAGGGACCACATTCTGCACACATTACAAAGTCCTGGCTGTGGAAGAAGAGGATACGGGTACTTGACTGGCCTGCCTGCAGTCCCAACCTGTCTCCAATAGAGAATGTGTGGCGCATTTTGAAGCGCAAAATGCAACAAAGACCCTGTACTGTTGCCCACCTTAAGACTTGTTTGCAGCAAGAATGGGACAAAATTACACCTGAAACACTTCATCACTTGGTGTCTTCAGTCCCTAAACATCTTTTAAGTGTTGTGAAAAGGAATGGCAACATTACAAAGTGGTAAATGCTTTACTGTTCCAACTTTTGTTGAAATGTGTTGCAAGAACCAAAATAGGAATTTTGTTTTTTTGAAACAAAAACAATAAAAATCATGAGGAACACATTCAATTATGTGCTGTTATATTGTCTGCAATGAAATACAAGTCAAAGTACATTTAGAAATCACTACTTTCTTTTTTTATTTGTGTTTTCCATACTGTCCCAACTTTTTCTGAGTTGGGGTTGTAGACGCAACAGGCTTTCAAATCTGCCGGCGGTGAGTCGCAAGTAATCTTTTCCCCCCTCCCTCCCTGGCATTCGTCACAGTCAGTGCCACTGAGTGAAAAGCGCAAAATGCGGAGCAGTATAGCCTGTATGTCCCTTACGGGCTACCGTATTTCAAGATGGCGCATGGCTATGGAGTGTCTACCCCAGTTCATGTAAGCGCAAATGTAAAATTTCAAGCCAATAGGAATACTTGGAATTGATGGTGGTGGTCAATATTCATAAATAAGGACAAGTTTGTGAAGGGCAATACAGATTTTGATAATAAACAACTTCAAATGTTACACACTGGGGCTTTAAGTTAAGAGCTAGCTAACGTTAGCTATCAAGGGATAAAGTTAGGGTTACATCGTCTGTGTGTTGATGCCTGTGCATTGTTCTCATTCGTTGGTACAATCTGGCATCTATTCAATGGCCCTTCCCCTACTTCAAACACCCTCGCTTGGACTACACCCATCTTCGAACTTCGCCTTTATTTTGATCTCAAGACACCTGTAAAGTTTCGCGACTGCATCCTGCACGATTTTGACGCTTTCACAGTGACAAAGTATGTCCACAGACAGACATGTTATATTTTTTGTGGATTCATTTAATGACGGCGGACTAATTGGTGCACTAATACTGAAACTGTGGCAAAATGTGTATCTGGAATAACCAACTGTAACAGGAACTACCATAGAGGAAGTTTTGAGTACTTTGACAGGTGTTAAAGGGATACGCCACTGGTTGTTGAAATAGGGCTTATCATGGTCTCCCCTAGCTGTAGATAGGTGGGCCAACGCATTTTTTGTGCATGCATTATTTTAGTCCGATGCAACAGTGGCAGCGCCACCGCTACTTAGCTTAGCATAGTGAATGGAATCCTATGTTGCTGGTTAGCATGTTGTGAGTAAAAGTGAGCCAACAAAAGACAAAAAACAACCTAATTACATGCACTAAGACAAAAAATGCATTGGCCCACCTATCTACAGCTAGGGGAGACCGTGATAAACCCTATTTCAACAAACGGTGGCCGGTACACAACAGATGTAAAATAGCCTCTAGGGTAATTCTGGCACATTTTTACTTTTGTGTACCATTAGTAAATAAACAAATAAACCTGAAATAAATCAATACCTGTGCTCATGTTGAAGGTGGGCTGGAGCTTAGATGGGAATTGTTTTAGGTCACAAATCTTTTCTACCAATAACAATTATAAAGCAACAGGTGCAACAAAGCTAACAAAAGAGACTCAGGAAGATGTCAATCACTTAGTCTACACGCACACAGTCCAGGGAAGCGGTCAAATCAGCCTGGTTAACTGAAAACACCTGTGTGGGTGTTCAAGGCCTTTAAAATAAAACATTTCCAGATAACCAGGTATATGTAGTAACCAAATTAGTTATCCGGTCTGCATTGTGCCGTAAAAACACCCCACATTATCTGTTCTAACATTACTATACACCACAGCCTCTCTGGGCTTATTGCGTTAATATGGGATTATAATATGTTATAATGTAGTAATCAGTTGTTATCTGACCTACAAAGCACATTTAGATCAGTTTTATGATATGTTTTTTAAACTGCGATTATTTTTCTAATTAAGATTTTGTTGCATGTTTATTTTTGGGTTTTACGGCTTGAGTTTTGTGTGTGTGTGTGTGTGTGTGTGTGTGTGTGTGTGTGTGTGTGTGTGTGTGTGTGTGTGTGTACGTGTACGTGTGTGTGTTCCTTGTTTTCTTGTGGGCACATTAGGCTGATGGGGAATAGGACCAGGTGGGTGGGGAAGGTCAGCTGATAGTGAATGAGAACAGTTGTACAGGTTTGAGGGTAGGTCAGGTGATGGGTAATGCCTGGGCCATATGGTTTACTAGGGAGGGAAGGTGGCAGTGGTAGAATCTGAAATGAGAGGAGAGTTAGAACATGGCAGCGGGATAAAGCAAGACAAGGAAAATGTGAGTCTAGAATTTGGCTGACATTGTGTCACTTCATTCATTAATTCAAACATAATTGAGGACTGACATCAGGAACATGACTTTCAAAGACATACAGGAGATATATAAAAATACAATCATTATACAAAGTGGGCATAATCACGGCACATTCAGGGTTCTGCATTTGGCAAATAACTTGATGTACACAGTTTTGGAGGCTCGTGATTGTCTGTAGCAGCTCCTAAACGCTAAGAGCTCAAAGACATTAGAATATAATTCCAAGAAATGTTTAACCCACTAGATTTTCCTAATATGTCTGTATGTTCAAGGTTTAACCACCTACACTGTAGAGGATTAACAGAAGTGCTAGTTTCCAATACATGCATTGCAGGCTGATACCTTTCAACTTCAAGTTTTTACCTGACTTGCTACAGAATTTATTTTAATCAGAAGACGCCCACCATCAGAAAACATTTATATTTAATAATGTAGTTCTATTCATGATCTCTTTATTGGAGACTTTCATGGAGATGCAGAAGGTGCAGAAGGTGCAAAACACGCAAACGAAGAACACAATCAATATACAATCAAACTACCAACACTTGCCTGATCGTAAGGAAACAGGCAGCACGAGCAGTTATGAAACAGAATTGATGTAAGCACCGCTACAATGGAAACCACAGCTATGCAGGGCCTGGCGGGTCGTTATGGGCAAACGAGTCTCACGCCAGTTCCTGAAATAGTTACGAAATTGAATCTATTGATTTGTGTTGCCGCTCTGCACAATTTTTAAACTAATCTATGTCAATTGGAAGCATGTTTCGTGGCTGCACCACACATTTTTTCTGTCAGTCGGTACTGCAGCAGAGATGCTGTATCGCTTTGCTGTTATTGTTATTTTTAGGACTATAACCGCTGCTTTAATCAACATTCATTCAAGAGATGTGCTCCAGCCCGCTCCAAAGTACAGTACAGTATGTGCAGCGCTGCAAAACATAACTCATCTGAGTGTCAGAGAAAAGTCTGGCTAAAACTTTCAATCATAACAGCTGCTTAAAAACTGTTACAGCCACAATAATATCAATTAATACTATCAAGGTCGTATGGCAGTCACTGTCGGATAGAATCAAATGCGAAAGGCAGTGCCCTCCAGTTTAGGCTTTGATCGTAAACAAATTTACAAGAGGTATTTGTCATGGTTGAGTTTATTCGTTAGGTGATAATATAACTGTTTGGTGAGCAGATATCAGTTTATCACATACCCACCCTGCTGGTTCAAATGCCATTTACCAAAATAAACACAAGGAAATTAATAATGTGATATCTTGCAATGGCAGCACTCAGTGCAGTTTGAGTGATTTTGTGTTGTGAAGCCATACTAACGATGTATTTCTGGATTCAGTTGTTGGATAATATGTGTTTATTGGAGAAAAGCATCGACTGTGAACTGAAATTACATAAAGCTCTACAGTGCAGTGAGCAATGCAATTTTGAAAAGAATCGACTTGGCACTGTAGGTTGGAAATTAATTGAAATACCTCTTGATTAAACTCTGTTTCTCCTCAGTTTTCCTTCAGTGGCAAAGCAAAGTTGCCGTTTTTTAGAAAAAGGCCTGTCATTTTTACCTTATCGTATATACATCCCAATAAGTATTGCAAGAGGCTCAACTTTGTTTTATGGAGCAGGATATATAAATATGTGCAGCTTCTTTGCATGTCATACAGATACAGTTGCTTTCCCTTATCTATGAGGCAAAACCTGCAATAATCAGGGCCAGATGTACTAACGCTTTTGCGCCCACTTCAGGCGTATTTGTGTCGCAACGTGCGCGTAAAATAATGGCGAGGTATGTACAAACAGGCCGCAATGATGTAAAAGCGCAAACTGCATGTCGTGGGAGCTGAAAAGGGCAAATTGCGTTTTTCGTGTCATGCATATTTATTCATGGGAGGGTCGCGGGGAAATTGGAAGTTTACCGTAAAGAGATGGGAGGGGAAGCGTAAAGAGCGCTTAATTACGTATTCCGCGGTATGTACAAAAACCGCCAGTGATAGCGCGCCTCTATTTTGCGGTGAAAATTCTCCGCCTCTTAAAAGCAGGTGTAAACCTGGAAGCGGGTTTCCTCACATATGCCTCCTGGTGAAATGACAGCAGTAATCCGAGCAAGACGAAGACATAGGCCAAGGAGACGAGCTGAAAGGAGTTTTGCCACAAGGATCACAGATTAAGCAGCCATGCAAGATTACAGTTACTGGAAGAAATCAAAGATGACATCGAATCTCCGACTCAGAGTTCACATTCCAGCAGTTGTTAAACTCCCCGCTACATTACAAATATTGGCATCAGGATAATTTCAAACAGTCATAGCATCAGCAGTGGGAATATCGCAGTCTGCACTCAGCCGTATCATAGCACAAGTACTTACAGTTTATGGTATAGTGGGCGGAGAAAGGCGCTAATTACGGATGACCTGCAGGTTTGGTAAATATGGCGTAAACTATGGTATCATTGCGTTCGCTATCTGCGGGTGAGCCATGGCGCTGATAACGCTACGTTCGCAAATGTACGTACATCTGGCCCTCAGTGTTTAAAAGACACCCCTGTTCAATAGAGTAGCCCACTGTTGGAAAATGAAAGAAAGTGTTTTGGTAATCGTCCCTGCAACTTCATTGTAAGGCTTAGCTACTGACGAAGGGTATATGAATACAACTTTAAATGGGAATGGTAAACAGTGGTAACTTTACAGAACACAACAACAACACTTGATAAAAGACTCCAAGGTTTACATTTAGCCGTGTTTACGAAGCATTCAAACTTCGGCGCTCCTTTGAGTACAGCAGGGCAGAAAGCGAGATAGCAGAAATGTTGACTACCTCTGTTGACGTTCTTCTGGTTCTGCCAGTGCCTGTAGTATTTTTTTTCTTGTCTGGTGCCCTTTTCTAGTTGTCTCTCCCTTCCCTTGAGCCGCGGTTAGTGAAGAATTAATTTATGCAACAGTTTGCACCTGCCATTCTCCCAGATACAGTGCACACTCTCTCTTTCTCCCTGTCTCTTCCACTTTGCACTGTGTATTTGTATAAAAAATCGGAGATCAGGGTTTGTGGATGTATTGCTGGTGCAACCAACTACACAGCATCTCGTCGGGATAGCCTTATTACTTTAAAAGAAGTTGTTTAAAGGAAAAGTTGGGAGATATGTTCAACTTCCTCTGTTTGCACGGTTGCTGTCTATGCAGAACGCAGAATTGTTTCCTCCCCAGAAAGGGGCGTGGTTATGAAAGTCTCCTTTGGATGACGTATTGCAGGTCTGACGTACTTACATTTTTGCATCATTTCACATGTGGCTTTCGCGCATTTGATATAAATGATAAAATGTATATAACAGGTTTTCTGATAAAAAAATACACATGCAATATGATAAAAATACATTCATTTGGCATCAGCTGCAATCAGAGCTTTATCAAGGCAGTGGAAAATGATGGCTTTAGTCTGATATCAGAAGAAATATAACCGATTTTGATGGATACGCGCTGAATTTGAGGAAAACATCAGAAACTGCTGACACTAACGAAGGTTTTGCTGTGTACGTTTTCTAGCTTTATGGCATGTGTCAGCTCAATTCATATTTTAGTTTCTTGACCCATGCTCAAACACCTTCACACATCCGTCTCTTTCTCCAGCATCCTCATACTCCACCACCCTCCTTTGCTACACAACACACTCCACTCTGTTTCTCTCCCACCTATACTCCCTATCCCTGTCCTCTGCCATCTACCTCTCCTGTGAGTGACTTTATTGATTGTAGTATTTCCGTGATGGCATGCGGCTATGCAGCAAGAACTCACCGTTTATGATAGCAGGGAGGTGTCTGTGTGTTGATGGTGTTTTTTGTGCATGGATGAGCAAGTATATGTGTGTAGGTGTGTTTTGTGCGTGAAAGACCAAGGGAGTCAGCAAGAGTGAGTTTGCGTGTATGCCGTTCATTGCAGTGTGGGCAGGTAGCTGCAGCTGACTGATTAGACCCTTTAGTGAGTGTACCCACCTCTCAGCAGCCATCCTTCACCCTGACAGCTCGGCTGTGGAAGTGTATGCCTTCCTGCCGCAGAGTATGTGAGCCTCTGTTTTATGAGTGTTTTCAGGTGTGTGTTTGTGTGTGTGTGTGGGGGGGGGGGGGGTCATTGTGCATGCATTTATGACATATTTCGTGGTTGGTATTTGGTATATGTGAACTGGTTAGTGTGTGTGTGTGCGCGTGTGTGTGTGTGTGTTCAAAGTCATTCATTCTATGGCTGATCGATCATTGATTTGGGTAATAGAAATTAGAAATATTTGCTGTAATATGTGTTTACTAAATAAGTTATAAGAATCATATTAACTTGCTATTAGGAGTTTAGAACTTTAAGTCAGTGTCTTATTGACATTAAATCAACAATGTCAATAATACCATTACAAGCCAGACGTGTTAATCATCTATTATATGCGACCTCAATCTTTCCCTAACCTCAACTTTGCCATACAGTAGTAGTTGCACATACTGTACAAAAGGAAGAATTTAGACTTGCATAGGACTACAGTTGAAAATTAGCTGAGTGACTAACACTGGCACATTTACGGAAATGTGGATTCATGTGCATTGTCTTAATAAATTAATCTTTAATCTTAAGTCTTAATTTAAAAAATGTTGGCATTGAATTTGTGCTTTTGTGGAATCGTCCAATATCAGCGTTGTTTGGCAATTGAGTCGGGGCTTATACACACCTTTGTGTTTTTAAAGTGGAGGCATTTTTATGCCTGTATTACGCACAGTTGAAAGAGAAGAGACAGATGGTTTATTACTACAGTATGCCCCATCATGGCTGATCTAGAGACATGTTTATGTGAACACAATAGCCCTCCCATTTTCACTCCCAACTCTTAATTACGGTAGGTTGCTCGGGGGCCCTCAGAGTCTGATACCGATGACAAAACATCCTTTCATCTTATTACAAAACTTAAAAAAGTGACGCCAAGCAGTTCTAACCAAGTTGCCATATTTGAGGAGTAGGGAGAGAAAATGTTGCCATACCATACCATCGTAAACAAGAAAAGCAAAAAGCAAGGTATTGCCACATTTTATATTCCATCCTGCTACTGTACATACATACCAGCATTTCTTTTGCATTTCTCTGGCACCTTGTTTGGCAGCTTAGCACGTTGTTGTTATTACAAATCAAATCTGATGTCCGTGCTACAGTCTGAAATACTGCATGCATGTAACACTGTATTTAGATTTCTCACACGTGATACTACTTTATGAGGACAGATAAAGGATGGACAGGCTGATATCTGCAAAAGAAGTCATGAATGTGCAAAATAATCTGAGAGTCTAAAGCATCTCTCCTTCATGGTTTTGTCAAATGAAACTTTGAACATCATCATCGCATTCATCAGAGCAGTTTGTTTCCTCTTCATGAATGCATCACATCATTATGTATGGCAATTCTGACTGGTAGGAGGTACGAGGAACCAAAAGAAAACTACAGCAACCTCATATGTTTTCCTCCTCCACTGATTTGCCCTCCCTGTGCCGACCGCAGCATTTTGACTTTGTAATTAAGTCTTCTGTTCTCTGGCCTCTCTACCTTTGTGCCCCATTAGTATTCTAATGTTGTTCACTATTTCATATCCATTGCAGAATGTGCAAATTATGCTTTTTTAACTTCAAAATTACAGTGGTATGATGAGTGATGATGAGCCATTGTGTCTTACCATCGCTTCATGTGTCACTACTCATTTGTTAGACTGCAATTTCAATTTGAGAAACATGTAGATATAATGATCAAGGTTGCAAAGGCAAACGCATGCACCTACAAACTCATCAAAGACAAAGAAGAAGTTTCAGACTAGGCAAAGGCAAACTTATTTACAGAGCACCTTCTCATACACAGAGGTAATTCAAAGCGCTTTACATTCAAAAAGCAACAATAACAAATATATACTGAGATACATGAAAAGACAAACATTTTATAAATGTGCGACAAAGTTTTAAACAAAAATAATTAAATAATTAAAAATACCGTCAGACAAGACTAATTAAAAGCTCTGAAGAAGAGAACAGTCTTTAACCTGCCTTGAAATCAATTCTAAATGCAACCGGAAGCCAGTGCAAGGATTTCAGAATTGGAGTAATGTGCTCGCTACTCTTGGTATTAGTCAGAATTCTAGCAGTAGCATTTTGAATGATATGCAACTGTTTTATGGTCTTCTTGGGAACACCTGTAAGAAGTGCATTGCAGTAGTCTATCCTACGCAAAATAAAAATGTGAATGATCTTATCTAGATCTTGTTTTTACGTGAAGTTTCTGAATCTCACTGTCTAGAATCAAGGTAAGTACTGAGTGGCAGCCTTCCTTTTTAATTGCCAAAAAGAGTGATTCCAGTCTTATCTTTATTTAGTTGGAGGAAAGCATCCAATTGTTTACTTCCTCTAGACAAAGATATAGTGAGTCAATAGGAGCATAATCGTCTGGTGAAAGTGCTAGGTAAATCTGGGTGTCATCAGCATAGCTATGATAAGAGATCTTATGGTGTTGGAGAGTGTGACGAGAGGAAGCACATACAGATTGAACAGAAGGGGCCCAAGAACAGACCCTTGTGGAACTCCATATGTCATGGTTGTTCTCTCAGATTCAAAATTGCTCATCCTAATTACATATCCCCTGCCATCTAAATATGACCTGAACCACATGAGGACCGTTCCTAAGAGCCCAACCCAGTTGTCCAATCTATCCAAAAGGATTGTGTGATCCACAGTGTCAAAAGCTGCAGTAAGATCCAATAACACCAGGACTGTCAAACTACCAGCATCAGGCGAATGTCATTTAAAATCTTTATGAGCGCAGTTTCGGTGCTATGATGTTTGCAGAAATCGGAATGATAACTGCCGAGGATGTCATTTTTTTGCAGGAACTTTTTAATTTGATTAATTTTCAGAAGGGGTCTGATAAAATGCCTGTGAGTAAGGAGCCATTTCCAATAAGCAGCAAATCCATTGCAAACAAGCTAAAACCCTTTTTAAAGAAACTAGCAGGCATGATATCTAAGGAGCACTGGGATGGCTTCAGAAGCTGCACTATTTTGTCCATTGTTTTGTCATTAATTGAAATAAACTCAGACATAGAGACCATTCTTTTTGTGTGGGATGGTAAAGTCTCAATGTTTCCGCTCAAAGTGGAGCTAATACTTAATCTGATGTTCTGGAAGAACGGGGCAAACTCCTAAGATCGTTTAGCTGAGACAAAGTCGGGACGACTGCAGAGGGGCATTAGTTAACCTATCAATAGTGGCAAATAATACACGTGTATTATTAATATTATCATTAATAATTCCTGAAAAATGGGACTGTCTCGTACTGCGTAGCACAGAGTTGAACTGACAGTTTTTATTTGTAGATCTCATTATCAATCCGTGTTTTCGTTTTTCTCCAGACTGACAACAAGATGACAACAAGGACAGGGTTTTCAACACAAAGTAAAACATCTTTATGCCCCTCTATATGTCACTGATGTCCAGACAGAGAATGTTATTTGGCTCTCACATCACTGTAAACTTGCTTTCTTTGGATATTGCCTCCACTCCGCTAAATCTCCACTTTGGGGGATTTGAGGACTCATCAAGAGTTGTAAATATGTTCGATATCATCAGGTATAAGCTCATATTAGTCCCGGCGCCAATCAGAGTGGTTACGATTAAGCCTGTAAATCCTTCACACCACCCAATAAGGTTTGCCAACAATCAGGATTTGGCCTGCCATTGGTCAAGATGGTCAAATCTGATTTTAACTGGCTAAAAAGTAATCTAGTGCGTCTCCAACCTTAGAGAGAATGTCACCAGAAATATGACTTTTCTGACAACACAATTTCAAAGCAGATTCTGAGGGGATAGTAGCAGACAATAATTCTTAGTGTCAGTAATTCTTCTTGTGTCGAAGTGCATGTTCACTTTGTGCACTTGCAACATGTGCTTTTGCAAACGTGTCTCCTAGAAGCATTTTTGCCAGATACTTCATGATGGAAAATTGCTGCCTGGATTATGTTTTTTTCAGTGAAGGAAGAGGTATGTTTTGTACCAACATAAAGGTTGTGAGTCCTGTGTGCTGTTACGTTAAGGCAACAAAAGCACTCTGCACAGAAAAACATCCAAATCCTCATTTACATTCATTTTGACACTACTAACTTGTGTTGTTGCTTCTCCACCTTTAATGCAACCCTGTGAATGATCAACCCTTACCCTTGGCCAGTAATCTACTTCTCCGCATTAATTAATTCCTACTAAACTCAAATTATTTGTTTAATTATAAGTTTTATGAAGAGGAATCAAGGACAAAGATGAAAACAATAATCCTCAAAAAAGCCTTCAAACAAAGTGCTTAAAATGCCACAGAATAACCAAAAGTGCTTTCTACAACCCCAAATCAGAAAAAGTTGGGACAGTATGAAAAACACAAATAAAAAAAGAAAGTAGTGATTTCTAAATGTACTTTGACATGTATTTCATTGCAGACAATGTGAACACAAAATATTTCATGTTTTGTCTGGTCAACTTAATTTCATTTGTAAATATACATCCTTTCCTGTCATTCAGACCTGCAACATATTCCAAAAAAGGTTGGGACAGGAGCAATTTAGGGCTAGTAATCAGGTAAATTGGTTAAATAATGATGTGATTTGAAACAGGTGATGTCAACAGGTGATTGTAATTATGATTTGGTACAAAAGCAGCATCCAAGAAAGGTCTAGTCCTTTAGGAGCAGAGATGAGCCGAGGATCGCCAGTTTGCCAACAGATACGTGAGAAAATTATTGAAATGTTTAAAAACAATGTTCCTCAAAGAAAGATAGGAAGACATTTGCTTATTTCACCTTCAACAGTGCATAACATAATTAAAAGATTCAAGGAATTAGGAGGATTTTCAGTGCGTAAAGGACAAGGGCGCAAGCCTAAGCTGAACAACCGTGGCACTGCATCAAGAATCGTCATTCATCTATAAGCGATATCACCACATGGGCTCAGGACTACTTTGGCAAACGTTTGTCAAGTACCACAATACGTAGTTACAGCCGCAAATGCCAGTTAAAACTGTACTGTGCCAAAAGGAAGCCCTATGTTAACAGTGTCCAGAAGCGCCGTCGACTTCTCTGGGCTCGGAGGCATCTGGGATGGACCATCACACAGTGGAAACGTGTACTGTGGTCAGATGAATCAGTATTTCAGGTATTTTTTGGGAGAAATGGACGCTGTGTGCTCCGGACCAAAGAAGAAAAGGATCATCCAGACTGTTACCAGCAACAAGTCCAAAAGCCAGGGTCTGTCATGGTATGGGGTTGTGTCATTGCCCTTGGCAAAAGTAACTTGCACTTCTGTGATGGCACCATTAATGCTGAAAAGTACATAGAGATTTTGGAGCACAATATGCTGCCTTCAAGAAGACATCTTGTCCAGGGATGTCCATGCATATTTCAACAAGATAATGCAAAACCACATTCTGCACACATTACAAAGTCCTGGCTGCTGAGAAAGAGGATACGGGTACTTGACTGGCCTGCCTGCAGTCCCGACCTGTCTCCAATAGAGAATGTGTGGCGCATTTTGAAGCGCACACATTCTGTGACCCCGTACTGTTGCCCACCTTAAGACTTGTTTGCAGCAAGAATGGGACAAAATTACACCTGAAACACTTCATCACTTGGTGTCTTCAGTCCCTAACCGTCTTTTAAGTGTTGTGAAAAGGAATGACAACATTACAAAGTGGTAAATGCTTTACTGTTCCAACTTTTTTTGAAATGTGTTGCAAGAACCAAAATAGCAATTTTGTTTTTGTGAAAAAAAACAATAAAAATCATGAGGAACACATTAAATTATGTGCTGTTGTATTGTCTGCAATGAAATACAAGTCAAAGTACATTTAGAAATCACTACTTTCTTTATTTATTTGTGTTTTCCATACTGTCCCAACTTTTTCTGATTTGGGGTTGTACAATATGAACCTGTAGCAAATATGTTAATGTAGTATGCCCAACATTAATCAATTAATAATACCTTAATAGTTAATTCCAGTGAAACAAAAAAATGTCCACATAATTCAGAGACAAAGAACTTTGCCCTTGGCTGTGATGCAAAAACACTGTTTAAAGCCCATGGTGCTAAAATGCCAGAATTATGCTGAGGGAAAAATATCACTTTGATATTGCCAAAATGAAAGAGGAAGAGAATCCGTTTTGTTTGATAAGGCTATCACTGTTCTTTTTTTTTTCTTTTGATGTAGAGGATCCATTTAGCAATGGATTTCCTCCTTTTTTGTCTGTGAATGCAGACACAATCTGTCACTTCTCATTCCGTCTCATTTCATGTCCCTGTGAAAGAGGCTTTTGCACATTGTCTGGTCATTTTTCATACTATCAATATGAGTCATATGCATGATCAGGCATGCTTTTAGCAGTGTTACGGCAAGTTCACACTTTTTGTTTTTTCTAATTATGACAATGTTCAACCTCGTTTCCTAAAAATGACTTTCATGCGGAACTAATTAGATTTTATAAATACATTTTGTAGGAAAAGCCACTTGGATTGTTTTTTATCAATATTGCAAGGAAACATTGAACATATCTGCAAAACATTCACTGTCATTGGATTTAATTAGTTTTTCCTACAATATCTGCTCCTGTAAAATTAAGCATGATTTAAAGTTGTATTATTACATTACATTACATGTCATTTAGCTGACGCTTTTATCCAAAGCGACTTTGCTTATGTGTCAGAGGTCGCATACTTCTGGGGCAACTAGGGGTTAAGTGTCTTACTCAGGGACACATTGGTTGATGTATCACAGTGGGAATTGAACCCACATCTCCCACACTAAAGGCATGACTGTGTCATATCCATTGCGCCATCACCACCCAATATGGTGTATGGTGATGTTTGCACAGCTCAAAGTTCATTACAGTTCGAAAAAAAGTTTGGGACAGATTTGGAAAAACGTTATGATAAGGTTACAAAATATGTGATTAAAGGTATAGTGGAGGATTTTCCCGAATTTTAGAAAAGAACCGACCTCTCCACTTTTTGAAAAAATGCACATGCACAACACTCTACCTGCTCCCGAGAGGGAACGCCTATTAAACGTGTGCATGAGAGAGCATGCACACGCCTAGTTCCCCTCGTGCACGCTCTGTTTACATGTTTCCAAAAGAAGATTTGCACTTTTTCCACTATGTCAGACTCGCCACCGGTAAGTGAAAATCTATTTACGACAAGTTACTAACTTTAGCATGCTACAGGACAACAAACAAGCTATCGCCTAGCATCTAAGTTGTTGTTGTTTTTTATTGCTGGTGCGTTTAGAGCTTTCAAGAAGAGAGTCTTGTGGGATCTGATATTGACTACGGGCCCGTGCCCTGTTCATCCCGACCAAGATCCAGGAGAGGGGGGGGGTGCGCCTAGAGGCCGAGGGAGACAAGGTCAGGGCGGGGGCGCAAGAGCCAGCACCAGCACCAGCCGAGAGCGGGAAGAAGGCGGTTGGACTAGAGGCCGCAGAAAGCAAAAACTACCTAGGGACGAGCACGTACGACGGCCTTACGTAAACATATCAGCAGAATGATTGACAACTAGGAGGACCAATAGTCTTGATGATCCACCCGGAAAAAGAAAATCCTCCACTATACCTTTAAGTAATGCATTTAATGCATGAATCATCTAGGCTTCATTTTGCTTCACAATGATGAGTCAAATATCTGATACAGCATTAAGACCAAGTTTTTCGGTCTCACGTGATTACAGTGTAAACTCTTGGTGTATGTTCTGTATATTCTGGAGTGCTACACCCCTTCTTTCAGCAACAAAAAAGGTACGACAATAGACGACAGAACTCACGTGCCACCCCCAATCAGTTGGTTCATGCGGCAACATGAAGATGTTTGCATCTTACCAGTTTAATAAAAACAACTTCATATTTATATGAGAACAGGAACTGTTCTGTTTTACGAGAGGCTGATCAAATCAATGATGTTGGTGACTATTGTAATAATGTGTGAACTGTGAGTTAGCAATCATTAAAGGGGAACACCACCTACATTGAGAATTTAAATGTTACTTCCACGGCCGAATAAGGTTCAATCAATATTTGTGAACATAAGCCAGAAACCAGAGAAATATTAAACTTGTGGTGGCATCAAGTAGATTAAATCTGGATAATATAGACAATCCATAGGAGAGGTTTTTTCTATTGTAGTGCTCTCAGTTGTAAAAACAGTACGTTTTCCCATATACTCAGTGTCACCTATAACATCGTTCCCAATTCACTGTCTATGGAGCAGTTCCAGACTTTACTTGATGACATTACACATTTAAGTTTTAGCACTCAAGCTTTTCGATTTGGTAGAGAGTTGTTCATGTTTACTAAGATTTTTGGACAGTCTTGGTTGTAGTTCAGTGTTAACTGATTACACAAAGTTATAGTGACTTGGTAATTTCTTAATGGTGAGCAGCAGGAATAAATCCATCCATCCATCATCGTCCGGACGAAGCAGGAATAAATGATACATATGAATAATGTACATACATTTTGTAACATTTTTCAATATTTTCACTATGATCTTTCCCCCAACTTATCAAGTGTTTAATTATCCTTAACCTAGTCTCACATTGCCAGACCTTCCTCCACAACATGCTCCCATACTCCCTCTCAAAACAAACTAGTCTATAAAGTCTATACATACTATACATACTGTTTTTTGCGCCAGAGAGTTGAGTCCTTATTAGTCCTAAAGCCTCTTGATGTTGTCCTCCAACACATCACACTCTAATATAAGGGTATAATAAAGTATTTGAAAAGCTGCACCAAACAAGTCTTAATTAACTCAATTGGAGTTGAGTTGTTTGATTGTTATTTTTTAAGAACCTTCATTTTTAAGCTACAAAAGGGAAATACAGACTTCCAATGCAGGCTTGGAAAATGTTAGAGGATAACTTGAGTGTCTTGTTTGGCGCAATAAGTTGGTGAATAAGCCAGCAGTTTTCTATGATCCATTGGTGCTCCATTTCCTTTTGTTTTTTATCGTAATGTTAATTGGAATGGGTTTGCTGTTTGGAAAGGTTGTCTGTTGTAAAGTAAGATAGGTTAAGGGGTTACATGCTGATAGAGAGGAACAGTAACCACAACCACTGCAGAAAAACTATTAAATTCTCTATTTGTTCATTTTAAAAAGATTGGTCGCTTTACATTTTCCATTCCATTCCATTATATTTTCCAAGTATTAATTTCAGATTTGACCGTGAAGGTTAATTAAGTACTCAAAAATACAAAATAACCATAAGTCCTCTTACTGAGAACTGACCTACTATTTGGCTGGACCAAATGGAGGAGCAGGGATGTGGCTTTTTTAGCAGATTGAGTGTCAGATTGACATTTATGCCATGTTTTTCTAACTTCCCCGGCCACACATAACTGAATCCACATTATCCAGTCCAGCCAATGAATGGAAAGCATGTGAGGTAAGTGTGAGCATGGACTGTAAGTTGTGAGATCTCTGCACCTTGTTGGTGCTAATGGAAAATGTCTGTGTGTGTGATCAGGCCCGTCGCGACAAGGCAAGCAAACCAAGCAATTGCTTGGGGCCCCGAGCTGGCCTGGGGCCCCAAGATGACTGGTTAAGAATAAAATGCAACGACAAACTGTGAGCGCCCCTTTGATAGTCAATGCAGTAAAGTGCAATGACACTGTTATCGGGATCCCCCTCAAGGGGCCCCTCTCGTGATCTCCGCTGCCGGCAAAATACAAAACCTCCTCGGTCGGCAGTCATCATGAAGCGGAATTATGCTTCAGGAAGCCAGAAAAGAAAGAAGAGCAAGGAAGAGGAGGATAAGAAAAAACAATATAGTGGTAAGTGATAAATTACACTGGATAAAATAGCTCTACTTGTCTTGGTGTAATTTTGCAGCAGGTAGGCTAGCAAAAATATGTTTATGTTAGCTAACCTTACCTGTAACCTTCCTGACGGCAAATGCTGCTTGTAACGAACAGTTAGTGCAACTTTTTTTTTCGAATGGACGGAATATGGTTACATACTACTGTAATATGTTTTTTAACGGGATAAGGAAGACGCAGATCTGTTCCAGAATCACTGATTTTCGTATTTAATGACATGACATTGCTATAGGTTTTGATGAAAGTGGCATAGCGTTAGCATGCTATACTAGCCTAACTATTCCACCGTGATAATCTATTTACCAAATGGGGGTTAGGAAAACCACACAATATATTCCGTGCATCAAACATTAGCTTGGGATGTTTTTAAGCATTAACAAAGTGTTAGGAATATCTGGTCCATCTATCTATGTAATGTTTATAGATGTTTTAAAAATGGTTTCTTAAAGATTTACAAAAAATGTTTAATCATTACCTGATATCTAATATATTATATGATAGATGTGTGTTACAATAAACTTTTAATTTACAGCACTATGAATAATTAGTAAATGTGTAATTATAATTTCATTGTTAACAGTAAAAAGACTGTTTGCTAACAGTTAAATGACAATTAACTAAAGGTTAATTAACTATCAATTTACCATCTATTAATGATTGTTATTATAAAGTGTTACCATCTTGTCTTTTTCCCTCAAGGTGCTTTGCTTAAATGTCTCAGCCCTCAGGCTCTTCCTAAGGATACCTCCACTGATGAAGGACGAGTGAATTTCTCTCACTGAGCTGTTAATAGTGACCTATTTCAATAAGCTAACAGTGAAATGGTAAAACGTACTTCACAGGTAATTTCAGATTTTTTTTTTCCAATTATTTTCCCAGCTACACCATCTTCTGTTATCTTCTACTTCTCAGTGCTCAGTTTCCTCTATAGCACAAGGTACCACCACAAGCTCTATAATTGTAGCTGATATCCTGCACAGCCCAGAGTTTAAACTGATAAGTGTGTGCTGTCATATTGTTAGATAAAAACAGTGCAAATCACTATTGAATTCCCACCAAACTGTGTAAATACCAGTCACTTTTGCCCGTGGACATTTCAGAATTTTTAATATACAGTAGTGCCTGTCAAATTTCTAGGTGCACAGTTTATGCAACAGCAGTTTATGCACTGTAAACCTTTTTTTATTTATATAAAGTGTGGTTGAACTTTATGGCCATGCTGTGGTTCCTGTAGGCTTTGCGTGCGTCCGTGCGTGCGGGGCGGGGGGTTGGGGGGGCCTCCATGTCCATTTTGCTTGCGGCCCCCAAATTCCTTCAAACGGCCCTGTGTGTGATCAATGGGCGCACTCTTTAACCACATCTCATTGTCATCTTGCAGTATCAAAATTGAACTTGACTCACGTGTCATTTAGTTGCCATCACATTAGGAATCACAGACATGTGTATACTTGACAATGTTTTTATTTGGATTATTTTGTTACTTTGCTTTGTGATGTCAGAGCCATACGTGGAGACTGATCCTAAAGCGCGCAGTACATGGTGTCTCTGCTTGTTTGAATGCATCAAAGACCTTTAAACATTTATAATACCCACTACGTTATTTACATTTGAAGCTAAGTCAATGCATGTGGTTGTTTCTTTGTCTTATTTTCTGCCTATGCAAGAACACCCTGCCAGAGAGCAGCAGTATGAGCAGACAAGTCGGAGAAACTTCTCTGATGCTACTTTCTTCACGGCTGGTGGTGTTGCTGCTGCTCTTCCATGTTTACTTTTGCTAACAAGCGGCGCAGCCTCTCCTTTTTCCACTGTCAGTCTCGCATCAAATGAGGGATTCTCCTTCTGTTCCCATCTGTCTGTGTTGTCCCTCTTCCTCCCCATTACCACAAACTACTGAACCCCTTTATTCACTGCAGAAACCAACATAAACTCATCTCCCAGGCTCTGCCGTATGGCTCAGTCCAACTCTCTGAGTATCTGTGAGTCTGTGGTATGGCCTACAGGTGAATGTAGTAGGTAAGAGTCCTCAGTAACAGTACTTTTGAAACAATAAGTCACATATTCTGAATTGTCTACTTCTGTCGCTTATAAATCAGTGTGAATATGGGATTTATTTGGCTGTTGTTTTGGGGCTGTGATTGGCTTATTTTCTCAAATTTGTCTGCCATTTCAGATCTGACAAAAAGTAATTGTGAAAAACAAACCATTTAGAAGTCATTATGCCATTTAATTGGGTTTTAAACTACTTCTTTTCTGCCCCCATTAGCTATTGTAAAAACATCACAATTCTTTAGTGAAAGTGGTGCACACAACATCTAACATCCACAGTAGCGCAGGTAAGGGAAGGTGGTAGAGAAGGATGAAAAGAAGAGAAGCAGGAAGAAAGATTAGATGAGGAACAGAAGGCGAAAGAGACAGAGTGGGGAAGCAGACAAACGATAAAAGCCTGAGACAAAACAAGATCGAAAGAGTGGGATTCTTCTTCGCTCATCAGTGAAGGTCAACAGCCTGAAGTCTCTACAGAAAGTGCCACTCGCTGCCGGTTCTCTCTGCACCGGTTTCTCAACATCAGCTTGGCCGAGTCTCTTTCTCTGTTTTGATGTTGCACAAAGGCAAAAAAACAAACAGGTGGCTGAAACCAAAGAGCCACAGCCACTTCTGAAAAGAGAAGTGTTGAAAGTAAAGTGAGTTTGTTGATGTCCCTGGATGGGCATTTGTTAAATCTCAGTGCTTCAGCCCAGCCTGTTAATTTGTGTGTTTGAGAGTCGTGTGTGTGACAAACAGCAGACAAAGACAAACAGATAATGCTAGAGCAGTCGAAAGATTAACACTGTCGCTGCTACAATGACAAAAGCCTGTTTCTTCTTTTTGACATGGAATGTGAAACCACGCATGAATAATTTGCCTGAAGACACAGAGAGTAGAGACTGAAAAAAGAAAGATGTATTCAGATTAAAGAATAGATATGAGAGTTATTTGAATTTGCAGTGCTGCTCTGCTGCTTCTGCATTTTAGATGCTTCTGCCAAAATAATAAATTGTACTGCATACCCCCTGGGCTTTTGTAATTGGAAACCTTTGGGGGTTGTCAGTGTTCATCAGATGCAATTTGATTATTTCATTTAGCCTACAACACAGAGTAAAATGGTTATTCCAGGTTTTTACAATCTGTCAGTCTGTCTTATTTCTGTAGTTTTGGCCATCATGTGTATCGGTCACCAATAACATAGTACTCCCCAAGGTAATTGCTGAGACCAGTGGCAAACTCACGCTGTGCTAGGGGCAGGGGAAAATAAAATACAAAGGGCACCAGCTGCATGCGGTGGGGCACCATCCTAGATACAAAGTTTCCTAGCATGTAGGGAAACCTATATGGCACATGCACCCTAGAGGGCCTTCATCACGTTTTCTCCACTGGGTATGCACCCTAGAGGGCACTTTATGACGTTTTCTCCACTGAAAGTGCACCTTACAGGGCACTTGATCATGTATTCTCCACTGGGGGTGCAACCTAGAGGACACTTTATCACATTGTCTCCACTAAAAGGGCATCCTAGAGGGCACATTATCACGTTTTCTCCACTGGAAGTGCGCCCTAGAGGGCACATTATCACATTTTCTCCACTAACAGGGCACCCTAGAGGGCACGTTATCCTGTTTACTAAACTTTAAGTGAACCCTGGAGGGCACATTATCACGTTTTCTACACTGGAAGGGCACTAGAGGGCTGTTTATCATGTCTTATCTGCCATAGAAGCAGATTGAATAAAGAAACTCTGATAAGCTGTGTTGCTTTCTTGTGTAGCTGTGAGTCAGAAATGTTCAAACAAAGGCTTGCATTTGCCTGAGCACACTGCCTGAATTATCAAGAAGTTTGCTTTGAGGAGCTGCTTAAACCCAGATCAATCTCTGAGGGTTACTCAAATCGTAATTGCTTTTTTTCCCCAACTCCTTTTGTAGAACAGCCCAAATGTGTTAAAACTTCTGGCTTTGAAATTCAATTTCTGGCCTTTGCTGTAATTCAGAGAACAAATGTCCTTCCTGATGAATGTTTACAACTTCTTTCTAGCAATTTCCACCTGATGATATTACTGCATCACAAACTGCTTAGAAATGGAAGGTGGTATTACAGTTAGAACAGACAACAACTTGACACAAAAACTCTATAATATTGCATAAAATAGCACTTTAATTACCTCTTTATTAGTCATTTCTTTTGATCTCTGCGATAATTAGAAACAGTCTGTTTTCCAAAAATGTGTTTTTACTGTTCGGGTTATTCACAGGGCAGCATCCCAGAGGAAGGGACCACTGGGTTGGGGTTGGGGATTGCAGTAGAGATCTGTTTGAGATGACATCAGCCACAATTTCTACTGATCACTAGTACAGAATGATACATGTAGGCTAAGAGATATTTGCTGATGAGTGAGTGATCTATGCTGACAACCTTGCTGCTGGTAGAATTGTCAGGGTGTAAAATGCCCTCATCTTGTGATTATTGTCATGTAAAATGCAAGAATACAGTTAAGGCTCATCATGTTTTATTTACCATGTTACTGTAAATTTAAAAAAAATAATAGATTTTTACAGCCAGTTTATGTCCCAATGTACCCCAATATTGTTATGTTTACTGCTGCCAGAAGACACTGATCGCCACAGTTTACAGTAGAGTAGGTTCTCTTTGGGACTGACTCAGTTCAGACAATGCTTTTGGAATCAGAAAATAAAAAAATAATGCAAATGTGCTATTGATTATGCACCTCTGTCATCTATGTAAATAAACTGAAATAAACTGTTAAAATACAGTGTTTATATATATTTTCTTTCTGACCAAATGTTTTCACTTATTTCACTAATCAATTATTTTTTTAATGAAAATAAAAAAACACCACACTATTGTCTATGGAGAGTAGAATCCTATTGAGAACATGCTTCTCTCACTGTTAAAGACTATAAGAGTAATGACTTGAGCAGTTCTTAGTAGGTGTCTCCCACCCAGAAACTCAGACTCTGGCACTTGGCATAGTGTGTGTGTGTGTGTGTGTGTGTGTGTGTGTGTGTGTGTGTGTGTGTGTGTGTGTGTGTGTGTGTGTGTGTGTGTGTGTGTGTGTGTGTGTGTGTGTGTGTGTGTGTGTGTGTGTGTGTGTGTGTGTGTGTGTGTGTGTCCCTTCATGAATTGCATTTGGGTGAGCTTTTATGGCTCTATGTGACCTGTTTCTTGTGACTCTATTTTGTGTGTGCATTTTGGTAATTTCCAACCTTTTTTATGTATTTTTTATGTACCTTTTTTATGTGTGTTTGGGCTGCCAGTCATTCAGTATGCTCATATGCATGTGTGTTTTATGGTCACAGGATGGGAGCCGCTCACTTTACAAATGTGGGCCGCCCGTGTTCTGGGAGTTCCGTGTATGGTGTGGTTGCAGACGGAAAGCAGCTCTCTTTTTTGCGCCTGTGTGTGTCTGTGTGGTGCGGTCAGAGGCTGAAAAGCGCCTTGGTTCACATGGGAACAAATGACAGGATCTGGTTTAGTGAGCCTATCTGTAAAAAAGATGAAAGAAACCAAACCAGTAAGAAATTAAGGTTGAGGCCTTGCCAGACCTCCCACAGAGATTTCACTGCAGCGGCAGATGGCCAGTTGATGGTCACCAGTTTTTACTCTGCGTCATTTCAACAGTAATGTGCTACTGCTTCAAAATATGTGATGTAAAATAACTCATTACAAACCAAATTTGGGACTGGTACCAAACAATACTTTGTGGAATAAACAAAAACAACCAAATGACCTTCATTCACCGCTCTTACTGCCTAAATCATAAAATGACAATCTCACCAAATAGTACGGTTGCTAAATGAAGATTACTTGCGGTCAAGACAGGGTCTTGACAATAGAATGGAAAAACGGTGCCACATTGTGAGCAGACACACCAATATGTTTCCCTCCTTAGCCCTCTCTCTATGTCTCATATGCATACAAAAAAAGCCACCATGTAATCCTGCTTTCCTAGTGTAACTTCAGCAAGACGGAAAAGAAACAGTACAAATCTAGAACTTTATATCTTTGTTCCAGAAACAGAGAGAAGAAAACCAGTATTTTATCTCCAAAAATCACATTTTCTCTTGGTAACCATCCCTGTAATCTACTGCACATATGAATGAGCCCTTTGTCGATGAAAACCATGTATCCCCAAGATGTCTTTTCTTGACAAACAGCCTTGTTTGTAACTTTGAACTAAAGCTGTTAAAACGCTTCTTTTTTAAGATATTTTAGCATACTAAATTGTATAGGTGAATATTCTAAACTCATGTAAGAGTATTTTTTCCTTCAGTTTATCTGAAAACTGAAAAAGATACATGATTTCCGACGGACAGCGACGCCACACAAATGAATCATATATTGAGACTCACAGACCACACTAGGATGTGATGTGTATCCCAATATATGGTTCACACTAGTTAAACTGCACCAATTTAGTGTCATTTCACAAATGGAAATAAAAATAACAATCATAATATATTTTGCATTACAGTAATCGGTAATGCATTTTTTATTGTATACACCAGGTCAATTCACTCATAACCACACCGAATGTTTAGTTTTTATTTGCTCGGTTTAAACTTATTCTCCACTGAGAATTCTGCTTTCGTTCAAAAACAAAGCTGAGTAAAATCTTCTAAATTATATTTGAAAAACTGAACAGTTTTCAACAGTTTTGGAGCTTTCTACTCCTTTCCTGATTCACCATTTCCCACCAACATTCAAAAATAAATTTAAACATAGCAGAGCATTAAGATACAAGCTGCCAAAACCACTGTATCTATTGAGTAATGGGAGGGGCTTGCAATCACAGACACACTCCAGTGATCACGGTTTTGTTAGTAATGTAACGGAATGCACAGATCTTTCAGGTTATTGCAAGCAAGACTTGCACTAAAGTTGCATTATGGCCCTTGCTATCCTACAACCTCAACAGCCCCCAGCCTTCTTCATCCCTACATCGCCATGGTCCTTGAGTATCTGTCTTCATTCACTCTGCATCCCTGCCATGTCTCACTTTTCACCCCTGAGAGGCACATTTTAGTGTCTTTGCTGGCGCGGTGCAGCCTTGCATTGAAAATCGGAAGGATTTCCACCCCATCAAAGAAAATAAAGTATTGCATTTGAATCCACATTCAGTGATGAAAGGCTGATGCACAACAGGGCGCCCTTGCCGTCTTCAGTTGCATTGCTCCTGACAGCGCTGTTAGGAGAGGAGGTGGTCACAGTCATTTTCTGTTGTCTGCTACAGCTCACGAGTGGTCTGGCTCAGCTCACAAGTGACATTCTAATCCAATTAATTACAATATTACAGAACATTGGAACATGAACTAACAAACCGTTAAACAAGTCATATTTTACGAGTCTTCATATATTTTATTTCCCAGTGATCCTTTTTACTTAGTTTTGCACCTAACATTACTGTGAACAGACTTCCTTTCTCCCTTTTCACTGGGCCCTGTTCCCAAAATGAATACTGTTTGGTGTCTGCTTAATCCTTCATTTCAGTGTAATGTTGTAGGTTATTGTTTTAGTTTATTTGTTACTGTATTATTTGGCATAGGCCTGTTCAGCAGGTTGTATGGGTTCATAGTGTTTTGCTATGGTTCTGCCTGTGATGTGGGGGGTGGGGGGTGCTCACCAGCTTAATCAGGGAGAGTGCATGCAGGTGTGCCTCATTAGGTCCTTTCTGTAGGGAGGGGCTGGGCAATCCTAAGGCGTAGAACAATAGGTATGATAGTTCTGCAGTAAGTGATATTTTTATAATATTTGGGGTGCCTATTGTTGTGGGTGCACATGCGTATAAATAGTAATGTCAGCAGTAACTGATCTATCTAATTGTAATGGTGTTTTGAGAAACTAAGTGTTAATGTTGCTTGCTCAGGTTAGCTCACCCTATAATCACCTGTGCAGGTGGTAGGGTCCAATTAGGGGAGGCTGAGTTAAAAGGGCTTCAGGAGAAGAAAGAGGAGACGTGGTAGCTCGCTGTGAGGTTACCAGTTTGTTTGCTGTGATTGTCCTTCAGTGGAATTATTTTTTATTTTTTTATTTTGGTTTGAGTGTGTTATAGTGTCGTTTTGTTAACAAAGACACACATTGTGCACTTTAAAAGCCTCCTCTCCAGTCTTCAATCGAAACACTTACCAATAGTAGTATTTCCTCTCTGACAGCCAAGATGGATCAAAGTCTGTCCTGTGCTTTGTTGGAGGTTTACGTTAGCGAAACGAGTTACGTTAGCTTCAGTTCACCTGCGCCTCTGTTCCGGTCACATTGGACCTTTACCATTCATTTGACTATTGAATGGAAACAGGCTAAGAGGCTGGATGATTTTTTTAATGTAGTCTAGTCTTAATGTAATTTAGTCTTATTTATTTGCTGAATATTCTTTTGATTGCGACAAGGACATTTATCATTGCATATTGTCTCAGTGAGGACGCACCTTCTCACAGAAGGTGTGTGTGTTGTACAACATGGTTGGCTGAATGTTTTTTTGATTTGTTTCGTATTTTATATAGGTGTTTCTTTAATCTTGTTTTCTTTGTTTTACTGTGAATGAAACAGAGTTTGCATGTGTATGAAATGTGCTAAACAAATAAAATTGACTAGGATGGATGGATGGATGGATGGATGGATGGATGGATTTTTCCATTTCTCAGTAAGATCAGTCAGGCACATCCACGCTCTTGAATAGATGGTCTTGGAGCTGCTTTAATGGAGTAGTTGGGGGTTAAGTTTGTTGTTAAAGGGCACATTCACGGTAAGTGTTCAGGGAGAAGAATTCATATCGTCTTTACTTCCTTTTGAACTGATTTCCCCCGTTGGTTTTCAGCTGGTAACCTTATGGTCGAGAGGTCTGCACACGCCATAAGGCAGCTGCTTCATCACTTCTGTTCAGCTATTTTGACTTTGTATGATCTAAATGACACATCACTTCCAAATGTAAAGCACCGGGGCGGCACTGGAACTGAGGAGATTCAGCTCAAAGTCAACAGTGTCAGATTTAATCTTTGTCACTCACTGAAGATGAACATTGTCCAAGATTGCTCCCTGCTATCTACCATCTAAATGTGAATGCAGCTTTTGTACATAGTGCTTTTACCGTTTCTGACCTTGCAGTTATAGAGAGGAGAAGCTCAGAGAGGAGGCCAACTAATGACAGTTTATGGCACAGCTCTTGAAACAGTAATTGTTCTGACAAGGAGAAGTGTGGAAGAGTGATGAGAAAGACAGGGCTGAGGAAGACTTGAAATGAAACGTATGAGAGGGAATAAAAGGTAAAATAGTCACTCCACGTCTGATTAGGTTGGTGCGTACATGCTGGTTAAGTGGGAAGAAAACAGACTTCAAAGTAGAGAGTACAGTCTTTTTCTACTAACAATATTGCACATCTAGTCCTACGGTACTGGGAAAGAAGGCTGCAATTTCTGTTGAAGTATGATATGTTCCAAGAGTAAAACTTGATTTAGAAAAGACAAATGTGATGTGAGGTTAGAGAAGTTGAACTACTGCAATAGCCTATAAAGCACTTAATGGTTTCTTTATTGTTAGGTTGGGGTTAGGGTTGGTGGTCACACTTGTTTGTTTTTGTAGATTGTCTCATGTTGGTGCTTATACTGTACTGTTATTTGTGTTTATGCTTTGTTCTAATGTTTATGCTGTTTTTAATGCGAAACACTTTGGGTTTACATGTAATGAAAGGTGCTATATGGAAAAAAAGAATCCTCATTGCCAGCATGGTTAAAAATTACATTCTTGATTTTAGATGAAATTCTATAATATTAAAACTGTATTTGAGAGATTTAGACTAAACACAGTTAAGAAGGTAGTCTCCTGCAAGCATGCAGGAGAGAAGAGTTCAAGTTCACTTAATGCCCAGATGAGAGATGAGAGCATTTTTGGCATAAGAACATACTTATGTAACAGGAGCCCAGAACTAGAGATCAAGGCCGTGCTTTTACCTGTCATCCATTGACAGCAGTTTTCACGGACTTTCGTTCAATTCAGTTTCGCTTTTTTGTCTGATTTGGAGCTATGCTGAGTAAACGGATTATACTGGCATCAATTCAGTTTAGCTCTTTTTATCATCACACAATAAATTACATAATAAATGAATCGCAAAGAACCTGTTTAGGGATTTATGGAGCTCTTTACAATCTTCTTTTAGAAAACCGTGTTCATGTTTTTAAATGAAACTACACGTCACAACATATCGTCACAACATATTCTGCAAGGATAAAATGATCAAGTTGCTCCAATTATGTTCCAGTTAACTTTTCCAAGGTCATCATCCAGTAGGGATTGCAAGTTAATTGCAGGACCACACTTAATTTTCAGCCTATAGTGAAAAGTAAAAAAAAATAAATAAACTTAGTCATGTTACACGGGTAATTTAGGCCACTTGACACATACTCCTCCAACGATAGGAAAATCATTTCATCCCATGAATAATTCAGCTGTAATGGATTTAGTGTGATTAATAATTTCTTCATGTATCCACAGTCAAAGTCTGTTGGATCATTTTCCAGCCGGTTTACTCACTCCCTGATTTAGTCTTTTGCATATGTTTGTGTGTATGTGTGTGTATATGTTTTCTGTCCTCTAGGGTGAGTAGTTTTCAAAGTTTGTTTATGTGATGCAAATGTTTTCATGGTTGTACAGTACAATGATTGAAAAATGTTTAACTGGTTGCAATGCATGAGGTTCTCTTTTTCTGCCCCTTCTAAACGTCCTGCCACTTTCCTTTTTTTTATCTGTCTCTCTATCTCCTTAACCAGGTAGTTTAAGTTATATACTTGAACTTAACCAAACTTTAACCATAGTGGTGGTTGATGAGAAAATGCCCATATAAATATGAAAAATAACTGGAAGGCAATGGCAACCTATTTCCTTCCTATTTAGTTTCATAATGCTTTTTTTTTCTACTTTAAATTTTTGGGGATGTATTTACAAATTTTGTGTTTCATACATTTTAGTTTTTTAAAGTTCTTTTGGTCTGGCTCTCATGAACGCTGTCCAGAGTGCTGATCGTTGTGCTGTGCTAGTGAGTTAGACTTCCAGCACTGCCGCGGACTGATGGCCAATAATTAGACTCATTGGTCTGATAATTTACATTGTTATGATCGAGTCAACCCTCCTATGCTGGGTGAAATAAACATAATATCAAAAGTGATTTCAGGGAGGAATAGATAGGCTAGCCAGCATTTCGATCAACAATAGCAGTAATAGGTCAAATTGACACGCAACATAGTGGTATTCATACCAAGTATTCTTCCTTTTGTTGTGAAGCACTTTGTGATTTTTATCTGTGAAATGTGCTATAGAAATAAATTTTACTTACTTACAATTATAAATTTTATTAAATACAACAAAAATTGTTTCTTGTACTGTAAATATTTGTAGTCTAAAAAAACACAAGACACAGTTATGCTTGTGTGTTCTCTGCATGTTAATTCAACATAATGCCACTATGGTAATTACCTGCCCCCGCCCCGTTTGTTTCCATTTCCTTTCCTCCAGGGGCGGGGCTAGAAGGGGGGCATAGGGAGGCAGACTAAAAAAGTGTCAGACTAAGCCTATAGAAAATTTCTTTCAAATGAAAACAAGTGAACCTAATAATGAATGTGATGTTTTATTTAGCAGAATTGCATTATGTTGTCCTAATCAATATTTCCTACATTTCCAAGCATCTTTTCTATGCTGTATTCTGATACATTGTTTGAACAGCTATTAATCATCAGGTACAGAAAGCGACAAATGCAGGACAGAAGATGGGAATACACAGATTCTGGACAGATTGATAAAAATGATGTGTTTGACAAAGGCTGTATGAACCACATACAAAGAACGTACCCAGTATAACGTGTGCTAGCCATCCAGAAAGAAATGCAAAGTGTGAAGGGATGCAAGGGATTTTGGTGAGTGACCCCCCCAGAATCTCATCCATAAGAATAATAAATGTAGCCTAGCAGGTAGTGTTTTGCATATCAGTCTTTGTTTGGAAATATCACATTATCATGAGCAGAATGGCAGCAAAACAAGAAATGTGCTTTCAACAATCTTTTGCTGTAGCTGAAAATAATATATGGCTAGTAACTATACTTTGTAATGCATCCCACAATGTAGGTAGATTGTCTTGGAATTATTTAATTGCTTTTTTTAATCTTTTTATTTCAATTTCACCCTCCCTAGTTTTGATACCTTTCCAATTTTCTCTTATTTCCCCTTCGTTAATTGTTATAGATAGACATCTTTTCACTGCGATCGTTCGTCATAACAAGAAATAACACATGCACTTTAAATTAATATAGAGTCAATTTTGGTTGCCTCATAATAGCAGCTACAGTTCCATTCAAATAACTGAAATTAACTAATAATTGATATTATAGGACCAGACAAGGTTTAAATATTATTAAATTCTATTTTAAGATTTTCATGTCATTTATCTTATTATTATAAGTGTAATATCTTATTGGTGAATCACAAAATCACTTTCCCTTTTGTTCCAACATATACTGTACATACATATCCTGAAAAAAAAATTAGGGAAGAAAACTGAGGAGGATGAAAAGGAGTGTGATTTACATGAAGAAGTCAAAGTAAATGTCTAACTAGAGAGCCAACAAGTTTCGGGAACTTCTGTTGGTAAGGGCAGACGCCAAAATCGGATACATCGTCAGATAAATTCACCCAGGTGCCAACCCTCACCTAAATAAAACAGAATATTTCCAGTAAGTGAGAACGCATCTGACATGGACGATCTCCTGTTATGTGCTACATGTACCAAATTCCTCGGACCTAGTCCGGAGTTCACGCAGTTCTCTTAGAGTCTGCTTTATAAACATGCACGCACGCACGCACGCACTCAGTCATACAATTGTCAAAAGTCTTAGCACTCCAAATAGTTTAAACCTTATTTTGTAATTTTGGCCAATTCCTGTTTTGCCTTTCAGCAAATATAGCTGCATAACATGCTGAACTTCAGGTTGAAAGTAAGGCTGAGTTTTAAAAAAGCATGAAGAACATGCGGCAGAAAGATAAAAACATGAATTATTTCTAATGAAAATGCATTTGATTTTCAGCTTCTGAGTGGGTATGGCCATGAAAGCACTTTGTGCCTTATCGTGTGTCTTCAATCATTAGGTGCAGCCTGGATGCAATTCATTATTTGAGCACTTGCACTTCACAGAGTAACAAAGCTGCCAGGTCCAACCAATGAATAAAATCTTCCCTTTTTGCTGAACTTGTTGTGAGAGCTGTTAATATTCATGGATATGTCACAATGGGGAAGTTGAATAGCTGCGTGGCTGACTGTGCTGAGATTGTGAATGTGGCTGTGCATGTTAAGCTAGTCCAACACATTAAAGAGGTAGCTGTAATACATGCTACCCTCTGTTACGACTGTATTTTAAGGACATATTTATGCTAAACATAATGTGACTTGATAATTCATAATCGTATACGTGGTTATTTAGATTTCTGAACAGTGGGTGCCTCAGATCCAAATGAGCCCCACCGGACCTTTATCATGTAGGATTATACACAATTATACAAATAAAAGGATATATAACAACATCGGGAGTGTGTTTACATTCATGAAAATGAATTAATAATATTCATTTATTTTCATGAATGTAAGCACTCTCCTCAACAGGTGATGTTATATATCGTTATATTTGTATATTCATGTAGGGCATCCTGTCATTGTAACAATTTGTAAAGACAAAATAATAATTCTTTAGCATGTTGCTTCTGGAGCATATAATCTTAAATCATAAGTGTTATTCTATGAATTATATATCTGTTATCACAATTCCTAGGTGCATAAGGAACCTAGCCTGAAACAATGCAATGTCTGGAATTGTGATGCAGCTGTTAATTTTGCACACTTTTTTTTTCTTTATATGCAATTAACTGTAACCTAAAGAAAGGTTTGAGGTCTTTGCCATGCTGTTTTGTTTAAAACATAACTCATCCAAATTTAAAAGAATAAATCTTTTGAAGATATACCAACACAGTTACTTTTTGGCTTGTGAAAGTAAAGTCTGTTTAAACTCAAACCTCCAGAGGGTCATCTTAATGCTTTGTTTATGAGGATGAAATAGGCCTTAGTCGTTCCATTTATGGATGACTCAAAGGTAAATTGGTGTCAACTAAAGTATACTGTATGTGCTTTCTCACCAGGTAAGGAGAACACAACTGGGACTTCAAGCTGCTGGCCTTATTTTCCTGTGTGCCTTTGAAACTATCTGTCTGTTCATGAACTATTTCTCATCATGCATTATACAGTGGCATTTTAACCCCTTGCCATCTCTTCCATGACAAACATGACACTATACCCAAAAAAAGAGCTTGTATGTCCCTAGAATCGCATTGCCACTGTACATTTCTTATGCCTTCTGCATTTTCTATGACATTCTGTCGATTGCATTGTTTTGAAACCTTTATGTCTGTTTTGATGTAATTACACAATTCTACTTTGTCACCGCAGCTGGCATTTCATGCAGATTGTTGTGTGATTAAGAGTTGAATTTGAACTATTGTTGATTATATTGCCCTTTTCAGCTGGTTGATGCAGTCACATTGATTTCTGAATGTCACAATGCTCTTGCTCTCTCTAATCAGGTTCAGGTGTTATCATTAGAAATGTCTGACTTCAACATCTCTAAAGCCAGCTAAACTATGAATCAAAACAAATAATAATAGGGCAAGTAACCTTTTCAGTCTACCTCTGTTTGACTTGAATTTCTCCTGGGGTACTTTTTATTTCCTCAATGGGTGGATGTGTATATTTTGCCAATTAGCAGCAAGTCTTTGCTGAAGTGTTGTGCTGGGCAGCATTAGGCCTTTGATTCCTATAATTGTAAAGGCATGAGGCTCTTTAGAAAGGTGTTTCCTGACCAAATGACAGAGTGTACACAATGTAGTGCCAGGTTTCAATTATTTCCTTCTGAAATAATAATTTAAAAAAAGGCTGCAGCTTATTAAGGCAAGGCAAGGCAATTTTATTTGTATAGCACTTTTTCAGCAGCAATGCAATTCAAAGTGCTTCACATATAACATTAAAAGTTAAAAGTTAAAAGTTAATACAAATTAAAAGCAGTTAATAAGAAATTAAACTAATAAACAATAACAGTTAGTCTAAAGCAGGTTAAAAACAAAAGTTAACAAAAGGCAGTATTAAAAAGAAAGTTCTTTAGCCTTGATTTGAAAATACTGTCTTCAAAGGGCTTTTTTAGCGTTAAGGATATAATTAGGTCGTAGGTTGTAGAGTATGGTTGGGTTTAGGCATGTAGGTATAATGGTTGATTTAATATCATTGAGGGTTTTCACAAGTACAAAAGCAAAAATGTGTGTGACTTGGTAGATGACGATGTACTTTGCCTATGTGCGATGCAAAGTTAACAGACTCACCACCATTATAATTCAGTCTGCATTGTCTGTTATACTATAGTATTTTATTTGAACATTATTCTTGCTTGTAATTGGAGAGAAATAAATGAATGAAATGATGCAGGATGATTAAAAGAACAAAATGATTTGTTGTTCATTTTAACAAGCAGAATGTTGGATTAGCATCACAGCCTTGACCCAGACGATTATTACACTATTATTACACTGAGTACATCAAATATATATTCGCATCATTGAGCTACTAGGTAATATCCACTTATATCTCTACATCTCCTCTATCTTCACAACTCACAAACAAACCCAGAAGTTGAAAGCCTGAGGTTCAAAGAGACTGACGGTATCAACATTCTCTGACTGGCAAAGATATGCAAGTAATTAAGGGCTAAAATATAACAATTTTTCCATGGCAATGGTTAAATTGTTCATGTGAGCTGCCACAAAATGAGGTAAATTACATCAGCAAATGCAGCTCATTAGTCTTAGTGAGTGATGAGAGCACTGCTTAGGGCTACAGCTCTGTTAAGTGATGTACAATACTGAAACCAAGTGAAAATAGCCCTTTCGTAAGCTACTTTTCTAGTGGTGACATAGCTCCACAACCGGTACTTTCACAGTCCTAACATTGCCACAACAACAACAACAACAACAACATAGAAACACATTTTGTAGGGCTCATTCATATTTAATTGCCACAAGTTCATTTGCAGCTCATGCTACTCACTTCTGTCTGATTTTGGCCTATTTTCTTTCAAACTGTAGATTGCCATCGCTTATTTAAACTTGACATGATTTACAGCCTAATAGACTCAATGATTTCTTGTTTTGCTGAAAGGTACAGCTCTGACTGATAAAGTCGGAGGGAAAAACTCACGTTTTATACATTGTATATATCACAAGTGTTAGTTTTAACATATTGCATTGCCTAAATAACTTTAATCACATCCATCTTATCTTGTCCCTAGAATTTTTGGCATTTAGCTACTGTGGTCCGAGATGACTATCCATGGACTTGATGCCACTTTAACGGAACACATAGCTGTCAGACACGCTGGCTGTTGCTACAACTGAAGACATGATGGTGGCTGTTAAATACAAGCTAATGGCATAATTTCTTCGTTTATTATTTAGCTTTTTGCTTCCAGTGATGGGATAGAAAAGAAAGAGGAAAAAGACAATGAACAACATAGCCTACTGTCACTGTCAAGAATGGAAAGGGAGCAGATTAAATGTTAAACTAAAGACTGCAATAAACCCAAAGGGCACCCATCAATTAACAAATGAATGCAGGTGAATGGGAACGAAATGTATTTAAATTTATTCACAGACTGTAATTGCATGTACCAGGACTTTGACATGGTGGCTGGTGCACACAATATTCATTCACAAAAGGGTGCTACAGAACATTAGGTGGTGTCAGTCACTCAAGTGTGTGTGTGTGTGTGTGTGTGTGTGTGTGTGTGTGTGTGTGTGTGTGTGTGTGTGTGTGTGTACTGTGCAATAATGTATTTTGTGTATACTGTCCTAGCAATATCCTGTTCTCATTTTGTCTCTTTCACCATTAATCCTTTTATATCTACTGTACCTGTGTAATCTCATTTCTTGTTTAAAGATACAAACAATAAGACATGAAGTGAGCAAAAAAGATAAAGGAAGACTGACTGAATAAAAGCAAGATAGTATGAAAGAGAATGCAATGAGGGAGGAGGGTGGTTAAAAGAGAGCAGGAGCAAAACCTGATTTGAAGGGTCAATATTTATAAAAGTGCAAGCTTTTGGAAAAGTGACATCAATGAAATAAATTTGACCAAAGGAATGAGTAAGAATTAAACAGGTGAAGGCGACTGAACGAGGACACTATGCAATATTAAGAGACTAGGACTGAGAAAGGCAAAATGGAACCAAGAACAAGAGGAGAAACTAGGAAGGACAAGAAGAACTTCCAAAACACAATAACGAAGGAGTAATATATGACAGTCAGCTGACGAGTAGCCATCTAGCTTTCCCTGGTCGCAATCTCGTTAGTGTTAATTGGGCCGAGTCTATCACCTAGACAGAAGGGCTTGGACACAGCCATCGCTTGGACATATGGCCGGCAGCATGATGCAGAAGGCTGCCAAAAAGAGGGATTACCTTCACAGTGATATGGGTAATCACAGAGGATTCTCTCATAACAACAGTAAGGACATACTGTAGCTAAGGAATTACAGCACAGGGAAAGGTGCATTGTATCAGTAAAAATATTGCACTGTATAATGCACTATAGCTATATAATTAAATATAATTTTACAATATTGCAGCAGAATAAGGTTTAATAATGTAGAAAAGAGAATGAAAAAGCAACATAGGCATTACCTTTAAAGCCCAAATCTGTAAAGTATGTAAAGTCTTTTGTTTTTTTAAAGAGTTGCCGCATTCATTTCATATGGTAACAAGATTATCAGAACATAGTCCAAAATAGAAAACAGAAAAAAAAACTGTAAAATAGACAGCTGCACCATATAGGGAACTGAGGTTAAAGCAATAGTTTGACATTTTGGTGTCTCTGCTGGTCACCTGGCATCCTCACAAAATTCCAGGAAGTCAGTGTGCCTGGCCAAGGAATATGCAAGCACATAACCCCCGTAAAGCCACGACTTGTCCTTTTTACTTGGCTAGCTGTTTAGCCCTTTTTCTAATATTCAGGCTAAGCTAAGCTAGCTTACTACTGACTGTAGCTTCATATTTTACCGGCATATTATAGTTGTACCCATCTTCTTCAACAAACTGTAAAACTGTATGTTAAAAGAAGTTTTACTTAAATACAATGTTGAGGAATCTTACTGTGTTGAAATGCAGTTAA